>VYZM01007445.1:59454-101167 GCA_013398915.1 Dromas ardeola
CCACTATTAGTGTATCCAAATTGTAATAGTTTAACATATGTTAAGTGCGACTGGACTGAGAGTGGCGAATTGGGCATCACTCAGAATTTAAACCTAGCCGCACCTAGCCTCCCACCTCGGTGAGGAGTGTTAGAACGCAAGGGGGTTTATTTTCTGCCAAAACCGCTTTGCCCCTTTCACACAACAATTACTAAAAATTAAATTTGACATGGAGTACATGCTGTTTTAGGCAACTCTGTTCAACTTAAAATATCACAAAATCGATTTTCAAATATAGCTTCATATTAATTTAAAATATTAGAAATAGCTTCTGCAAATTAGGTAGTAATATTTCTAGGGAACATTCAGTGAGTCTGTGTAGACATGATCATGTAACTCACAGACTAGTATTATATAAAATATTATATTAAAATAATAGAATTATAGTGCAACTAGACAAAAGGTAAACATTTTTGATGGTTTGAAACATTTTCATTGGATGCTACTGATTTCCTTTACCTCCAAACTAACTGGTTTGGTAAAATTACTCCACAACATTTCTAGACTGATTTCTAGCCCAAACTGATTCAGCTATCCAAATTTCTGGCTATTGAACAGAAATCAAACTACTAAGTTTTCTCCCATTTGTTTGCTACTAATAACCTGGGAGAAATACGTCTGACTTTCCCATCTGGAGAGCAGATCCAAATGAAGGTTACTGCATTGTAAATCATCTCTATGACACTATAATAAGGAGGACAACATTTGTTTGGAAGAAGATATCTTCATGACTTTCTTCTTCTACTCACAGTGAAAAGAGCTCATCTTCACCTTTCCAAGAGCAGCCAACACAGTGAATTATTGGATTACTCCTGAGACCATACTGAAGCAAATAGCACATTGTGAAGATTTTCATCTGCAATGAAATCAAGAAGATCTTTTTTTTTCTTTTTTAATTACATACTTGAAACCGTACCATGTTCAAACACATCTATTGTTCCCACTCTTACAGGTATAATTTCTCTGTGGTCATTTAGATCATATTAGCTCTTGCAGCCATGAAATCAGGTGGATTTTGTGTAACGTAATTCATCATCATGCCAAATTTTAGAGAGCCTACTTTGTAATATGTTCAGGATGATACGGTGGAGAGGTTGAGAGGGGGAAAGGAAAAAAGGGCTATTGACCTTCCTCCTAAGAGACGAAATTGGAGAATACCTGTGAAAACTGAACATTTCCTTAAAGATCAGTGATGGCAACCTTACGTGAGGGAATCCTTGACTGACTAATTCCTTCTTTAGAAAGTTGCTGAGGGTGAGTGAAGTTATACTGCAGTATACTACAGTTATACTACAGTAGGAAAAAGATATATGATAGTATGGATTAATTAATTTGTATCTTCAGATATTTATACACATACAGGAACTGGTAGTGCCTTGAAATTCATAGCCAGTGTTATGCGACTGTCTTAATAGAACAGTAACATATGTAAAGTAAACTGTTGAAGTTTTCCAGCTATGGCAGCCGCCTATCCGTACATGTGAAATTCAATAAGTATATTGTTTGAAATGAAAGTAGTAGTATATGTATGATGTGCCAAGTGAAGAAATCTACTGGAATACTGTCCACTACTTCTTGTTATATGCTGTGACCAGGGTGTTTAAATGGAGCCATGCAGCAGAAGGCTGTTGTACTCAGATGTGCCCTTATCCTCTAGAGTCAACAAAGGCAAGAGATCAAGGGAGGGGGTAGATGTGTGTAGGACTGAGCAGCCACCAGGGAGAAGACAAAGGAGAGGATATGACTGAGGACTGAGTGTGACAAAAGTCATTTGCTGATGCTCCTAAATTGAAAACTTTGGCTAGCAGCAGTGACCACTGGAAAGTCACACCCTAGCAAAGAAAATGATGCCTAGATTTTGTGAGGCAGTCAGTGTGTGCTTCGTGAGAAAAAAAAACAAACAAACAAACCAAACCTTGAAAGCAAAATTGGTACTATTAGCTGTGAGACTCTTGTTAAGTCAGTAAATCTTGGAAGAGATCAAACCAGAGGGAACTGGTTTTCTCCTTAATTTTACCTTTTTATTTAATCATGAAGAAGGCAAATCAGAGTTACTCCATTAATACTTTTTTTCCACAGAGACACTCAAGAAAGCTAACCTGAATTAACTAAAGATTTAAATTTAAAGCACACAGAGCAACTTACATTAGACCTCTGTGTGTTAGTGCTCAGAAACAGCTTTCACTTATGAAGATTTAATTCACTTCTAAACAATCCAAACAATTTCATCCTGAGTGAAATTTTCTGAGCAGAAGTCTAACATGGTTTAACATGTGTCTCGTATTCTTACCTTTGGAAAAATGGACTGGTCTTTCTTAGAAAAGTCCTGGAAATTAGGAAACCTCCACAGAGAAGTTTTGATTATTTCTGTGTCACGCCAGAAAATCATGCCAGAAATTCATGCCAGATTCTTGTTTTTAATATACCTTTTGAGTGATATATTTTAATATATAGTTCAACAAGAAAAACAACTAAAAAATATTATACTTGCCCACCATCAACGGGTTAACAATTTACAGCAAAGAGATTAATTAATACTACATGAGCAACGCTTTTTACAAAACACTTAGAGGATAAAACATAAAGCCTTATAGGTGAGGATTTACTTTACAATTCTTGTATCAGGCAAAGCGGCATTAAAGCTCCATTATGAGATTTCTCTTGGTATTTTAACATTTTATGAGCCATGTAAAAGGCAGACTAAATAATTTTATAAGGACTGGTAATAATGGTGATAGATTTTTATGCACATCTTGCAGCAGGATGCTGTGCACATTTCTCCAGCCACATGAAAAATCTAACTACTTGTGAGACAGTAAGTACGGAAAGGGAAATGGGGTAGGATGAATAAGCAGAAATGATAGTCAAAACCATTACTTCACTCATGTGCTTGCCATGCAAGAAAGTATTAAGAACTGTGTGGCACTCAGAAGGCTTTGTATAATACAGGTTCTATAACTCAGCAGTCTTTTAATTTCTCTCCTCCCAGTGAAGAATATTTAGCTTGGGAACTACAGAGAGATTTTAAAACAAGAGGCTGATATTCTTTTTGTGAAGAAATTGGCTTTCTTAATAACTATTGGTTGAACATACTAGGGGGAATATCATTATGTTGAACTCTTTATGTTCAAACATTTGAAAATGATCAAGAAAATCTTAATGAGAAAATATTTTCTGTGCAACTTACTGCATAGCACCAAAACAATTTCTTAGGAATGCATTATGAAAACTACAGGCAAAGTAACTATTCCCCAATGTACTGAGCTAATGGGAAATTCTTAGGGCCCATTCTAAAGGCAGCAGGACATAATTTTACAAAAATCTCATGGTTGTCTTTACATGAAAGGAAGAAGAGATGAAGAGAGGCTCCTTTCTTTGAAGAGCAATTAAAGGTGAGGGCAGGGTGCCTGGATTCTCTTTTTAAACAAAGAGCTGTTCAAGTCTGTGAATATAATATCTGGAATGGGAAACTATTTATCCTTCAACGATACGAGGTAGTAAAAGAAATAACTGTGTGGGCTGAAGGTAAAAAAGCGCCTTAGGAAAAGTTTTCTGACTGACACTTAAGTTTGACCATGTGTCAGTAACCTACGGAAGAGAATACGCTCTCTGCACCCCCTGAAACTGTCCTCTTGCCAGTCACTGGGCATCTCCTGACACGTTGTCCTTCCCTGTAGCAGAGGCACACAACTTCAAGGTGTGGATAGTGAGATGCCTACTGGTATCATGGCTATGTTCATATCACAGAGTTTGCAGACGTGATCTGCTGTACATTGGCACAAGTTTACCCCAGATGAAGTTATATGTCTTGACATACAACAATACCCAACATCTGTATCAACAGGGAACACATCACATGTTATGGTGTAAAATGAATGGGCAATAGCCTACATTTGCCACTGGAGAATTTCCCCCGTGTTGGGAAAAGCCTTCATAGCATAAAACTGGAGCACAGATTTTTCTGGCTGATTTAAAGGCGGCAAGATTTGCTACTTCTCTGTTTACTGTTGACATGAAAAGCCAAAATGAAGCTGTTGAACATGGTAAAACTTCAGGCTTATTTGAAAAGGCTATCCACAGCAGTCCTTCCCTGCAATACAACAACCAGTAAGATGCTTATTCCCTGGGACCAAATCAGCCTGGTCCTGGAGAGATCAAAGCAAAATAACTTGGCACACAATGTTTGTGAGCATTGTTTGTTGCAATGTTTTACCTTTGTTTTTTCAAGGTTCTTGATACTACTACAAACTAAATAAAGAGAAATTTAATAAAACAGGATTCTGATCTGAACAGAGAATGTCATGTCCTATCCAACTTAAAAAAAAGAAGAAAATAAGCAAATTGGATACAAACTTATCTTGTAGCAAGACATTAAGTTTTCTTGTGCGTAAGATTAAAGTCCTTGTTGCAAACTTATCTCCTAACAGCATCTGTGGACATAGGCTCACATGTGGAAGCTGGAAGGTTGAAGTGGTTCACCTCCATGATCTCTACCTCTCCTCTGGGGTGGCTGATTGCACCATACAGCTGTTCCTGTAAGAGGCTGTCTAAAGTAAACTGGCAATCATTTTGGTTTGTTTTCCTTCACTGACTGTGACACTGGAAAGCTCTGGAGCTGCCAGACCTCCTGTTGAGCCATGACAGTGTCAGGGTGGCACCTTTCAGACAGGGGCTGGGTGGTGGGTTGAATAATTTACCCTGCCACCTGGCTCAGTTTAATCCACACTATATTCAAGAAGCTACAATAACATTGCTGAGGTACTCCTCCTTTAGGTGCACAAAGTCCTGTTGACTTCAGCAAAACTTTTACAGGCAAGGCCCATGGTGCAGTTCATCTGAGACAGGCTGAATCTACACACTGAAGTTTATGGTGTTTGAAAAAATATGAATATTAGCACTGACAGAAACCAAAGGACAATTGGGAGCTGAAATAGTGTGCTGTCTGACAGACAGCAATTAGCTGAAAATGGAACTTCTTTGCTTCGTTTCTCTTCATTTATTCTCACAGTACAGATCATACATTTTTCATGAGAAGCAAATGTCTATGCAGATAAATGTCTGCAACTGGGATGCAAGAACCCATTTTGAACTCAGATATGAGTACCCTTTTGAAGCTACTGACTATAATACAATATTGTAATGGCTTAGAAGTCATATAATGGAATCTGGATTGTGTCCCGCTTCTCTAAAAATGTACCAACCTCTTGACTCAAATGAAAAAACAGATCAAGAAAAGAGAAAGACATTTCTCATTTGTTCTCATCCCTTGACTGGTACTTTCAAAATTACAGTAAACTTCACTTCTTACCATATTTTACTTGTATCCTATTTGCATTGCATATTTCTGCAACAGAACGATGAAGAGTAAAGCAAGTGGCTTTGAATGTCACGGTTGAGCTCAAAAGCTTTAGTCGCTTCTATTCCTCATGTCAATCTCCTGCCCATTTCTTTGAAAATGTATCCCCATGTCCACACAGAAATTGTTGCAATCTGCAGTGTAGTACAGAGTATCCTTATCACTTGGATTTGCATAAGACCTACAAACATAAAAAACAGAAAATGTCAACCTCCATACGCAGAACACAGGAAAATCTACTCTGAATTGAGATAATTTAATAAATCTACTTAAAGTTTAAAACAATGTTCATAAACATACCATCGTACCTTGACAGCCGTTTCTCAAGGGGAAGGGATAACGCTTGTTTTCAAAATACTCCCACAATTCTGAGAAAAATTGCCAGCTCCTGCTGTTCCCCGCTGTAGGGACAGGCACTTGACTGCCACTGTGGAATTAAAGTGACCACTTTTCCAATTTTGAATGCACAAAGGGCATTCCTGAGATAAGCCGATTTATTGCCAAATTCAGTTGGGGAAAGAGGAAGGAAACGGGGATTAAAAATTTATTTTTTTGATCCTGTTGTTGGTTAGAGTCATCGTCAGTATAACTTAGGGAAGCCTAATACAATGTTTGAATCTTCCCTTATGCTTGATCACCATCAGTCTTGCAAGTATTTCCTTCTCATGGTACTTATATGGGACATCAAAATGGGCCTAAAAATCAGCCCATGCAAGAGGTCACAGATTTCAGTGGCAGGATTTCACTGCAGGAATAGGTCTGACACCAAAAGGAACCCCTTGTCCTCCCCTGGCCTCCCAGATTTTTCCCCTTACTATGCGTTTTCCTATTATAAAGACATTTTAAACATAGAACAGCGTGAGAACCACTTTCCTAAGCTGTTTTAGTCAGAGAGCTCACTACTGCTGATGCTTCTCCAGAAAGATTTAATAAAATCAGTGGCAAGGAATGGAAACATACAATGTCATTAATAGAGAATAATAAGCTTGTTGTTCTTAACTAATCATATTTTAGGATTGTTTGTGCAAGGATACATACTCAGAGGGCCAAATTAGATGAGCCATTAAAACATGCCAGGATTGTTAGTTATTACAGCAGGCTGAAATGTCTTTAATTTTCAGAATAACTTCTAGAGCACGGAAGAAACAAAACAAAACAGAACGAAAGCAGTTTGCAGGAGCTGTGTAATTTGTGAATGAGTGGTAACTTTCCAAGAGTTTTAGAAGTTATGCATAGCAAACTTGCTATTGAGTGGTTATCACAATGATTATTGCTCTTGGAAAAAGTTTTGTCTTCATTTTATTCTTTGATCATAAAAGGAGCTATTGTGCATTGCACTGGTATTTTTTTGCTTCTGCTCATGATTTTCTATACTGGAGATTTTTGGAGGAAATATAATAATCAGCACTCCAAGAAAATCCATGCATTCTATCTCCAAATGATACCCATTCACTTAATGAAAAATAGGATCAAGAAAAGGAATGCAATTTTTAGATTTTAGTTCTGCTTCTTTCTGATTGCAGTTTCGAAACTTTCTGCATGAAATAATAGGAGAGCGCAGTTTTATTTTCCACTTCCCAAAGAATGAAAATTATGCTGCTACTTCTAATAAATGTTATGAAAGGTGTGTGCCTATGTAGATCCCTATAGAATATGATGGAGCAGTTACTTTGACAAGATTCAGAGAGGGCTACAGCTGTCAAGAAGCTTAGCGCTGCAGTAGCTCTGATGTCTAAGGTGGTGGGATGCAAAATAGCTCCAGCCGTGCCCAGAATGTGGGTGTTGTGAAGCCGCGGGAGGGCACCCTGAGATGCCAGAAATGTGCCAGGTGATCAGAGGGTCAGGACAGACCTTTCTGCACCACACAGTAACATGACGGCAGCTAAAAATTGGTAGGGTGACCAGCTGGCTGAGCTTTCCCTGGATACGGTCATCTTTTTTTCATCTGGAAATTTTGTCTGGGAGGAATGGGAACTTTATTTATTTGGGATTCCTGGGCATCCTGTAGTATCGCTGGGGCAGAGTCCCTGACTAAGCTGATGGGTATCAAGAAATCCCAGAGCCATATCCCCAGTGTGTGTCCACTAGGTCCTGTGCATTCTGGATACATAAACTGTGTATGTTTAAATAATTTGTGAGCACACGTGTGGTTAATCAAATACTTCTAGATGCCCTGGACTCACTGCATATCTGCCACAAGGCGTATACTCATGTATTTCTATCAGGGAGATCCAGAAACAGGAAATTCCTACATTTAAGTTCCTAATTTGTACATCTTCATGTTCAGGATTATATATGTGTGTGTGTATATATATGTATACATGTGTATATATGTATACATGTGCACATATATATACACATGTACAGGCCTTGTTGATACTAGTTTTTAAGTTCTGCCAGAATTTGGCATGTTTTGCACACAGTCTTTGTTCCCTAACAGATGCCCATGGCTCGTGAGCACATCGATTCTCTAAAAAGCTAAACAGTTTCACCCAGGAAAGCAGACCAGATTCCTGAAGCAGGACTGTAATACAGCTAAAGGTAATGCGGAGAAACACTATTGGCCTAATCTTAACCTTCATGTCCAAGCAATTCTTTGGACCATCTATAAGTCAAGTATCTCATTCAGATCTGAATATTTCTAAAGTCTCTACTAGAACTGATTGAGCCTGAGTCATAAATTGTTCTGCGTTTCTTCAGCTAAAATTGACCGGCTTTGCTCTACTGTATTCGTGTAATCTTTTGTGCTCAAACTGCTTTTTCTGCGGTCTCCATGCTCTGTGACACCTTTTGTGTCTGAGCACCAGTAATTCTTCTCTCAGCATGTCTTAATACATATTTCCTGCCAGTGTATTTTCCTGTTACCTGGCTGGGAATAATTGGGTACAAAATAATATCAGGTCCATAGAGGAGTCTGTGCAAAAGCGTAAAATAGAAAAAAAGATTGGACATTTGTTGTAATATTTAAATTACAAAAAATATTGACCGAATAATTGACTAGAGACATAGGAAGAACAACAACCAAAAAAAAGTGTGAGCCATTTGAAAATTTTCTTTTTTTTCTCTGTTTTGAGATATACATCTTTCCACACTTCTGAGCTGTTCTTTCATCCAGGGCTGACTAAACACAGCATGATTAGCTCCTTCCGGCTCAGAGGATACGTATTTGGCATCCTTTCAGAGGGAAGAAAATAATAAGCAACTCGGACTTTCCAAAATTAACCAGAGAGCACAGAACATAGTTTGTAAGTGATACTGAGATTGAAACAGTGAGATTTCCAAATGCTCATTTTGGCTTTGCAATTGACACAAGATTTTTTAATTATGCTATTTAGTGACATGGCTTTTTACCAGAGTTTTTACAAGACACTGCAATGGCTTTTTTCCTCCTACTGAAGTTTTTCACTTTGCCAGAGTAACTTAATATAAACTACATGTGTATTATAGTCAAGATATTTACAAATTAAAGATGAAATTCTGTCATTACCCATTTGTTACCATGTTTTCTTTCGAGATTTCTGTAGAAAATATGAGAGCTGATTGCAGTGACAGAGGTTTAATAGTGCATTAAATCTCCTTATTGTTATTAAAACCAAAAAATACTATGCCTCTTTTATGAGACATGAAGTCTGACACTGAGGCTTTTAGCTTTAAACTGAGGGTCTTTTTTCTGCTTTTAGGTTTCACATGTGCTCGCTAAATAACAGAATTAGGCCAGGAGCATTTATTGCATTGGATATAGTTCCTGTAATTAATACTCAAAGTGCTGTAGAGTTAAACAGAAACTTTCTTTAAAGCTCCAGATCTAAATAAAACAGAAGTGAGGGGATGCAAATGTTCCTTCTTAATGTTAATTGAGGGACATTAATCAGTAATTAATCAAGATGAAGAGTAATTGCATTGGCTCAGGTTGGGAACAAAAGCCAGGTTTATTCTAGGGGATTCATACTTTTTTCAAATGGTTTCTTAATCTGAGTAATGTGGCTACTTGGCTATTTTTGATAGAAGAGGGTGGTGCTCTTAATGACACTTCAAGGTAGAGCTTATATTACTAATACATCTGAATCACCTTTCCTCCCCATTGAATATGTTTCCCTCTGGACTGAAAACCATTAGTAAAAGTATAACTGCCAGAGTTCAGGACTCTGGATCAATCTTCCACCCCTGGGATTAAAGAGGTTAAAAGCATGACAGAATCACATACTGTTCCCATGGTAACTTTTTTGGCATTGATGCTTCCAGGCAAATGACAATACTGATGAATGTTTAAAGAGCAGGATTTCAAATGCCTGTTTGAAATACTTCTAAAATCCTGTTGTTGCCTAAAGGAAAAAAATAATAATAATAAAATACCAATATTAAAAATAATGTTCTGACTCATGCACATCATCGTTAATTCAACTTTTAAGTGATTCTGACATTGGTTTAACCACATGTCTGGATTAATTTTGGACTGGGCACTATAATTGCATCTGATCTGGTAAAGGCTAGCAGGGTGTTTTTTCAGGGGTAGTTTTGTTTTGCTTTTGGTATTTATTTTAAAATCACTGAACTGATGCTTTCTATCTGGGGACTGAAGCTTGCCATAGGCTACTGTGCTAGCCTTCATCAGCCTGAGACAGAGGAAAAGGGGTGTTATTTCGTCCTTAGGTGCATGTTCCAACACATGGTACTAGATATCCCATCTTGTGTCCGTCCTCACAAGTGTCTAGGTGCTGCCTGTTGTAATTTATACGGCAGAGGTGTCCCCAGGAAAGCTGGGATCTGCTTCTGGACACACAGGCTGGAGCACAGAGGGAGCAGAACTTTCTCCAGCCCTGAAGCAACATCTATTCACCTACAGGTCACAAGGAAAAGTCCCTTTAAAGAGCAGCCTCAGCTAAACCATAGCAGTAGGTCTTTGCCAGAGGGGTAAGGAGAAGGGTTTCTCCCCTATTTTCTTAGAAATCTTGCACACTTGGACAGGGGCCCTACACCCTTAGAGGTCAGCATGAGAAACTTGCTCTTTCCTTATGCTATGGAGCAGCCCTGCTGAGCAGCCTGGGGTGAGCACCCAGCACAAAGCCTTTCCTGCAGCAATTCGTGCTGATTCCAGGTACGAGGGACATTACATTGGCAGCATTTTTTCTTGGCTTGTCCTTTACTGAATTAATCCATTTGATCCTTTGCCCTGCTAGGTTGCGATAAGGTTAGCCTTATTAGAGAAACTTCACTGGCATGTTACCTGTCCTCCTTGACTACCACTAATTACTTTTCAGTTCATAAGTTACTATTCTCCAAGAATATAAAAGACCACTTTTCTCCGATAATGCTGAATGCCATACATAAAAATCCATAGTTCTTCTTTTAAAAATACCCAAAATACAGAAAGATAAGCAAATAAAAAATAGCAATACTTCAGAAATGAAAATGTTCATTAAAACAAGGACAGAATGGAGAAAAGAAAAACTAAATTGTAGGGAAGGAGTTGCAAAACTCTGGGGCTGCTTTGATAAAAGCTTTGTCACCCATAGACTTTTAGCTGATGGCAAAAATCCTCACAACCAAGCAAAAGGTGACAGCCAAGGTCTGAAAAATAAACATCACCAGTTCTGGCTAAAAATTTTTAGCAGCAATGAAAATGACAGAGATAATTTTTTACTGTTTTCCCAAAAAAGGAAAAATATGGAGTATTTATCGAACATATTCTTTTTGTTGTCCCAGCGCTGTTCTTCATTGGTGACTCCGGGTGGCAGAGAAACGATCAATACCAACTGACATGCTATTTGTGAAATAGAATATCTGGCATGGCAGGCAGATAAAAGTGTGTTTTGTCAAACCCTGTGGTTGCTTATGAAAGGGCTGTGGGGATCTAACAGCATATTAAGGGAAGTAGTTCTCAGGAGTGCTCTCAGTTACATATCCTAAACTGGACAATTCACTGCACTGCCTTCCCTTTCTGAGTCCAAGGTTTTTCCTCTGTAAATGTGTAAAAGATAAAAAGGTTATTCTTACAGATAGACAGCATGTTGACCCTTCCAGGAAACAGCATGAATACTAGTCAGCTTTTGTTTAACATTGAACCAAAAGCTGTGCTACCAAAGGAGCAGAAACTACTAATTATTGCTCAGCCTTCTGAAATTGTTGCATAAATGAAAAGTAAGTGCTGAAGTGCTCGAGGGCTGAAGTGCTACGAGATGTAACATGAGCAGGTACAGCGTTGCAACACCATTGGAGCATACCAGCAAGCTTCCAAATATTTTGACATCTTGACCAAGCATACACACAAATTTGTCCGTTTAAAATCACTGCATTAATCCAGCTGCTGGGCAAAGGTGACAAATAATTCTGAAACAAACAGCCATAATAATTAGTAATACTTTTACCCAGTAAACAAATACGTATAAAACATCATTATTTTTTCCAGCCCCAGAGCCATCCTTTTGCCTTGTGACAACAGTGAAATCACCTTTCTGATGTGTCTAACTTGAAGAGGGATAACGTTATTTATGTCAGGTAGATTAGATGTCTAGGATTTTGTTTTCTAACTGGGACCCCACAGTCTCACGTGGGCAATGGCATTTCTGCATTTCTCTGTTGTAAAGGAACACTTGTCACACCTGACTAGGAACAGATCCACCGAAGATCTGGATACTCTGTCAACTGTCCTGCTAGAAATGGGTGATGAAGAAGAGAAACAGAAAATCAACACTATGACATACAGGAATAAAAAGTTTTCCCTACTTTGAATTAGAATCAGAAGGAAGCTAAGAAGAGTCAAAACAAACATTATCATCTGTATTTTAACATTTTTGTGAAATACTTAATAAACAAAGATATATGCTATTTGTTGGAATCACTGTTATTTGAAACTCCTGTCCCTGTAGCAATTCTATTTTAGGAAGTGCATGGGACTTCCAGTATAGTAAAAAGAGCTGATTTTACATCCTATTCTGACACAAATGGTCTGCTAACAGCTTGACTAGGCAGAGGCATTAAGAAAAATTAAAACAATCTGACTAAAATAGTGAAGTTAAAGTGTTCGGGACCCTTGAATAAAAACTATCCTTTTAAAACAACCACCACCACCACCCACAAAAAAAAACCCACAAAACAAACAAAAACTTTACCACAGTATGACTTAATTCTTCTATTAAAATAATTTTCACCATAACTGTTTTCTGGGTAAAAATCAAAACCAAGTTTCTCTGTCTGAACGTCTGTGGGATTTCGTAATCACTTTTCAAATTCTTGTACAAACTTCTCTGTCAGAGCTTGGGCAGGAAGCAATCAAGGAGAGCTGAAGTGATGAGAGATTGGCCTCACTCCAGCTGAGTGGGCAATTGCATCAGCAGAGCAATCTTTCCTAATTGAAGAAAACGATGATAGTTTGGTCAAGCAGCAAGCAAGAGGAAGACATCACAAACCCAAAATTTTAATTCCAAACCCACTGATATATCTCTGACCCCACAGAAAGCAGGGAGAGGGGAAAGTCATCCAAGGGGATCATTTGTGGCATCTTGAAAATTATGACAGAAAGGGAATGAAAGTAAAAAGGGGACTACCACTCCTGCCTGTGCCATGAGGCCACCCACCCTCACATACACACAAAGTGGGCACCAGTTCAATGAAACCATAATGGAAGAGGATAGAACAAGGACTGGCTGCAGGATGGCAGCGAGACAGGACTTTCTTTTTGAAGAAGACTGGTCTCTGGCCTTGTGATTATGAAGTAATTTCCAGGTTTTCTTCAGGATATATGTCAGGCAAGAAAAAGAAGTCATGGAGAATGAGAAGAAGCCTAGAATATCTCCTCTGTCGTTTGATCCCAGTGCCAAAGCAGGGAGCTAATAGTCACAGGTAGGCTTCTAGGTGGAACATGCATCTGGTATACTACTACAATGAGGCTTCTAATTAAAGAATAAAGTGGGTGTTTATCACTACAGAAGCATATGATTGCCTTACAGTTACAAATACTCAACCTGAAAGTATTTAGCATTTCTGGTATTAAAACTTGAGGAGTGGCCTCGGAATCCTTTCCAATATTAAATACCTGTATTCTCAGGAGTTTTCTTCCGTACTCTAGCAAAGGAAAAGAAGCTTTGGGATGGATATTCCTTGTTTTAATCCATCTCCTCCAGGAAACTAAATAAACGGAACATAAGTTTCTCTGCCTGAATAGGCCATATCTCCTGGCACGTGATTCTTCTCTGACAAATATGGAAGATTAAAGCTTTCCCCTTTCTCTTCTAGTTGTCAGTCCTTATTCTACAGAAATTTTCTGAAATGCAGAGAACAAGGCAACACGCAGCTGTCAGCAGCAGGCAAGCTGTGTCGTTCACTTACAAGGTTACATGGGGAATGAAGTGGACTCCCAGAAATTCCTGGAAGTAACCAGAGGGCCATCAGAGGCAGGCTGGGCTTGTGCAGGGTGCAAGTGTGGATATGCGCGCTGGTGATGCCAGTGGCACAGGCCCCAGTGCTCTTCCCATTCAAGGGGATGGTGTCGAGTACCCTGTCCTGGCAGGGAAACTCATTTTTGCTGAGCTTTGCATTGCCACGGATGACCAATTTCCACACCCAAAGGGAGCAGCAACTTCGGTGCTATAGTGCAGCCTGCCGAAGAAATTCACATCATCCTGGGAAATACCCTTGAGAGAGGTGTGAACATGGGCTAAATGTACTTGCTGCAGCCGTGGAAAGAGACCCAGTTAATGGGAGCAACAAAGGTTAATTTAATATTCCTGAGGCTTACAGGTCAGCAACTAAGATGCCCTCAGGGTTTCACTGAATGCTACAGTGATAAATCGCTCTCAAGCTGCTACAGGGATTACAGGAACAGACCCTGCTTCTTGCATATGTGATGGAAGACCTCAATCCTGAGCGGTTGCTCAGATCTACCACCCAGCCCTCTCCTGTATCCTGGCTGGGAGGAGAGTCCAGCTCAAACCAGGTACGTGGGTGGTACAGCCCCGGGAGGTTCAAGGGCCGGAGTACAGTCCATCCACGGGCTCACTAGTGCGGATGCTGGGTGCTATCCCCTTTCTTTCTTTTAAGACGAATTTCTTTTTCCTTGGGCTCTCAAAGCTCTCCACAATCTGTTGAGAGCCAGGAAGAAGCAACAAATTAATTAATGCCTTACCCAAATCAACAATCGAGCTTTTTTGCATTAGCATTCACCAGACAGCAAATTATAAAACAGAAGTTTCAAAGAAAGCTTTTCCTGCCTATTAGCAAACCCCTAAGCAGCAAGCCTGAACCAGAGGACGGTGTCCTGCCATGTTAAAATCTGTGCAAAAAACAATCCCTCCCACTCCTTTCAGTGGGGACAGTTTTTCTCATGAGATACTCTTTGGGCTGCAGCACCTATTTTATGTTTATCTGAGAGCACATTATGGTCCCTACAGAGGCAGCAGGGCTATTAGCTTTCCGTGTCGATACACTTGTAATTCTAAAAGAATAAGAATATTAATCTGATGGCGTCAGTAAATCTAATGGCGTTAGTAGGACCTAGTTTCCAAATTAAGCTTCTTCATAGCAGAGACTGCTTGAAATAACTTCTGCAATTTTTATCTTTACTATTCACCCCTCCTGCCGTATATGCATTTATAGTCTCATCTCCCTCGCAAAAGATAAAAAAGGCTCCATGCAAGCACCTTGCAGCCTCCCAGACTGTTAACATCCCAGATGATTTTCAATCTCTCTGAAGCATGCACACACAAACATTAGAAAGCAAAAACAACAACCTTGCACGTACCTACTGCCCAATACTGTTACATCTCCTTTGCACATGGCCCAAGCCACAGGAACTTTCAAGTTCCCCCAATATTTCAAAGATTTCTTTAAAAGAAGTTCTGTATGGAGACAGCTTGGTCTGGGTCAAATTCACCTCCGTAGATGTCTGTTCTAGCAAATATTTACCCAAAGGTCTGGCTATAAAAAACATCACGCAATAATGCAGTCACATTTGCAAGCCTGTTCGTGCGAGTGACTTAGATAAATAAATGCTCTTTAGTTATTAATGATGCTTCTGTTCCACCGAGATTAAAACTTCTGCGTTCCTCATCAGCCATTTCAGTGAAAAGGCACCTACCTAACAGTTATTCAGTACCTTCTAAAACAATGCTCTTCATTTTAAGTCCCAATCCTGACATCCCAGCAGAAGGCTAGGGGAGTTCTTCTGAAGCCAAGCAGTACATTACGGTCCGAAAGGAGAACCGACCTGTGAGCATCCTGTTTCCAGGTAGTTTGGCCTTGTTCATAGCAAATGCTAAGGAAAGAGAAACAGTGCAAAGCTTACAGTTTAAAATACAGAAAAGCATGCTTTTTATTTTCTTTCTCTAAAGAAAAAAAAAATTGGTGCAGGAAAAGGTTCGATATTTCAACTTTTACTGACGAGGCTTTAACTCTATTGGAAAGCAGGAGCTGTTTCTTGCACTGACAAGGATTTACAACGATACTCTACTTCCCCTCTGTGGCAGAGTTTGATAGCTCACTAGTCATGCAGCAATATAGGAAGGAATGGAGGAGGTTTGTACTTCTGCTTATTAAAGAATTTTAATGAGAATAAAATAGAAATTAGGAATGATTAACAAGAACAGTTTCACCAGTATTCATTTCACTGCAGTCATTAATTCTTTTATTCCCATCTTTCCATCTGTTTCAAAACTATTTCAGTCACCATATACTGCACTTCAAGGCAGGTTTTTGAAGATCTTCCTATTACTGCACTTCCAGACTCCAGGCTAGCAGCTGTGTGGAAGGGGAAGAACCGCAGGAAGGTTGGTTTGCGCTGCAGGTGGGGGCCTTCAGCATCCCTCGCCTTGCACCCATACACACATGGGGCTGAAAGGGGCATCGGTGCCCTTGTAAGGCTTGTTGATTTGGGCATCGCCGTACCCCTGTGCTGCTGTTGCAGGGCCCGAGTCGGTACATCTTCGTGACATCCCACTGCAGCATGTTGCTGGACCGGCATGGTGGGACAGCTTGACCAGCATGGTGGGACATCTTTATATATCCTAATCAGAAATGAACAAAGCTGAGACATTAGAAATACTCTGTTTTAAAGACCTCCTAACTGAAAGGTGTTCATTTTGGGAGATTCCTGGCTAGTTATCCTACGGCAAAGTTCCTTTTTGGCCTGATCTGTATATAAGAAGTTGGTTGGGAGGATACTCTGCACACTGACAGTTTATGGTAGAATTTAAAACTAGCACTTAAATTGACTGTCATAGGATGGAGACACAAGGATTTGAACAAATCAGCAATAGTAAAATATAGAAAATGTTCTGATAAAATATGGTCACGCTCATTGTGGCAGAGTTGGGAGAGGTGAACAGGAGACTACTGTGGGTTGTACTGGGTAGCATACTTGCCCAAAGTCATAGACAAACTAGAGGCAGGAATTTGAATCTCTAGAATTGTAACCCATTGCATTAATGTTTTGACTTCTTTATGAAAGTCAGAAGTTAACATTATCTCGGTACCCATACTGACAGTACTCATATCAGTCTTACCGCTGAAGCTGAGACAGATAGCCCAAGCTCCTTTCTCTGATCCTTTGGATACCAATGCTGCCAGATCACAACCCAAAACTTGAAACAACAGAACAACATTGGGATTTTTCAAGAGCAGCACCATATGAGAGTTGCAGAAGCCTCCTCACGCAAGCATCTAGCATCTTCCATAAATCTTTTTATGAGACTAGTTATGAAGCTATAAAGATGATCTATGGTTGTTTCTTAATTGTTAGTATATTGAACTCTTCTATCAAGCAATATGAAGGGGAAATATTTTCCAAGACTGACATAACACAGGTGCCAGAAGAACTACACATTTCTTCTTCACTTCACTGGAAATAGGAAAAGAATATGATGGTACAATTGCATTTCAGGAGCTACGAGCGCAAAGTGACAGCGGGTCAGAGTTGCACGGGGGCAATTTCGTGGCAAGTGAGAGCAAATCAGCTGCTGCCTCCTGCATCCTCCTTCCGCGTGACTGCCCAGCCCTGACCTGAAATGTTTCTTTATTCTTTGTCAGGTGAGTTGTTGTGCTGCCTTAGAGAGCTTAAACAGCTCTGCACAGGGTCAGGAGAGTGCTGGAGGCAGCAAGAAGGCAGAGAAGGGCAGCAGCAGCAGCAGTCGTCAGAGGGGTTCGGGCTGTGGCACGAACAGCTTAATCCACAGGAGAGCAGCACCTGGGACCAAGGTGAGGGTAAAGGGTGGAGGGAAGGAGATGTAACGAGCATAACAAAAAGGAAAGGTCTGAAGCCACCCTTTCCTTTAAGTGATTAGGAGTTGACCTGAAGCCTTTGGTGGTATTTCTGAGGGCATTTTCCTAAGGTTTTTTCTGTCACATCTGCCTCAGAAATAGAGAAAGAATAAACAAAGCAAATACCCCAATGAAAGTCAGCCCTGCAGCCTCTCAACTGTAGGAACAAACCACATTTTCCTTCTTAAGCCTGAACAACTGGAGCTATTCTGCTGGGGACATACACTCTGCATAGCACAAAAGGTCTATTAAATTCCATTCTTCTCTGCTAAGAAAGAGCTGAATTTGGAAATAGTCCCAGTTTTGCCTGCTGTCCTTTCTCACTAATTTGTTTGCCCTTCTTGTCTTAGCTTAGCTACAATTTATGGAAGTAACTCAGTTACACAGAGACTGTCAGTAAAGGGCCTATTTCTGTAAAAGGCTGAAGTTCATGTATACTGCTCCTACTCATCTTCTTCTGAACTACGAGGCACTGTTTAAAAGACTGAAAAGAAATTTTCATTAAAAAAAACCAAAACAACCAACAAACAAGGCAAATAGCGATCCAGTGAAAAATCACCAAAAAAATCCTGGAATTTGGGTCTCCTGTGGAGCTTTAATTCACAGCTCCTTTTGCCTTGCATTAAGCTACAGGTCCCTGCTTCCACAGTCATTCTCTGCTGATCTGACCCATGATTTGCAGAAATGGTGAACACTCATGGTTTTAAAGAAGGCAGTGTGACCATACTAAGGGATCCCAGAGCCCTGCCAGAGGGCTTTCCCTACAGTTAGTTGGAACCTTTCAAGCTTAATCTCATATGCTCAAGAAATGTTGGGAGGAAGGGATTTCCCAGCAGGTTGGTCAAGCGTGCTTGTCGTCATCTGTAGATCTGGTTGCTTTTGGCTTTGTTCTGAAAATCTCGAAGTCTGGAGACTCCAACACCTCTCCTGGCATGTTCTACCCTCACAACGAAGATGTTTTTGTGTATGCCCTTTGTTACACTGTCTGTCACTGCCAAGAAGATCAAGCTGCTATTAAATTGCCCCTTAGCCTTCTCTTCTCCATGCTAAACGAGCCCACCCCCCCCAGACTTCCCTGGTACATCATGTGCTCCAGGACCCCGACCTTCTTAGCAGTCTCTTGCTGGAGACTCCAGATTCTCCACAGCTCTCTTGCAGGAAGGTGGGGGGCAATTCTGGGCACAGTATTTGGGCACAGTCTCACTGTCACTAAGAACAATAATAATTTCCCTGGATCTACTGGCCATGATACACCTGGCATATGTTTTGCCTTTTTTGCAATGAGACAGTGTTATTGGCTCATATTATGGTGCCCACCACAAGCTTGCTCTTCTACAGTAAGGAGGTGGTAGATGCCCCATCCCTGGATCATTCCTTCATCTCACAAGAAAAAAAGAAAAGCATTGGAACATCATTTTTTTGACACTTCTCTTTAGCACTTACTGAGTG
Source organism: Dromas ardeola (assembly GCA_013398915.1). Lineage (NCBI taxonomy): Eukaryota > Metazoa > Chordata > Aves > Charadriiformes > Dromadidae > Dromas > Dromas ardeola. Next base: position 78,548 of record VYZM01007445.1, read on the forward strand.
ACTGTGTGATGCCTTTGCACTCTCCAAAAGAGTGAATTGCAAGAGTAAAATTGTAGGTGAAGCTGAATCTCATTGCCAGGGCACAGCAACCAGCTTAGTAAGATTGACACAAGTATACATTCATGCTCAATTTTAAAGTTGCCATTATACTGTGCTGTAAAAGGAATTTTCTAAATGTAATTAAAATTTTTCTAAATCAAAACACAGGCAGGGGAGAATCAATTGATCTCTGAGCGTACCAGCCAAGTCAGTCACAAACTCAAGGCATATAACCACAAAGAGGAAGAGCTGCTAATTCCCTGCAATTTAGTCCTTTCAGTGCAAAGTGGAGAACAGGCTGTACTTCTAGAAAAATGCACTCCTGCCTCCATTTCTACTGTCTATAGCACAGGAGGAAAGAGCTGAGACTGCTCAAGTTCATCTAACATCAGCCCAGTCCTTTCCAAGTTTTATTCTCCTGGCACTGCTTTCTTCTTACTAGGATGCACGCATGTATCATGAACTTTGAAGAAAAGAGAGGAAGTGGCAATTTGGAAAGGTTTTGATTTTTAGATCAGATATAAATCATTTAATGCCTCACAACATGAGAGAAATTCAAAACAGATTTTGTCTTCAAATCTACTTTCACTGTCATAAAAATTGTTCCACAGACTTGTTCCCTTTCCTTTTTATGAGCAAAGTATTTGGAGTCCCCAAAGGCTCTAAGGGGAAATAGAAAAGCAGCATTGTCTCTGAAGTTTCAGATGTCTAACAGCTTTATTGATAAAAATGCTCAGAAATACAGCTATTCTACCATGCACACAAAGAAGGGAAACTCAAAAATTACTCTTGCCAAAACCACAGTCATACCTCTGAGACAAGAACTGGAACATCATGATTTAATTTTCCTTTAAATTCTCAGACTGAGTTTTCTTTTGAGGTACTTCTGTGGGAATCCACCCTGGGAGGGTTTTCAAAGGGCTCAAGTATTTGCAGTTCTCACCAAAGACACACAAACCCTTCCATCGTAGCAATCAGCCCCTCACCATAAAATACTTTTAAGAGTCTTCAAGACATGAAAAAATCCTGAGAGAAAACTACTGTCACCTGCATAAACAGCAAGGGTTTCCACTTAGAGGTAAGAGGAGGAAACATGGTCTGAGCCCACCTCACGTCCTGCTTACGCAGAGGATGACTTGAATTTCTACCTAATGCAATATAGTTATGCCCTTTGGCTAGTGCTCAAATTTTTTTAGGGAAAAATGGCTGTACTAAGGCAGTGGGAAATGGATGTAATCCATCATCTCAAGTGTCTCAGACCTGAAATGCTCCATCCACTCCGTAACCAAGGGCACCGTAATGGTGATGTAGGAGAAGTTCGAGTTTCTCTGTCCCTACTCTCTGAACAGAATATTCCCAACACCAAGATGCTGAACCTCTATCTTTTAAATTATTTATTAACAAAGCAGCCATTTTGAAGGATTACTACAATTAACTACTTAAAACAAGAAGCATATGATCGCACTGATCTCGGGTAGTCCCTTGCCCATTTTTATTCCGTACTTGTTGAAGGCAGAAATGTTAACATGGCAGAGAATATGATACATTATATTGTTCAGATCTTTACCTTTGAAAAGCTAAAAAAAAAATAAAATCTCAATGGCTCAAAAAGGAAGACATGAGAATGGTCTTTATAATCATGAATTTTAATATTTAATACAGTGACATATAAGATTTTTCCATTAAGAGAAAACATTTCTAGAGATGCTACAAAGACTGCACTACTGATTCTGAAAATCTTTATTTAGTACTGTTTGTCACATTTTTCCCATAGGCGGCCTCATAAACTAGGACAGGGCAGACAGAGATGAGTGGGTCCTCCATCACTGAAAATGTCTTTGAAACATTAAGTGTTCATTATCATTTCAAGCAAACTCCCTGTGCTTTGCCTATTATATATTTACAGTATGATACTGAATATTGAAGTATACAAGAATGAACTTGGTATTTTTAATTCATTTCTGTGTTAATGGATGTTAGTCAAAATGAAAAAAAAACAACCCAACCCAACCCAAACTGAAACCTAAGTGGTTCAGCTATGCCATTTTTCTGTTTTGGCTTAATAGTAAGTGATACTTACTATTGATATCACTATACGTAGTGATACTAAGAAATATCAGTGATAGAAATTTTCTTCTTGGCTGTCAATATGTCATCATCATGATTTTTCGTCTCATTTTGATAAGAAAGTTGCTGTCAAAATATTTGATCAGTGATCTATGATGGATTGACTACATCAGTAGACAAGGGAAGAGCTACACGTTGTCTATCTTGTCTTCTCTAAGGCATTTGACCCAGCCCCCTACAACATTCTTCTCTCTAAACTGGAGAGATATGGATTTGATGAGCAGACTGTTTGGTGGATGAGGAATTGGTTGAATGGTCACATCCAGAGGGTAATGGTCAACTGCTCAATATCTAGATGGAGATTGGTGACAAGTGGTGTCCCTCAGGGTCCATATTGGGACAAGTACTGTTTAATGTCTTCATCAATGACATAGACAGTGGGATCGAGTGTAGCCTCAGCAAGTTTGAAGATGACACCAAGCTGAGACAGAAACCATGCCAAACTGAAGGCAGCAACAGACATTATCGTAACAGGCTCCTCACCTGGGAGACTGTTTTCTGTAGGACTCTGTTCACCCTAGTGCAATTTCCGCAGTTGAAAGTATTAGACATGGAAACAGAAATCCAAAGGGTGTTACATAGTAAGGACTTTTCTCTGATGACGCCAACCAGTGTGCAGAACAACCATCCACCGCCCCCAGCCCAGCCCTGCAGTCACAAGGCAAATGCACAGCAAAGCTCAGCCTACTCCCGATTCAGGTAGCAAGGGTTGCAGAAAGCATCTGTGATGAACACAGACCAAGAAAGATTCAGTCATCCATAGTATTTCAATTTATGCTGAGCATGGCTGTCCAAACAAACAGAAAATGCTTGGTTTTTTTTTAAAAAAAACCCATAACACTAGCTTTCTTTTTTTAATTCTCTTTCATCTCCCAAAATAGCTAAGGAATTTCATTTTCAAATTATTTTTAAGTATTGTACTTAAATATGCAGCTATATATAATTAACAGAGTTACTTGCACACACAAGTGACAACTCCCAAATTAGCATCATATTTAGACATAAATGTAAACCCACAAAAGTCTGAATCTGTTTTCCTCACTGTGAGCTCTTTCTTTAAAATTAGGATGTCTATTTTGCTCCCGCTCTTTTTTTCTTTGTTGTTGTTTAACTTTCTGCTGTCTGTACCATACCACTGGCAGGCAAGGACCCATTTACATCAGCTTTCACCATGGGAGCAACAATCCCTGCAGCCGAAGACTGAGGTTTGGGTTGTACCAAATGGATGGTCTTCAAACTCCTCTCTTTTGTCTTGCCTCAGGTTTGACTAAGCGAGAGTCTGCAGAGGTGGAGCAGCACACACTTGCTCTGTCTCTGCAGCTGGAGCATGGGAGACATGGACCTTTTCTTTTTCTCTGTTCCGCAGGTGGAAAGTGAGAGTCACTAGAACTCCATGCGGTGGGAATAAAAGGTAACGCAAAGAAAGTAATAACATTATAATTTTATGTTGTTCATATTGTACTGGAAGACAGTTGTGAAGAAAAGCACTGCAAACTTCCTGTAAAAGGCTGGAAGAGAAAGTGACATATTTTTTTTCCTCCATGTAAAAAATGAAAGCAAAGGACAACAAATGCCAATGACAGAAATAAGAAAAAACTCCAAACAATTTCAGTAGCAAGCAGCTGATAAAATATCAGTGCCCTCTCTGTTCTTGCTGGTACAGTGTCCAGAAAGAGCCTAGATAAGTATGATGGAGGTGCTTCAAGAGCCCCCAAAATGCTGCTACAAGACATAACATTTCCTAATAAAGAAGTTTATGATAGCTCTCATATGCAAGAAAGGCTGAAACAGAAACCTATTTTTTGCTACATGGAAGTTCAAATGATATAAAAATATATAGCAATTTATTTTAACCAGAGACACAAGTCTTGGTGTTTCAATGGTAGCAAGATGGGGTGTTTTGATTGCTTAAGCAACACAATAGGCTTTTTTATTTATGAAACTAAACTGATAAAAATTAGTCTGGTAGGGGAACACCTAGATTTTAAGAAAGAAGCCAAAAAAAAAAAAGGGGGGGAGTTTACAGATGGTCATCGAGTCATGATGACGGTGGATGAGAATGAAGATATTATTTCCATGAGACTGAGATGTAGAAGTTGTTGAGCTGAGCGATGTGGAGGAGTCACTCCTCTAATGATATCAGACATTAGCAATTAATTTGAAACGGCAGATGGAGTGATTATGTACTTAAAATCACACAAAGCTTAGACGTACAGTTGTCACAATTGACCTTATTCTCATGACTTACAAAAGCAAAACTTTTAGGAAACGAGAATACAGACAGACATCTTCATGGGAAGTTCCCACCACAACTCTCAAGCTCCAGTTACAGATGTCTATGAATTCATGGGGTAAATTTTAAGGAGCCTGAAAACAACTACCTAACAGAAAGTATATCGCTGGTAGCTTAAACACACTGTACAAAAGTATACACTTCTACTGCAATATTAAATCAAATTAAAAAAAACAAGAGAAAGCGTGCATTAGAAGTAAAGGAAGCTGTGAAATTGTACAGTAACAATTCAGCGCAGCCCTCTAGATCAGACCCTAGAAGTCTGTGGATGCCCTCTTAACTAAAAACATAAACTACAACTGAGCTAAACCAGTAAAAGACTTCTCCTGGTAAAGAGAAAAAAATGAAACAGCCACGTAAATTCACAGACCCAAAATCTTTCTGGCTTTTCAGTGCATTCATGAAAAGACAGAGCCCTCTACTGGCCTCTGCTTTTTTTTTCCCCTCCACTCAAATCCTTTAATATTAGAGATGTGAGTGGCAGTGCTGAAATTTATTCTGGCATGTGTAATTTTCTTGGTCTAAATCTATTAGGGTGGAGTGCAATTTAGGTCCCAAAAGCCATTGTCACATCTGCATAAATCTATTCCTGAAAGAGAAGATTAGGATTTTATCAGAATAGCAAGCAGATCTGCGTCAGTTCAGTCCCCTAGGAAACACCACATACAAGAGACACTTAACTCTATTTTGCTAAAATAATTGAAAAATCTTTAATGTTGATTCAAATATTTCCAACAGATTCAGGTACTAAGATTTCAGAAAATTGTGGGAAGCAGGTTAAAACACTTGCCTTTCCCCTAGTACAGAATTCATGTGTATTTGATCATCCCCTCGCAGAAATAGAGCGTGCACTGTGTTATTCGTTCTCTGCAAATACAAGGACACCAGATTGACCGAGCCTGGGTGGAGTTCAGGTGAGAGAAGTGCAAACTTGATGCATTCATAACACTACAATAAGTATGTCCCTTCAGAAGAAAAAAAAAAAAAAAAGTGTGTTTTTAAGATGTGACATCTAAATCTGTATAGTTTCACTTCTGTCCATTGACGTAACAGAATTACTTTAGACTGACACAATACTTGTTGTGCTTCTCATTTAGATCATACCACTTAATTTGGAAGAATTCCTGTCATTTGGAGTCATTTTACTTAAGATGTGTGACGAGTAAAGGGTCACCAAGTCTAGGCCCAGACCAGAGGCGATGGGCACCCAACTCCAGTTTGTCTGACCCAAGTGCAAAGCACTCCCACAGCCCCTTCCCGGCTGTGCTTTCATCACTTCTGGTGCCCACCAGCGGTGCCAGGCCAAACTTCCATCCTCTGCAGTGGGAGTTCTGCCCATTCCCTGGAAATGAGGGATTCTCTTTGGCTGACGGACACTCCTAGAATGCCTTAAAGCAACAGAGTTAGGGGCCAGACCAAGTTAAAACAGTGCTGTGTAGTGTTATCCTGAAAAATAGAGTTTAATTATTGAAGTCACTACAAGTGAACTGATGTTTGGAGTTGGAGACCACGACTGAAAAGCCCTCAAACATTAGACAAGTGTGTGGGATGCCTGTATGCCAACAGATAAGAAGAAGTCTACTCAGGACAGTCTTACTGTTGTACAAAGAAAAAAAAAAATGTGTAAAAGGCTCTTAGGCATGCATGACTTGAACTGAACTTAACAGTATTTTTAATGATTTTAGCTTGCATTTATGAATAGCATAGGGACAAGATGACCACCTGAAAGAAGAAAATGAAAACAAGATGATGTAGAACACAATACATGTGAAGAGCTGATCCAACAGACAAAAGGGAGCCATAAATTGGGTTTATGTTGTTGACGAGCTGAATGCCTCTGCAGGCTGTTTAGTTTTTGTACACAGTGTTACACTTGTTACCTGTCACACTGCTCTGAATAAGGAAACCTGCAAAAATGCCGGTCCCGGGGCAGGTTCAGCTACCAAATGTTAACATATTTACTCAACTTCTGCAATTTCCTTTGTCGTCCAAGTGTCACCATACTTGTGCTTTTGCCCTTTGTGTGCCTTAACACAACCCACATTAAAGTGCAATTTTGATGTTTTCCTAATCAGTGTACCTGAAAAGACAGTATTTTCAGTGCAGCGAAGTTCCCAAACTGGCCATAGGAATCAGCTAGTCTGGCAATTAGTCACATGAAAGAGCAACTAGCCACACACTACGCTTTCCTCAGACAAGCCTGCCACTCGGGCTGTCCAGGTTGCTGCACAGTGTCATCACAGGCAGTAGGGAAAATGTCAATGTCACTGACAAATGCCATTTTCACACACTCGCACTTCTCAAGATAAGAAGAATCCCTGCTCCTCTGGGTTGTTCCCAAAATGCTCTTCACAGCACCACAACACATGCTTCTCTCTCCAAATTACTGCCAAATACTCCACACACTGATTATCTGGTTAGATCACGTACTATCAACAAGGGTTTTCAAAACATCCATGTACAGCTCCTCGTGGCATATATTGCCTATGTCCTTACAAGTTAGTTACACAGTCCAGAATGACCCTGGACTCCACAGGTCACTGGCTGGTACTACGGCATGATCCTCAGCATGTTTTTGGCCTAAGCAAACCAGCTCCGTCCCAAACAATTTCCCAGGCACAGTTCAGTAGCCTTCAAGTAGCCAGGATACTTCTCAACAAGCAGTCCACATGCAGCCACCCTATTTTGGAGTCCGAAAGCGTACAGTAGTATGTACAATCAGTGTTAGTGCCAGAGCACAGTTTTAGGCACGCTAAAACATAGGTTTTGTAAGCACCAACCGGACCGTGCTGGCACAGAGGCTGCTTGGCAACTTCAGTTCGTACCTGGGGAAAGATGAGAATCCGCAAAGCACACCAAGGCCAGCATTGCCAGGATGACACATGACATATTGTACATCCAGTCTTGCACATGTTGGTAGGAGTGACAGCAACCATATCTGAAGCTGCACCTAAGAGCCCAAAAAGCCACACCAATGTGGAATATTAAAGCATCTTTCAACTTATTCCATGGTTTCACTTATGAAGAGCAGCACATTATTAGAAAAAGGGCAAGTAGTGCTAGTTTGGCAGAATACCATAAAAATCATAGAAACAAGACTCAAGTAGAATGAAGCATCATAATTAGGAAGGCTCTCGGATGTTGGAAGGAAAGCTTCTTCAGATCCAAGGCACAATACTATATGGGGGATTTCTAAGCACTCATTTTCCATCACACAAATCCACCAACTTTCAGAATAAAAACACACATATGAAAGCAAACCCAATGGAAATCTTGAATCACATTTATCATTAACTTAGCTGGACCTGTCAATAGTTATAATCCCTCAGGCAGAAAGTCATACACACACAATGGGCACAGCACAGCTGAAGCAGCCTGACATGTATTACCAGAAAAAAAGGAAGAAAAGTATCAGCTGCATAATAAAACAAATACCCAACAGAAAGACAAGATATAGGAAGACACCCTCACAGACCAGTATTTTCAGAGAGTTTATTTATAGAATTGTTATTTCAATTTGGCACACAATTGGAAAACGCTAATAAAATTTGGTGGGACAACAGGGAAAATGCCAGACTGTTGCTGGTCCTTTGGGAGAAAAAAGAAATGTGAATTACAAACACGGAACAATCAGGGCTGAAAACAGTATTATATGAAAGTGGGCTCTATCATCTGTAGACAATAGAAAAACCCCAAAAGACTTAGAACCTTGAGACATTGGGATGATGTTTCGAAGTTCTGTAGTAACGTAGACTGAAGCTGCCAGAGGCGAGTTTAACACAACCCAGGTTGTTTGCTCTATTGGCAGAAGCTGAGCTCTTCAGAACTTAGCTTAATTTACTGTTCGTGTTTTATCTGGCTTGCTTCTGCTCACGTTGAATTCAGTGGGAATGCTGCTACTGACTTCAACAAAATCAGGTCTTTCACAGAGGGCCAATGGAGCTTCTTTCATAAGCAATGAAGCTCTGCACCCAGAGGAACAGAAGTGCCAAGTGCTTGTAACATTACATTGAGAATCTGTTTTCTTCTCCTCCTTTTTAAGACAGTTTAACTTCTCCTTACTCTTTACTTTACATCTTTTGCTGCATGTTCAGTACCACCAATCACATGAACCTCTCTTCAAGATGCCTTTGTTTTGTTGGCATCTATCACACTTTTGGTAAGATCAGTACCTTCAACCTCGGTCCTAAACATTAACAGCTTGAGGATAAACTGTACAGTTTGCTGCTGTGGTTCTCTCATTCAGGGACTGTTTCCATCTCTGATCACTCATTTATCGTGTCCACATGGACTAAGAAAGGAATAAGGATCAGGCAGGAACAGAAAGATGAAGAAAAGCACAGAGGGAAAAGTGGCTGCCAATTGCTGGCTCCAGTGGGAGCCTCAGAAGGAAACTGGACAAACACTTCTGAACTTTTCTCAGATGAGCTGACAGAGCTATTGTGGCATCTGAAAACCACATAGTATAAGGCTTCGACAGCTTCTCGATACAATCCACAAGTGGCACAAGCTGCTTGTGAAGTGGAAAGACACTCATAGCAGGTGTTACCACTTCATTATAAGAGCTGACGTACAAAAGGTGTGGTTTAAGTCAAGCAGCCTTTGAGTCCTCTCAGAGTAACCACAGTCTTGTCTCAGCAAGAGACTCTCTTGCTGTAAAGTCTCTACACTATGGTGAACTGGATACAGCACAGATTTATCATTGAGGCTAGCAGGTCAGGAGACAGACTATGAGTGATAATACTGCAAAGTTAAATCTGTAATTGTTTGTATGAAAGAGCCTAAATCTCTACAACAAAGCACTGAAAAAAGGCTCAGCATGAACAGCCTGACAGGAAGCCATCCATCCATGCTCTCCTTGGTTTGAGGCAGTCTCCTTCATCTCCATCCTGCTTGGACTTAAAATCATGCAGGCATTTATCTGTGGTCCACTTAAACTTAACTGTATGGTTACCTAACCCCTGAAAGACAAGAGAAATGGAACTATCACTTATAATTTAAATCAAGAAATGGAAATGAGTGTTCTCTGTTACAACTTCTCCAGCACAGCCATCTGCTTCTTTCCTCTCCACTTCTCCAGTTTACTTCAGAAAACAGATCCATGACGCAGTTGGGCATAACTGGGGAGACAGTAGCCTACAAAAGAAGTTCTGCCATCAGAGAAACTGCAACTGGAACGACATCCACGAGACAATGAAGCAGCCAGCCTCAGCTGGCATAACACAGAAGAGAACCAGCACAACACTCGGTCACTTCTCACTGCACTGTTCTTGGGGAATGCAGACCCCTTGATTTACACTGTTAAACCAGGAGGATATAGTATTGTACCGCTGTTGTACAACTCCAACAGATAAGAGGTTGCTACAAAGACATTGGCGTAATTTGTTTATAAAAAGCAGAGACAAACTCCAGTGCTGACTCCCCTACACACTTCTGATCTCCAACCATTGTCTATTTAATAAAAAACAAAAACAAATCACTCTTCTCATGCCTGAAGCCAATTAGAAAATCTGTCCACCTAAATGACTGTAAAAGCAAGCATATGAAACAACATTGCTAGATGGCCACTCAGCCTTACCTATATGGTTAATTCACCATCTGAGGAAGTTATCTTGGCTATTTTCATTATTATTATATGCTCTGTAGATCAGAACAGTCAGCACATATAAATCCATCTGTAAATGTCTGGCAAATACATTAAACTTAAAAGCACTACCGATATTCAACCCTTTTATTTCTGTGCCCATTTATTTAGAAAACATTCATTCAAGGAATGCTAGTTAGGACTCTTGGTACAGTACTAGGTATCATCTTTGCTACCATCCACTCTGTTTAGCAGGATGAAAAAGAGAAAATATATACAGCTTTAGAATAATTTCCCTCGCAATTACTTTAATCAAAAAAGCCACCTGAACAAAAAATCCACTGTTGGAAAACCAATGCTAAAACAATACATTCTCCTACTTCCCTTGTTTGGAGCAAGAATGGTACTGTGAATTTTTAAAAATTTTTAGAAGAGACATACTTTTGTAGGAACTACCTACACCGTGCAATTGTTTTAAGGAACATCCCTAAAAACGGTATGACAGTTTTATTTGGAAAAGGCTAGAATGTGAAGAACAATGTTCTAGCACAGCAGCAAGACATGGGTACAATATGATTTTCTGCCTCTCTGGGCATAAGCTTAAGTCACTTCCATGGAGCTGACACCAAATAAGTATTGGAGCCAGAACAGCAGGATGTTTTAGAATGGAGTGTAAACACAGGCAAAGAAATAGGATATACTGAGTGTTAACACTATACAAACAAACATTGAAGTGCATTGGCACATGTGCACTAAGCAAACATTTTTCAATACTTGCTGGTCTGCATAAGAGTTGCATTTATTGTAAAATGAAATCCAAAACTGACGTTCACCAAATGCTTACCTATTCTCCTATCAAAGAAGCTCCTCTTTAAACTAGACTGAGAGACCCCAAACACCACCTTAGGTCTTCGCTGTGGGAAGGCTATATGAGGTCAGGCTGTACCAGAAGTAATTAACGGGCACCTTACTCTCACCTTTTCTTCATTTTCACAAGAAATGAGATTGGGCCAGTAAGTGTCCACAGTGAAAGGTACTGCCCACTGAGATCCACTGCAACAAAGCAATCTAGGATTTAAATGGGTCTAAACAAGCAAATATCTTCCTAATGGAAGACTAGGTATTTTAGCCAGCTTATAGGAAGAAGGAAAGGAGGGCTGAAGCTCTTCTTTGTACCTTACCTTCCTAAGGAAAAATAATTTAGGCAAATACTTCTGTTTACTGCTTTATACCTTCAACTAAGATGCAAGTAAGCCCTCGTATATGATATGTAACATTATCTTATTTTTCATTTCCCATACAGAAGCTAAGTCTGATCATAGCTTACACAAGGAAGTGATGGAATCATACCCAAAATAAAAGTAGTCATTTTCATAAGGTAAGTTTACACATGATTTCAACCTGAATCTAAACCCATAACCTGACACAGACTTTGTCTTAATTGACTATTTAAACATTGTGCATTAAACCTCTGTGACACAATTAGGTTTTTATACTAGGCTAACTATGGCTATTTCTCATATTTAAATTTTAACCTGTGTTCATTAAATAATAAAGAAAATAGCTGCTTCTTCTATTAGGCTTTAAGTCATTTAAATCAGCCTGAAGGAAAAAAAGCTGCAGTCTTGTAAAGTATTACTAAAGCTTTGATAAATATCTGCTTTTTTATTCTTCACTGAGGTTTGGAAGCTCAAGAAGTTTTTCAAAATAGATCAGCCCCTTCTTAAAAAGGGCATATTCACTTATTTGTCACAGCATATAGTAGTTTATTAAAATTAAAAACTGGAAGTTAACTTGCTTTGTGTATTATCTACTTCTGTAAAAGGTATTTTCAAACAGCAGCAATAGTGTCAATTTTGGAAAAACAGTTACCTAAAAAACCCTACCCGTACCAGAAGGCTAGTAGGACTAAGCTTCAGTCTACTTTGCCAGTAAGTTTACAAAAAAAAAGTCTGCATTCTGTAGTTCTGCAACATCTGAGGAGGTCTTTTGGAAATGGGAACATTAGCTACAAGTTAAGAGGTATCTAGACATGCTTCAATAGTGAAATAAGGAGAAAAACCTCCTCTTAATCAGAACAGTACTATGACAAAAGAAGTTAAAATGAAAGCAATTAAGAATTTGGTTTAAACAGCCTAAGCTTATACTGAATAAACTTGGAACAGAAAACATCTGTATTAACTAAGAATTTTAGCTTTCTTGGGGACTGATGGGAAGGTTATTTACTGATAATTCATACAACAGATACATTTAACCTTCTGTAACCCTTCAGAGGGGTGCAGACAACAATAATACAGATGATTACCTTTTTGCAGAGAGAAGTCCGCATATTTAAGAGATGCAACAAATTGTCATTTGATATCAAAGGCCCATGTTCTCATTGGTGTATATTGGATTGACAAAGAACATTTTTCAATAAAGTTTTGCAGACCCTGTTGTACTTCAAGCACCACATGTTCCTTGAACAGATTCAAGTTCAAATGGTGTCTCTCTACATAAATTTCCACAAAGCAAGTAACTGCAAGCTGTCTGGGATGGCTCAAGACCTTTCTGCAGAAAAGAGCACGCCTTAACCTAGAAAGACAGAAAGTTATTTCTGGGCTTGTAGAAAAATTGCTGGTTTATATCTCGTGTTGTAAATGGAAACAACCAAACAATTCACTATTTCTGTTAAACTCGTTCCATATGACTCTATCCAATGGAAAAAAAAGGACCCACAAAAAAAAGAGGTACTGAAGGAAAAGGCTGCTTCTGGTACAAACACCAAATGATGAACAAGTCCTACATTAGAGAATAATCTAGCATGCATCTTTAACACTGTACGCAGAAATCAAGGACAGGAAGTAACTGTTAAAAACTATACAAGGAAACGTTGCCTTCTTTTAAAAAGGTATATGGAAATAATTACACTGATTAATAAAACACTGATATTCACAACCCATCTGAACTAAACTGGTTTACATCTTCAGGAAAAGAGTCAAAATAGTACAGAACACTTCTTTTTTTCTCTTAAAAACCAGAAGGAGTGTCGCACTGTCAAAGATAAACTTTTGCTGCATTTAAATTCATCACAACCTTCCTGTGCTTTCTGTTCAGGGAATATAGAACACACGGTCATGTTTCCTGCTAAATTGTTTACAGAGTTATCAGATGCCTATACAAATCAACCTTTTTTTCCTACCCAATTCATTATGGAGTTGCTACAACTACAGTAACAAGATGCAAAAGGTTCCAAGAAATTCCTGTGAGAACTACTAAGGTTATTTTATGAACCAATTTGGATTTTTCTTTAGCTCACCTATGTTCACAAATATCTACTGTATATGCACCTTGAGTATAAGAACTGCATGAAAACAGACTGAAAAAAATAAAACATGGAAACTGAGGTGTGAGACAGTCAGTCCCCTTCCTATTTCTGATAATTATTTTATTCTTTTTTAAATACCACCACTGAAGAAACCCAATGCATGATTATAGTTCCCAAACCCACATCAAACTGCTTTGCTTTGCTGTGCATCTTTCCCAGCAGGTTTTCACACCTGCTTCTTCAGACAGATCATTTGGAGGCTACAAAAGCACGACCTGTATTTCTCCATCAGTCAAGTTTATTTGTGTGATGTTTTTTCCAGATCTGGAAGTTTTTCAATTAGTGCTTTATGGTTCATGTTGATACTGGCTATTAGTCCTCCCTCATTGCCATCTGAGCCAGTGTAACTAATTTCTTCACCAGTCAGGGTAGTCATATGGCCACCCAATGCTCTCAACACTGCATTTCCAGCACATATGTCCCACTTCTTAATGTAGGTGACATGGATATACACATCAGCTTCTTCTTGATTCTTTTCAGCCACGTCAAGGAGGGCCAACACTTTATAACCTAGAAGAAATAAGCAGAAGTAAAAAAAAAAGTTAAACGAAGTTTTCCTATTCATCACAAAGGATAAGTCTACTAGTAAGCAGATTTACACACACGCAAGATTTAGGAAAGTGATGTCATTAATTATATCAGGCCATCCAGTATAATGGCAGAGGCACCAATAAACTTTGTCTGCCCTCTGACCTGTAGAGAAAATTTGAAAAGGAACATCCTCCCTCCCCCCACACACAAGATTTTTCCACTGCACCCCAATTAAAGCCTTGGGTATTTGGGATGCATTGTTTTTAGACAGTCTTTACCAATATGCTACATTGGCTTACCTAGAGACACATCAAAAGAACGAGACCAGAAACCTGAATATAGTTTTGCTCTTACATTCACTCACTTATTTCTCAATCTCTATATTATGCTGAAGTCTACCTTCCCCCCCGGCTTTTTATTACAATAGAAGGGAGATGCATAAACCACTCTAATTAAGCAACTCAGCACAGGGCATTCCCCTTTATCACACATTACGCAGTACAAAGTCATTACTCAAAATAGTATTCTTTCTCTTATGGATTTTTTTAAATTTTTTCAACTGTTCAACCAATATCTTTGTTTCATTAAACTGTTCCTTTCTTTATCTTCCTATGCAGAATCAAGCCCTGGAGAAGATCTACTATTATCAGTTACACTTTCACTTCCTTTATCATAAGAAAACTCGTTTAGATTCATTGTCAAGAGCCTATGCAAGATGATCTTGACTAAACAATCTGTAAGGGAACTCTAGCTTTCAATATTAAAGACACAGAAAGATATATTTTCGTAAAATTCAAATTTTGCATGACTTTTCTGAGACTTTAAAACAGCTAGTTTGCTTCCCACTAGTACCTCACATATTTGCATTCTGTCAGTAACACACACAAGGATATCATGTAAGGTTACAAAAAGTAAGCTAAAACCTCTTTGGACTGCATATGAGGCAGATAAAAATGAACTTTAGTGATGGTAGTTTTCTCTTTTGACCTAAATGCAAGAAATAGGACCAAACTTTGATGGCTTTTTCTTAAAACATTGTTTAATTAAACGTACTACTAGTTAACTAACAACCAACAGATTCTCTTCGATGATTCTGTATTTGCTCACACAACCTTTTTTCCTCCACAGAGGCAACAATGCCTTCAGTGACTGCACATCAGCGTGTTCAATGAAAGGATCACAATAACCTTGCTGGTCCAGGCTTAGATTCACTAACATACTAACTCGTGAATAGCCTGAAGCCTGAACTAAGTTTGCACGTAGGTTCTATACACAGGAGAAATTCTGCGCCTATTGTCAAGTGCTTGCTTTTAGCGGTATGAAAAACAAAAAGCAAGAGGAAAAAGAGGAGATGCCACAGTCATATCCTTTTCTCTAATAACAGCTATCCTGTTAAATCATTCGTAAGCAATAAAATGAATAGGATGCTTAAGGAACCAAACCTGCTCCACCAGCGGGGATTATCACAGTCTTATTTCCAAATGTCTGACGTGCAACCTGCTCAACTTTTCCTGCATGGGAGCGGGATACAATAATCCTTGGAGTTTTCTCATTGTAGGAGGAACGAGCTTTTACGTTTGAGCCGCCATCCACCATTGCCCAGGCTACAACAGAAACACAAATTCTGCTAAGATTTACAAAAGGCAATCTCTGTTAAATGTAAATAAAAAAGGATACTTATCTGAGAAAATGGAATTGATGCTTCTGACTTAATTTCCCCTTCCTACTGTAAAAGAGAAAGTTAGGGCTGACAGGAGGGGGGTGCATGCCCACATGTGCACACAAGGAAATAGAAACAGCCCCTCTCACCACACACTTTTGTGCCTATGGCATTATCCCATGCCTAACTATTCTTGTGCCACACTTCCAAAAAAACAGAGTAAGAGGGGAAAAAACCCAGATAGTAATATTTAGAACCTCTGACTGAAAAGCCACCAAAGTTAAAAGGATGGCTCTGAGTCAGAAATAGATCCAGTATTTTCTCAAATAACCTTTTCATAAGAAAAAAAAGCCCCACTACCCTTCAAAGCAGATAGCAAAAATATTATGGAGTCATTTTGTTCAGAAGGATAGTAATGCTAAGGAAGAAAATAGCTCAGAAGGATGGTAATACTAAGGAAAACTTGTGATGGTGTGTTTTGGAGGACTGGATTTAGAATACACAGCCTCCCACTTGTTTCATCATGAGCTTCAAAGCCAAGCTTGGTAGGTGGCATCCCCTAACCGTTAATTTGACATTTACTTAGCAGACTAACCAGCAATTTCATCTCAGTAGAGGGCCAGATTGTATGGCAACAGGCTGAATTATGTGTGATAACAATGCCACTGCCCTTTATTGCTTTGTATTTGTGTGGTACTATTAGGAACAATCCCACTCAGAACATATTGGTATTTCCAGCTTGGCAAATGAATACTCTTCACACAGAATGACAGAATTCATGGCATCTCATATGATGCCATGCCTGAACATTTCACACTTTACTATTAAAGGAGATAAATTATCAAAATTACAGTGCTGAAAAAAACAATAAGTATTTCTTCAGATAGATGTTGATACTTAGAAAAATATGTTCCAAAAACCCCCAAGATTCTTAAAGCATATTGGAATATAGCATATACTTAAATGACTGGAAATTAAGTTCATATTTAAAGACAGTACAATGTTTAGCACAAAATATCAAGTGTTCAGTGGGCAAAAAAAAGAGAACAAATTAAAAAAATATATTTATTCAGTCTTAGTTTCTGTGATAGACCTACTGCCTAACTTCACAGCTTCACAACTCTAGAGGTCAGTATTGCCTAAGGGAAAACAAGAACAGAAATTCTTGTTTCTAATCTACAGTACGTAAGACACAAATACTAAAACTACTTTGAAACTTTCAGAAGTGCATACATATTGCCAAACTTGCAGCCATCCTCACTGATACATCATTAATACTAAAGAATTAATTAGTTGAGGGTTGTGGCATTAGAAGCATGTCAGATAATCAATATGGCTATGTTAGGCAGTCTTGCCTGTTACATACAAACAGTTGCCATTAACATCTTCAATCTATCTTTGTTATTCACACTGAATAAACACCAGCTCCTGGGTATAATATCAGGGACCCAAGTTCTTCTGCTGAATGAGCAAAGTACCCTTCTGCTAGAGACGAACAGCACACATAAGACTGGTCATATGCGTAGGTTTCACTTTCTTTGGTTTGCTATAAGCACTTTGAAGGAGTCTTAATTTTTAAACATATTTTCAGTTGGTTTAGTTTTAATACGTCATTTTTATGTTAAACAAGGGCAAGATTTTCCTTTGTGGTTTTATAGCACGGAACACATCTGCAGCTCTAATTCTGAGGTCTGAAGCAGCACTCTTTTGCCCCAGGTACTATTTTCTCATTTATACCTACAGATGTTCTCTCAAACATCAAATTTTAATTAACACTATGACTGAAGATGCTGGAAATATGTGAAGGCATAAAGGTACCTGTATATGATGAGAACGGCTTGTGTATCACTCCTATTACTGGTTTACCATTTACAGCCACGCAAACCATTGTTGTGACATACTGTCGAAGATCCTCTGTGGGCAAAACAAGACAGTGAACAAGTTTACAGCCAGATGCCAAGAACACAAAAAGAAAGCAGACCTGACATTATATAAATGTTGTTCTTTGAAGACTAGTCTGCATTCTGCTTCTTACTATGTAGCTTTGTTGTATCCTTAAATAACCTTGCAGTTCTCAAGACTTTAAAGACTTTCAGTTTTCCAGCAGTTTTTCAGGTTGAGTAGATGTAACCTATACTCCTACCAGATCTAATGCTAACAGCTGTGTCTTATGTAGCTTGTATTTTCATGGAAATCTGTACCCCTATATTCTCCTTTCTCTGTCCCACGTCCTATCCTCTATTGGTTCAAAGCTGATAATTCAAATACCAAAGAACATTCACCTGAAAAGGTGATTGTATCAATGGAATATTCACAAAATAATCACCATTTTTCTGTTTGTTCTGCAGTATTTATCAGAAAGAATTTTAGTTGCATTGCCTTGAACTGCTAACGTGACATCTTAAAACATTTGAAAATGGGGAAGATCGAATTATGCATGCTTTTTTGAAAAACTGTAAAATTTTTTTTATATCAAGTTAAATAGGAAATTCACTTAGTATTCCCTTTAAATAAACAAACAGCAAATTCTCTGAGTTATTTAGTGTTGCCACAGTAATAACTGAAATAAAGAAATGTGTAATTCCAGCAGAATTCATAAAGGACAGTTACCATTTGTTTTAGCAATTACTTAGTTGCAAGGAATATCAAAGTTGTTTCAGAGTTGGTATACATAAAAGTAAATGCTACAGTCTGATAGAGATTTCATTGTGCACTTTGTTCAATTAAATCACAAGAGCTTTGACATAACACACTTTATTTAACAAGAGATGGCATTTTAAATACTTACTATTTTGTCTCCAGTATAAAAGGCAGACATCAGAATTACACACATGATTTGTCAACAAGAATCAGCTACCTGTGTATTCTTGTGTAGCATCTAACGGATCGATCCAGACAGTAACACTTTCTGCTGGAACCTCTTTAGGCTGTATTTTTTGTTTTATGTCTTCAGGAATACTGCGATCCCAAGAGACTGTCTCCTGATCAGCTGTATCAACACGCTCTTCAGAGTTTATCTGTAAGACAACAAAAATAGTTGCTTTAACTTATCAGATACGATAGCTATGGTACTTGGGGAAAATTACAGGTTTGCTCGTATCTTTTCTTTCCCCCTTCACCTCCAGCTAAAAGTGCACGAATTAGTCATTTTTCAGCAACTTACAAGCTATTACCATCATGCGATAAGCAATGGAAAACCACAATCCAGAATTTTACTGCAAACCACACCACAGCTGGACACTGTTTCTTTGGCTGCAGCTCTTCCCACTGAATGTTCTCACAGTATGAACTGCAGGTTTTTTTGAATCAAAAGTTAAACATAGTTCCTTCAAAGACTACAAGCAGAACATTTGACTTTGAAAATCATGCAGTATACAGATACAGTAGGGGTCTAATATTCCATTTATACAGATCAGTAGATGCAGATTGAAATGCACAGATATTTTATCAACAAATACTTTGCAGACTGTGGCATGACTTGGGGGAGTAGGAATCCTAGCATATATTCCTGCTTCTGGCATTGAATTATAAGTAGCAATTTAAGCAGCTCAACCAAATGTAACCACTACACAACTGCCAGGTGTATATTATTTTATAAACAAGTTAATAATATTCTATATCTGTCTTTAGGGTAGGTTGGGCTAAGGACCTAAGAAGGCCCGCAAAGAACATTTATAAGCAGCAAAGGTCACATTAAGCCTATTGTCACTTGCTGCCTGGCGTAAGGAATTTTACTCTGGACCAGAGGGCATTCCAGTCTGCTGAACAGTTTGGTCCAGTAGTGGAGCACACAGTCCCAATCTCTTGAATGGAAGAATATTCTGCAAAACCCAATACAATGTCATTATGACTGCTGCAGTAGCAAGATATTTTTGGATCACAAGAGATGCAGTTATCACAAAAACACTGTACGTAATTATTTCTCTTCTCATGTTACAAAACATCACAGAACCTGGCAGGAAGAACTACTGAGGAAACATTCATCAGTGTGCCTTAACCCATCCATACCAGCTTACTACCACTGCAAAGATGGTTTATAGGAGAGCTGTAATGCAACCAGACATAAGTAGTGCTAACAGGAATTTATACAAATTCATCCCATTACTTTTAGTTACATTAGGAGACTAGTATTTCTACGCTCCTTCTGCCAACAAAAAGGAAATCACTGCTACTGTACCTCTCAAACATCACCCTGCTTGAACCCTTCAGAAACAGATCACTCTACTAATTACTCAATAGGACGATGATGCTTATGGCTTAGTTATGTCGGTTATATGTCTGAAGTTGACTGTAACAAATTTGGACTTTTAGGACATTTCAGAATATTAGGAACACAAACTTTCTTATTCTTGGTAGCCTTACAGGTGGCTTCCTCTAATATAATTCTAAAGGCATGCAACGCTGACTAGCTCTGATGTCCAGTCAAAGCAAAATAGTAGGCGCACAAGGGATGTAATGTGTCTACAGCCTAGAAGCACTGATTTCCCTTTACTTGCTACAGATGGAGCTGAGACTGCTAGCTCAGATATCTGACTGCTAGAGCACATAAATCCCCTCTGACTAAACCAACTTGTTATTACAGATGTTGTACGCAAGTGACATTGAAAGGCAATGAAAATAAACAATCAGACTATGTTTGAATGTTACAGACTTCGTATCAGCAAGATTTTTACATAATTCACATCATGACAAGAAAAGACATCACACACCTCAGCTGTAACAGATCATTAGCAAAGGGTTAAGGGCCAAGAGAATTCAAAAAAAAGAAAGCAAGCAGAACTGCAGCAACTCCAGCCATACATCATAGCTGTCTTCTCATGTAAAACCAGTACATGAAGTATTGTATGCCAAATACAGAGTCCTTGAAGTTGCCGTGACATTTACAAATTAAGCATCTGTCACTGTACAATAAACCAACCAATTATGTTTTCCCCTAGGGAAAAAAGTCCTGCAAAGTCAAGATGACTAGTTCCACAGACTTGGCAGCCTCAACACAGCCCCTGGGCAGTTAAAGTTCCACTGCAGCATATCATACACCACCATAAGAACACATTTCCTCAACAGAAGGAAGAGGCCTCCAAAAAGTTAAAGGGTTGGAACCAATCCTCAAAAGGAAGAATATCTTGTTAAACCTGTTGTTACAGTACACTAAAATTAAAAGACTGAAACTATCTGAAAGGTATTGTTTTCAGAGAAAGACCTCCTAGTTCAAATTTCGTAGCGGTGGCCATGACGCTGCAGTATTTATAATGCTTGTGAGGGGTCTCTCAACAGCAACGATCAATCTGCCAGAAAAAAAAAGGTAATAGGGATGAGGTTGCAGAACCATTTGGAGGGAAAAAAAAAATAATAAAAAAAAAAAATCAACTGGATCACTAGTTCTTCCATTCATATGAGCGTTTACTCTGTAGCCCTGACCAAACACTCCACAAGTCATAGGGCAAGTAGAAATTCATAGCCATTATGCTACATGCAGTTATTAAATTTATTTCTTGTTAGGAAGCTACATTATAGGTTTTGCAAGACATAGTTGCCTGAGAGAGATGACCACCAACCCTTAACACTGGAAACTTTTATCTTTTTGTCTTTTTTTTTTTTTTTAATGTATGAAAATATAGCCAGAAAACATGCCTTTGGGTTAATATGATGTTCCATTCCTACTTGTCATTCGCATTTGCTGGAAGCCTCCAGAGGCCATGACCTAACATTTCAAGCTTTTCTGTAGTGATATTGATACGTAGTTCACTGCATTGCTGAATCTTCCCTCAGAAATTAGGAGTGTCCTGGAGCAGCTGTTGTGTTTTGGATTTAGTATGACAGTAATGTTGATAACACATAGTGGTTTAGTTGTTGCTAATTAATGTTTATATCAAGTCAAGGACTTTTTCAGCTTCCCATAGAAGCTGAGAGGAAGCACAGACAGGACAAGATGGCCAAAGGAATATTCCATACCACAAAAGTCACGCTCAGCATATAAATGGGGGTTGGCTGTGAGGCAGAAATCCACGGTCGCTGCTTGGGATGAGCTGAGCAATGGATTATCGGGTGGTGAGAGCATTTGCATTGCATCACTTTATTTTGTATATTCTTTTACCATTATTATTTTCTCTTCCTTTACTGTGCTAGTAAACTGTATTTATCTCAACCCACAAGTATTTTTCCTTCTTTTTCTCCCTCTTCTCCCTACCCTACTGAGGGGAAGGTGGTGGGGTGGCGGTGTGAGTGAATGCCTGCATGGTCCTAGTTGCTGACTGGGGTTAAACCACAACACTATGGTAGAAAGACAATCACAACGGCAAATGTTTCAGACAACAGGTTGTTCCAGCAAAACACTCTGAGTCAATTAAACTATGTAAGTGTAAATAGTTATAAAGTTTGCATGCTTGCCATCACATACATAATTTTGCCTACTCCTAAGAGTCACAGAAGTATGGAAATGTTTAGGCTGGAAAAGACCATCAAGTCCAACCGTTAACCTAACACTACCAAGTCCACCACTAAACCATGTCCCTCAGCACCCCGTCTACACATCATTTAAATACCTCCAGGGATGGGGACTCAACCACTTCCCTGGGCATCCTCTTCCAACGCTTGATAACCCTCTAGGTGATGAGATTTTTTTCCTAATGTCCAATCTAAACCTCCCTGGTGAAACTTTAGGCCATTACTTCTTGTCCTGTCGCTTGTTACCTGGGAGAAGAGACTGATCCCCACCTCGCTACAACCTCCTTTCAGACAGTTGTAAAGAGCAATAAGGTCTCCCCTCAGCCTCCTTTTCTCCAGGCTAAACAACACCAGTTCCCTCAGCCGCTCCTCGTAAGACTTGTGCTCTAAACCCTTGATCAGCTTCATTGCCCTTCTTTGGGCATGCTCCAGCACCTCAATGTCTTTCATGTAGCGAGGGGCCCAAAACTGAACACAGTACTCGAGGTGTGGCCTCACCAATGACGAGCACAGCAGGACAATCACTACCCTGGTCCTACTCACCACACTATTCCTGATACAGGCCAGGACGCTCT
>VYZM01007445.1:101363-140345 GCA_013398915.1 Dromas ardeola
CCTCACACCATTGGCCTCGGCCCAGCGATCCAGCCTGTCCAGATCCCTCTGCAGAGCCTTCCTACCCTCAAGCAGATCAGCACTGCTGCCCAGCTTGGTGTCATCTACAAACTTACTAATGGTGCACTCGATCTCCTCGCCCTGATCATTGATAAAGATATTAAACAGAACCAGCCCCAATACTGAGCCCTGGGGAACACCACTTGTGACAGGCTGCCAACTGGATTTAACTCTATTCATCACACCTCTTTGGGCCCCGCCACCCAGCTAGTTTTTTACCCAGCAAGGCGTACGCCCGTCCAAGCCATGAGCAGCCAGTTTCTCCAGGAGAATGCTGTGAGAAACAGTGTCAAGGGCTTTACTAAAGTCTAGGTAGACAACATCCACAGCCTTTCCCTCATCCACTAGGCAGTTCACCTTGTCAAAGGAGATCACGTTAGTCAAGCAGGACCTGCCTTTCATAAACCCATGCTGACTGTGCCCGATCACCTGGTTGTCCAGTATGTGCTTTGTGATGGCACTCAAGATGATCTGCTCCATAACCTTCCCTGGCACAGAGGTCAGACTGACAGGCCTGTAGTTCCCCAGATCCTCCTTCCGGCCCTTCTTGTAGATGGGTGTCACATTTGCTAACTTCTAGTCAACTGGGACCTCCCTGGTTAGCCAGGACTTGTGGTAAATGATGGACAGCGGCTTGGTGAGCACTTCTTCCAGCTCTCTCAGTACCTTTGAGTGGATCCCATACAGCCCCATAGACGTGTGTGTTTAAGTGGTGTAGCAGGTTGCTAACCATTTCCCCTTGGCTTACGGAGGCTTCATTCTGTCCCCCATCCTTATCTTCAAGCTCAGGGGGCTGGGTACCCAGAGAACAACTGGTCTTACCACTAAAGACTGAGGCAAAAAAGGCATTAACTACATTGTCACTACATTTCCCCCCGCATCCAATAAAGGATGGAGATTCTCCTTAGCCCTCCTTTTGTTACTAATGTATTTGTAGAAACAGTTTTTTATTGTCTTCTACACCAGTAGTAAGGATTAAGTTCTAGTTGGGCTTTGGCCCTTCTAATTTTCTACCTGCATAATCTTACAACCTCCTTGTAATTCTCCCGAGTTGCCTGCCCCTTCTTTCAAAGGTCATGAACTCTCCTTTTTTTCCCTGAGTTCCAGACAAAGCTCTCCATTCAGCCAGGCTGGTCTTTTTCCCTACCAGCTTGTCTTTTGGCACATGGGGATGGCCTGATCCTGAGCCTTTAAGATTTCCTTCTTGAAGAATAGCCAGCCTTCCTGGACTCCTTTGTCCTTCAGAACTGCCTCCCAAGGGACTCTGTCAACCAGGCTCCTAAATAGGACGAAGTCTACCCCCTGAAATCCAAGGTAGAAATTCTGCTGCCTCCCCTCCTTACTTCTCCAAGAATCAAAGACTTTTACCATTTTGTGATTGCTATATCCAAGACAGTCTCCAATCACCACATCACCCACCAGTTCTCTGTTCACAAACAACAGGTCCACAAAGGCGCCTTCCCTAGCTGTCTTACTCACCACCTGCGTCAGGAAGTTATCTTCCACAGACTCCAGGAATCTCCTAGACTGTCTCCTCTCAGCAGACATCTGTTAAGTTGAAGTCCCCCACAAGAACATGGGCTAGCAATTGTGAGACTTCTCCCAGCTGCTTATAGAATATTTTGTTTGCCTCTTCATCCTGGTCGTGTGGTCTGTAATAGACTCCCACCATAACAACTGCCTTATTGGCCTTCCCCCTGATTCCTACCCATAAAACACTAAACCCTGTTGTCACCATCATTAAGCTCTAGACAATCAAACCACTCCCTAACACACAAGGCTACTGCACCGCCCCTCCCTCCTTGCCTATCCCTTCTGAAGAGTTCATAGCCATCCATTGCAGCACTCCAGTTGTGCAAGTCACCCAATCATGTTTCTGTGATAGTCTTCCTGATGCAGAATTGCTTCCAGCCCCTCCTGTTTGTTGGTGTTATTCGTGTAGATGCACTTCAGCTCTGGGTTATTGACCCTGCCACCTTTTTGTGGGGAAAAGCCCTAATTCCTATGTGACCATTCTCAGGTGCTTTCGTGGTTTCTAACACATCAATAATCCTTACATCTTTGCTGTCGCATGGATCTTCATCCCCTACCTCCACTGAGATGGCAGACTGAAGGACCCTGCTAGCACAATGTACCTCACACGTTGCCGCCCTCAGTCTAGTGAGCCCAGTTTTATCCCTTTCACTTTCAGATTTAGATAGCAACCCATCATGCAAGAACTTGAGACAGCAAGCAGAAGACAGAAATAAATAGCTATTTAGGGTTAGCCACCTAACAGCTGTATTATGTAAAATCCTGTCTCAGGAAGTTCTGTAAGCTGCCCACTGACACTGAGTTTAACTACATTTAAGCAATCTTCTCCAGTCATGCTTGAAGGGAAAGCTGTTCTCACAAAGAACAACTGCATCAAACACAGAGATTTTACAAAATATATGTAAATCGGTGAAGGGACTACTGCTGAAAGGTCAACAAAAAAATTTATTTCATAAATGAGGCAGTCTGGCTGCATCTCGTCAGCACAGAAATTCCTTAAAACGAGCCTGTGAGGTGCAGGAATCCTGTAACGGATGAGAGATGCTGCTCACAGAAGCCACCAGCAGCAGAGGTCCAATAGCAACATTGGGATCAGCACATGTTGTGCCTTCTGAAACACCGAAGCGTTCCCAGCCTTCAAAAACCCATTGCACAGAAAACACTCTCCTCCAGCATGTTGGTGATTGGAATATAGAACTGTTCAGGGACATGCGAAACAACTCAGGAGTGTACTACAAACCATGTGGATAAACGCAGTGCTCTGAACAAACAGCCAACAGTCCCAACCATGTTCACAGTGGCTTGTTGTCCTGTGTCGGACTACTCCCTATCAGCACTTCACAATGTCTTTGTGGCAGCTCACAACCCAACAAACCTACTTGAATACTAGCTAGCTGTCTGCGGCGAAGCGAACAAACTCAGGCTTTTTCCTGGTTTGAAAGAGTAGGACACAGATGTAGTTTTGCCTTTGAATTCACACATTAAACATAAACTCAAAATACATATGCTTAAAAAAAATAAAATAGAAGTTTCTGTTCAAATACACAAATGACTTTTTTAAAAAAATAAACGTCAGTACATGAAAATGCAATGGTTTTCTTAGAAAGTGTTTGGTAGTATATGAATTTTATTTAAATTTATTACTCCCCCACAGCCTTATCCATCCCAATACTCATTATGTATTTTAATATGCAAATAATCCAGTATCTTGAAAAAGATGAGGTAGCACAGCTCTTTACTCCTGAAAGTGTCAACATCCCCATCTGATAATTAAGTCCTCTCACATTCAAATCTCAGTGCTGTTTTTTAGTCTAATAAAACAGAACAAGAACACCACAAATACTATCCCACTTGTATTATAAAGAAGCAATACTAATTAAGCTACTCAAGGTAAAAAAAAAGAAAAACACCAAAACAAAACACCCCACAGTTCAGGTAACCGTAAAAAAAAAGATATTCTCTAGTCAGAATATGAATATAAGAGTATTCCAGGTATTACCTTTCAAGAACAGAGACTGGAACAGACTGCCAGAGAGGTGGTAGATGCCCCATCCCTGGAAACATTCAAGGTCAGGTTGGACGGGGCTCTGAGCAACCTGATCTAGTTGAAGATGTCCCTTCTTGTTGCAGGGGTTGTTGGACTAGATGACCTTTAAAGGTCCCTTCCAATACAAGCCATTCTATGATTCTATGATTCAAATCAATGGATTTAACCATTGAATCAGGCCACGAAAATGAAAAGCCTGGAGGCACAGACAAAATAGCGTGCACAGGGGAATGTTAGTAAAACATTAATAGATGTTTGACTTTGTATTTCTGTTTTGTTAGGGCACTAACTCTGCATGGCATACACAGGCACTTCATCAGCGATTACGCAATATAAGCATTACGCATACCCGAGACTGAAATTTAACTTTGCCATTTGTATTCACGTGACAGGAGATGGAGGAAAGGAGCAGAGGGACAGAAGTAAATAAGTAAATGCAAACATTTACAAACAATAAACCAACAATGATTCTGATACTTTCTGACTGGCTGACAGATGTTGCTTGGGGACAGTGAAAGATATTTTATCATTATATGCACCCTCTAGACTAACGTCCAGAGCAACCAGTAAGAGGATGTCCACAACTACACACCTTGAAAGGCATACTGATCTACTAGGTGGCCGCACGGGACTGTATTTGATTTGCTGTTATTTGACTGTGCTTCAGAGATATCACCATTCTGGGGAGATCAGTTCAACCAGCAGCCTTTGGGCATTCCCCTGCTTACCAATCAAGCCTCACATCTCACCCCTTCAAGCACTGCTGTCGTGCTGCTCCAAAGTGCTATGTGCCCTTGCGCTCACTACACAAGTCAGACTGTTTTACCTCCATTTGCATAGCTTCTGTTTCTTTCCCTCAAATGTATCAGAGGTGAAAGCTGTCTCATCCTCTCACAGCACCTATACATACACAAATTGTGTGAAGGAATCAGATGCCAAAACCTCTGAACGTAAACACCCACTCAACAAGTCAGGACATAGAAACATGCACAACAGGAGAACACTCTTCAGGACATCAAGAAGCAGGGTCAAAGCATCGTGTTTCCAATAACCAAGGAAAGTATCTAACTTACTGTGGTTACAAAACAGGGCTCCAGAATCTGCTACAGAAGGAAGGACTTGCTTTGACACCAAGACTTAGCTCACCTGTAGCCAGGATCACTCCTGATCCCTCCTTTCCAACTTTTGAATTTGGGAACGGTGAGTAGCAATTTTCACTATGAACTAAAGCTGCTTCCTGAAAGCTAATGCTACTTGACACTGAAAAGAATACAAACTCAGAAATCAAAATATCACTTCCTTTTTTAAGTTTAAAATGCCTTTGAGCTTTAAACAATTTGAATAGTAGCCTTGCCAGCATAGTAAAAAAATTGTGGCTTTATTCAATACACTGATATTTTTAAAGCCACCTGCTTCCTTTTGAAAGGGTTCTTTTCCTCCTTAGATTACCACAACACATTAGTAAGGAAAAATGAGCTTTTACAGGTGATCATCTTCATGCCTTTTAAAAAGGTTCCTCTTGCTAGGGTCCAATTTACAAAGAGTTTTAGCAGGGTAGATTCTTTTATGAAAGCATAGGAAGGACATTGCTGAATCACATGGGTCTCTAAATAACCAGCTTGTTAAAAGGTAATAAAGTATAATAAAAATATGAAGTAGTTTCGTATATAAATGCATAAGGTATAAAAATACACTAATATATAAAGGTATAAAACCCGCTGGTCTTGCACTGTAATTCATTTGAAATAAAAATAACAAATACTTCTATAATAATGCCACAAAACAGATTAAGGAGGCATGCATTTTTCAAGGCACAGAAGTCCAGACAGACAGAAGTTTTCCTCTACCATGAACTACACCTTCACTTAATGACAAGAAGTCACTTCATGCAGGAAGAAGATGACAGGATGTGCAAAGAATATGGACAAACCTAAATGTCAAATAGCTTGATTATTGCTTATCAAAACTCGTTACGTGGCTTTGGACATTAAGCCAGCAGGAAGCAGAGTGAAACAAACAGATTCACATAAATGGTAAAGATGTATCAGGTGACAACTCTGCTTCTACTGATTTATAACAAATAGAAGTTGGTGAAAACAACACAAATGCAACAGAGAGAATCAGCATGGATCACAGAATTCAGAGTTTCCACCAGTAATCTGTAGAAACAAATGGAATTTAAAACCAGTGAAAGTAAAGCCACTTGCTCATTGGCTCACACAAGTTGTTTCAGAAGATAGCAAAATTCTCCGTTACAGTTCTATACAGATGCAAGTCTGTAGCAAAGAGAAAGGGATGACCCAGCTTGTCAGGAGAGTTGCAACACTACTTTCCATTTTAAGAAAACATCCAAGTAAGGCCACATTAGAAGTCTATCAATACAATAAATAACACCAAGAAAACTTTCGCTGTTTGTGAGTGCCTACACTACTGAGAAACTCAAGTCTCCAGATGCTCAGCTGACAGATTAAACACCCCCAGTATACACACAAGCCAAATTAACTACTTGTAATTACATCTGAAAAGATAATCACAGAACTCATTACCATAAAGTTACAGGCTTTAATTTCACTTTATGTAGAGAGAGAGAATGTAAGTCACCTAGTATCAACTAAAACCCATCTTAAGAGACGCATTTCCAGACAACACCTATTACTGAGATTTCAGATTAATATTCACACTTCTTGCTTTACTTGGAAACTTCTTGGCAGTTGCTAAAATCATCCAGGTCAGAAGAAGGTTGATTTTGTTGAAAACCCTAAGACCTGAGGATGCCATTCTCACAACATGAAGAGACAAATTACTGAAATCATTCAGCAAAGCACTGAAATCCTTCTGAAGTTTAAGTAGCATTTTGGTTTTTAAACCTGCTTCCTTAACATATCTATCTTTCCCACAGAAACGGTATCAAGATGCAGAGCTTGCCATCTCAGATGAAATTCCAGTTTTCTAAGTATGATAGTTGGCACTATCACACTATTTAAACCTGCCTGTAAACAGCAGATTTAAATCTAGAAAGTGCTTTAGGTAGCTTGATAAAAAAAAAAGGAGTGCTTGGAGACATTAATCTTCAAAAAGTGGAATTCATTTAGAAGAAAATCTCATCAAAAGTAAATCTGACATGTTCTTAAATTTCCATTTCAAACACTGATGCCTGATTCCAGCATTAGCATGCACAAACTTGAAATGAGGTCTTTATCGTCTGTCTTAACTGGGAAAGAGACAGAAGAACCTTTGGGTTTGGGGCAGTGGCAAGACCAATAAAAAGACTCTTGAAGAGAAAGACTGGGACAGAGGAAGGCTTCATTTCCATCACAGTCACAATTAAAATAAAAAAGAAGAAACAAAGGATATTTCTCTAGTCAATATTTACACTAGAAAACAAGACATATAGCTGGTGCAACTATAGAACATAAATAAACGCACTGGTCAAAAATAAGCCCAAACAGCTGAAAATGAGAGTACAGGGCAGAACTCATTCTGGCAAATAAGACTGAAGCCTGCATCCTGTGAAAATAACACCAGTATAGTGCAGAAGCAAAATAGAAAAATTGTGTGATTGTTTTAAAATTGGCTTTTTCATAGCTGGAGGACAAAGGGACTTTGGCTAAAGTGCTGGTTTAAGGAACACAACTTCCTCTGTCAATCACTTCTACATTTGTGAGCAAGTAGGGCTGCTCCTTCAGATGTCCTGACGCAGGCTGCTGGTAGTGACATTAGGAGAATCAACCCAGGATATTCCTAAGTCATCTTTATTTTACCTTGGATATATTCAGATACCAAGCTCCTGACACCGATCCCTGGACAAGTGGCATTAGAAAAATGGAAGATCCTGATGCATGGCGCTGGCAGAGAATCTTTTTTACCAGCTAATGCTGCTGAAGCCCTGGTATCATGACAGTATTTCTCCAAACAGAGAAGCTCTTCTTCTGGGCAGAACATACTAGTCTTTCTGGCCAGTCTCTAACTGGATTTGGAAACACTGCCTCCCAGTCCCCTCTCCCCCCAGCAGCAGGGCTGGCTTGAGCATCTCCTTAATCCCTTCACCTGATTCCCATCCAGTCCTTCTTGCACCACCACTGTGCTAGCACAAGGAATAAGTGGGGCTGCATGGAGAACCGATCAGGAAAGCAGTGAAGTAACCCAGAAAAGATAAATGAGATAAATAAAAAAAATTAAAAGGAGCAGAGGGGACGATTATAGCCAGATCAGAGCTTTAACTCGTTCTCAGCATGACAAACAAATAGACAAGGACAACACACTGGTAGTGCAAGAGCAGTAAACACCTCAAGCCTGTAGTCAGCGTTGTTGAGTTCATCAAGAGAAACCACTGCCTATGTTTTAGCATTAAATGTATTTTAAAATCAACTGCACAAACACACTTCATAGAAGATTCATGCAAATATTCATTGCTGGATGTTGAGTGCGATCAGACAACGCTGGGTAATACCTGAGTTAGAAATAACTGACTTGTCACTTCCTGACCCATCTTTCTCACACCTGTTTCTGAGGGATATAACATCAATACTCAATACATTCAATCTACTACACAGTGATAAACAAGAATTGATCTGCTCCTCTTTGGTTTTACCCAACCTAGCTGTGAGAACTGATGTAAATGCATCTATTTATAGCAAACAGAGCAGGTGATGTAAGCCGTGGAGTTCCTCTTCCTCTGTAGAGACAATGCCTTTACTTAAAAGAAGAGACAAAGGCAAAACATTTTCTATGGGTTTGGTTTTTTTCCTGTCTTCCTCCCCTCAGATTTTGAAAGTTTTTTTATAAATCACAACTGTCAGGATCGTAAGACTCTTTCCATATTTATTTCAGCTTCCACAAGTGAGAAGCCTAACTCTTCCATCCTCTCTTAATAATCACACCTTAAGAGAAGGTCTGCTTCAGACAGGCTGTTAGCATGCATTTCCTTGTTAAGTCCAGCAGCACAATGCAGGGAATCCAAGGTTTCTCCCCAACTTCAGCTTATTTCAGTCAAATGACTTATCCCCCTGGTTATTTTTAAACACTGGAAAGCCACGGCTATTCTTAGAGGATAATTAATGGATCATTTCCTTTGCTTATAAGCATATTTTGGCATTCAGTTTTTGTGCTGTTTTGTTTTTTTCCTGGCTGCAGCATTTGACACCAATTTAAATGTTGAGGTACCCCAGTTGGGCTCAAGGACTCCATGATGCGAGTAAATCAGCATTTTGCATAAGTTTACTCTTGGAATTCTTTCAGTTTTTGTTTGACAACTTTGTTAGCAGCACCTTCTCTAGCAAGAAGAGAAGAGAGGTTTTATTTGACTTCAGCAATGTTTTTTATTCTGGAGCATCACACTGTAGGCGGGGATAAGGCTACAGATACAAACTACGATGCCTCATACAAGATGCAGTTTTATACTGCCTCACATAAAAGTTGTCTCAGGAAATCCTCTGTAACCCTCATATTCACACCAAAACTACAGTAGGTCTGTTCTGTGAAACAGCAGCAGTTTTAGATGTGTTGTGCTGAAGGCAGATGTGAAGGATTTGCAGATTGAGATGAGACCTTGTCTTCGCACCTGAGATGTGTGCCATGTGTATGTATATAGTAAACCAAAGGTTTTATTTTGGTTTGAACAAAAGTTTAGGAATACAGCTTCATCATAGCATAGACTTTAAGAAAGAGCATGTTTTATCAGTATATACAGCTTAGTGGATATTTTTTAAATGCCACATGAGATCAGCTGTTATTATCCAGATCATGTACTCCAAATACTAACTATCCCAGAGCTGATCTGTCAGATTGAATAACTCTAGATTCGCTGAAAGATTTGTCAAACAAACTCTTCCTAGTCACCCTCAATCCTCAAACTCGATCAATCTAAGGGGGAGGGGAAAGGGGAAAAAAGAAAAAAAAAAAAAAGACACATACCTAATTTTTTTCCAGTTCCACAGAGGTACAGACACATTTTTGTCTTCATACTGTGTTTGAGAACACACCTGCACTTTAGAAAGTACCATCTATTTTTGAAGACTAGCAGCACTAGTCAACTGTAAGGAAAATAAAAACGAGTACCAAAGTTTTTTAAAAGTAGACGTTCAAAGTTAATGCCCTCTGAGAGGAAGACACACAAGTCAGACTGTCACTGCTATGCAACCCAGGCACTGGTGCAGAGTTTACACAGTGACCACAGACACGGAACAGGCAACACAGTTCACTGAGCTCTTGAAGCCCAAACCAAACCCCCAGCCTTCTCTAAGAACCACAAACAACTCTTTTATCTAAACTAATGAAGTCCCTCCATCTGTGGAAGGGGAGAAAGCGTACAGGTTTCAGGCAGCAATACAGGCATGCGGTAATGCCAAGCTCTGTGAGGACACTGAATAGCATAAGAGAACATGGGACAATACTTTTTCTTCCTTTAACGTAGGGCCTGTGAAGGTGGCTTGCCATTGACAGACAATCTTCAGAACATAACCACAATCTTTCTGCAGAGAAAGATCAACCACATATCAAGTTTAGTTCAAATATTGAAGAATCTGGTGTTTCCTTTAGATTTCATATTCAATGGGTTCTCTACAACACTTATCAAAAAAAGAAAAACAAACCAAACAAAAAACCCACAAACCACCACTACACACCATCCTGAACAACTTCCAAAAGAGCCACTGAAAACTCATTGAGTAATAACTAAACTTAAATATAAAATAAACTGAACTACACTACCTCCTCTAGACCTGTCCAGGAAAAGCACACAATCATCACCTTTGAAACCCAAACTTAGGGTTTTCTATCCGTTTCAAAGCACTGTAAAAAGCTAAGGAATTTAACATCAAGAGACAAGAGAAGTTTCCATTTACTAAAGCCGAAGTGGGAAAAAAAGCCAAAAAAACCTGAAAAGACTCAAAGTATAGTTTTAGTTTGGGTTCTACCTGAAGCGTTAGAGGCAGATTTCAGAAGGGAACGAGAGCAGGGAGGGGCGTACACCTCAAAGAAAAGTAAATTCGCTTTGCCCACATAGGCAGTGATCCACAGCGCTACACAGCTGTTAGCTTATCTGCTGTCCCAAAGTCACAAGAGCTAGAAACTCAGATATTGTAATGCTACATTCCTAAACCTCAAATTCTTAATCCCTTCTCCCCCGTTCCTGGCTCTCCCTATAACTTAAGGCCGGAAGGACAAATAAGTAACAGCATTGGTAATCTCAGCACCATAAATTTATGCAGAATTGGCGCTGTTAAATTACCTTTAACCAGGGAGCACATAACCCACCATGGTTAGACTCGCCGTTTCCCCCCACACACACACCCAGTGCCCATATTATTTCTAACGCCAAGTTTGACCTGGCGTGGCTTCGCTTCCCCACCACCCAGCTCCTTCCCCTGCAACCCAACACCCACGGCAAACAAGCGTGAGGTGACACTGCCACAAAGGCAGCAAGGGGAGGAAGGAAAAAACGCAGAATAAGGGCCGTATTTCCCACCGGCGGTTACAAAACGCAGCCGCGTCCCCCGGCAAACGGCCGAGGCGCGGCGGTTGGCCTCGGGGGCGAACGTTACGCGGCCGTTAACGGCTGGCACGAGCGGCGAAGGGCTGGAGCTCTACATCGGGGGAGGAGGGCGCCCGGTCCCCGGCCCCCTCTCGCTCCCCGGCCCCCTCTCGCTCCCCGGCCCAACGGGAGGGATGCCGGCACCCACCTGCACGGCGGGGAAGGCGCCCTTCAGCAGGTAGAACATCCTGCGGTTGGAGAGGAGGTCGCCGCTCGTCAGCTGCTCCTCGGCCCCCTCTCGCGTCTTCCCCTTCGCCTTGGCGTTGAGGACGTTGCCCTCCCGGACCCGTTTCACCTCCTGCCCGCCCCTGACGGCGGCCAGGACGGAGACGGCCAGCAGCTCCCGCAGGTCCACGGCGCCGACGGGCGCGGAGCCGCGGGGTGACTCGGGCCCGCCGGCCGCCGGCTCGCTCAGCATGAAGAAGGCGAAGCGGCCGGCCAAGAAGCCGGAGTAGAGGGGGTAGAGAACGCCCAGCCCCAGCAGGCAGAACACGGCCATGCCGAGCGGCGAGAGGCGGATCCCCATAGGGGCCATGGCCGCGGGGGGGTGTGTGTGTGAGGGAGGCACGGCGGGGCGGGCGAGCAGCGGTGCCGAGCGCTCACCACAGCCCCATGGCGCCGCCGGGGTGCTCCGCTCCCTCTGCTGCTGTGGTGGCGGCAGGGCCGGCCCGGCTCCACTCTCCTCAGCGGGCCGGCGGGCAGGCAGCGCCGTCTGTATCCGGGTCAGGCGGAGGCGGGGCCCGCCGCTCGCACTGAGCATGTCCCACCGCACTGTCGGCGGGCACTGGTGTTCGGCCGGGGGCGTACGACTCTGTGGGTCTCCCCCTAGGAGGCAGAGGGCATCCCACCGTGTTCTACCGTGGGTATGCCTGATAGCAAACACCCGCTTGTTCTCCTGAAACGTGGGGCTTGGGGTGGCTTTTTACTTCGTCTCTTAGGCAGCAGGTGCGTGGGGAGCCTGCCCCGCACCGGCTGGGGCAGGAGCCGGAGGCCGGCTTGGCAGGCCGGGAAGGAGCCTTCTGTTGGAAATTGTTGTTTGCAGAAATTGCTGCTTAATTTCTGAGGATTTATTGTTAACGGCTCTGAACACCAGTGCTGAGCACCTCCTGTTTTTCACATATCGGTTGGGGAACTTAGGGACTCGCAGCCCATTTGTGCTACAGCTCCCAGGAGAGGCACTTTCTGAAAGGTCCCTTCCAACTTGGGCAATTCTATGACTTGAGGTTAAGATATCCTTTCAGTCAGTAAAATGAAGCAAATCCAACCATCTTCTCAGCCAAGGGATGTACTAATGGCTTACCTGTCTTAATTTATACTTTTTCTTTGCACTTCAGCTGGTTTGGGGGAATGTGAAACTGCATGTTTATGACCAGGATGGACATCTGGGGTGGAAACGAGGAAGAGTCCCTGATTATTTTTTTTTTTCCTGTTCTCCCTTCTAATTCTCTCTAGTAGTTTTGAGTTAGAAACAAAAGAGTGAGACTAATTCATCATTGTTTGAATTAAGTACGCGTTCTTTTACTCAAGCAATATTCTTGTCTGTTGATAATGTTCTGGAAACAGACCTTGCTAATAACTCTGGAAAGAAGTAATTACTAGGGATCATGCAATATAACTATTTTCCTGGGATGTTGTGTTTTTTTGTTGTTTTTTTTTTAAGTGTTAAACTTACGTAATCAAGAATGTGAAAACTAGGAAAGACCAAAATTAAGATTGCCCTTGCAAACTGAAGTTGCCATATCATCTCCTCTGTGTCTCTGTTTTAATGGCATCTTCGATTACATGGTTACATACCAAGTGTCCTGCAGGATCA
Organism: Dromas ardeola; assembly: GCA_013398915.1. Classification (NCBI taxonomy): domain Eukaryota; kingdom Metazoa; phylum Chordata; class Aves; order Charadriiformes; family Dromadidae; genus Dromas; species Dromas ardeola. The sequence goes on from VYZM01007445.1 coordinate 114,348, forward strand.
CACCCTGTCTAAAGTGTATGTGCAGGGACTGCAAAGGGAAGAAAGGACTGTAGGAAGAGAAAGCATTGCATTTGAAATGGGAGTCAAAAGAACTGGATTTTACTCTTAGGTATGCTGGGATTTAACTGTATATGCTCTTAGGTGACACCTAGAATGTCCATGTTTTTCATCTTCCCATTCTCTTTAAGATACAAGGGTTTTTTCTATGCAGTTGCTTCTTTGTCAGAAAGGGGGCTTGAAAGGATACACTGATCATTTTCCTTAATACTGATTTCACAGTTCAGCATTTCATGTAGTAATAATTAATAGTAAGAAATTGTGCAGCAACACAGGGTTGATATTGGAAAAAGAGTAAACTTGTGTCTGTAATGAACATGAATGTAAGACTAACAACCAGGCATGCTTGTAATGTGTCTCCTTTTAAAAAGTTGCTGGGCAAAGTAGTCAACAGCTGTGCTGCCTGATGCTATCAGTAATAGTTTATGTGTGGTCAGTAAATTGGAATTTTAAACTACTGGTGGAGGAAACACAGGAGAGGGAAGAAAACCTGCAACTTTCTGAACTGATTTCTTACTTAATGGAAAGAAAGTAAAATACTAGGCTTTTTATCCCATATTAGTGTGCAAAGACCTTACAGAGGCATAGAAAAACTATGGATTTATTACATGCTGCTAAAATTTCTGTGCCTGCAGTAAATATAGACAGTAAATATTGGTAATGTAAACTGTGAAGAGGACAGTGCACAGAGAGCTCTTTATTTCAGTGATACTGTATGTACCATCTGTGCCAGATTTCAGAATAAATAGTGTTTATTACTGAATGCAATCACATAACCAATATGCTGGCATCCTTTTTCTCCATAACAATGTTATTCTATAATTATCGATACAATTTTTTAAAGGTCTCAGTCTGGCACCTCCTGTGCTGTTTTCAGGTTCTTCATGTTTATCCAGGGTGTTGTTGACTTCAGCTGGGCTCCAGAACCCCACAGAGATCTTTGAGAATTGCTGCTGGCAGGTGGCATAAAGGGAGTTTCGGCAAGACTTCACCCTATAAGATGGGTTTCAGGAGACCATGATGTAGGCACAAAATGTATGCAAACTTGGAAAAAAAAGTTGTCTTGATTCATTCCTAACAAAAGGATATTTATCCCTTTACATGAGGAGTGAGGTAAAAATTTAATGGAAATGTTCCTTTTGAGAATATAAAATGATTCTTTCAGACACTTTCATTGTGGGCCAAATGATTTGACACATTTGGAAAAATAGTTTTGCCTGAATAAAACCAATTTTTTAAACATATTTGTGTTTTTGACAGGAAAATTACATCCATCTCTAATACTGAAGTGTTCCTTAACTCAGTGGAAAAAAAAAAGGTGGTTCCATCTAACCTGGATGGAAACTGAGGATGCAAATCTGATGTAACATATACCCCTATTGGATCTGTGTCAGCTGCTGTCAGGGGAGGCAGCTTCATGTGAAGGCAGGCCTGACCTTGAGGACCCAAACAACATGCTGATGTGCTAAAAGTAATGCAGTCCTTTAGCCTCCCACAGAAACAGTCGCTGTAGAAGGGCTTGGGAGAGCTTCTTGAATGGGGTGCGGTGTGCTGGTAGTGAAATGCATTGCTTTCTGATTCATCTAATGGAGGCTGTGCATGACGGAGAGGCAATATTGCAGTCTGTTCACCACAACATTCATGAGACGAGTGGTGGTGACTTCGGCAGAAGGGTTGTACGTTGATTTTGGGGGGTTGACAAATGAAGGGGCCACTTACTGGTAGTGAAAAGGCATTCACAGAGATTTCCTGGGCACTGGGTGGGGATCCTGAGGGGGCACAGTGAGGAAGGCTGTGTAGGTACTGGTAACCTCTGACCATTGCCAGGGAAGTCAGTGCTGGAGAAGAGAGAGCTGTGGTTATACAGAAAGCCCCTGTTTATGCTCTGGCTGTGTGGGGAGCATGCCAGAACACAGGGAGTTTTGTGTCTTTGACTTGTAGAGCCTGTGTTAAGAATGTATAAACTAGTGAGCTCATATCCTTGTCTAGGCTAGTAGTTTTTTGTTAACAGTACTTTACAGTTTAGTGTACCGCCATAGCTGCTTTGCCAGGGTCAGTGCTGAATTATGTGGAAAAGCAGGTGATGCCCGCAACTTCCATCGCTCCAGCCATGCGAGCAGGTTAATGGGGTCTGTTGGCAGCAACAGAAGTGCTGTGTTGCTGGTTGTTTCTCTGCGACTCCTACCTAACCCTGATGGTTTATGAAGCTGCTCATGGGCAACCTCCCTGAGCACTCAGTTTCTGTGTCTGCAGCTGCAGTGTGTCTGTGAAAAAGATGGGGAGTCCCTCAGGGTCAGAGCTGAGTTTGATCTGCAGCGCATGAAAAAGATCTGCTGTGTCTGTGCTTCTGAGAGGCCAAGAAAGAGCAGATGGCAGTTGGATGGGACCAAAGTACCTGAGGGGAACCTACTGTGCAAGTGCCAGCACCAGCTGCAGCCACTTCACTTGCCTGTCAGTGCTGGAAAGGTAGTCCATGAGGGAGGCCTGTACTTACTACTCAGCATAGTCTTTTGTAGCGTGGGGTAGCTTTCCCTTGCATTGAGCATTTGATTAGTGCAGTGTGTGTGCATGGGGGAGCTATGAATAGTCATTGTTGGGCTCATGCAATTGGGTTCCTCCTTCTTTCCCTCTCCTTTCTTTTCTCCTTATGTTTCCTGTTATTGCCTGGTAATTTTGCTTGTAATACCACCTCACCCAATCTTGTTTACAGCACACTAGCGCTTTCTTTTATCCTGTCTGGCTCTGCAGGGCTGAGAGCCTCAGGAGGGTTGTGCAGAGATGTATGGAACTCAAGGATATTTTTAAAGGGCTTTATTTAAATTAGTATGTAAATAAAAGCAGAATAGTACAAAATGTGTGAAGCATGAAGGTGGATTAAACAGGGCAAAGAAGATGGATGAATGTCTATTTTAGAGTGTATCTCAAACAGGGGTGGACTAATGCTTCTACCATGCTTTTTACTACCCACTCAACCAGAGCATGAAGTGAGTGCTCAGAGGTTTGCATGGGAGAGGCATGTAAAGCTCCCGCTGTAGAGGCTGCATGTGTAGTGTAGAAGATGACAGTGAAGTAGTAAGAGATGTACAGAAGGACTTCATCGGTGCTGCAGGGCCTTGATCAGATGACTTCTGGTATCTATTCACTTTCCCAGACCAGCTTTATGTTTATATGTAAGAAACAAAGATTGTGTACTTGCCACATAACTTCCCATGGCTGCCACTGATGAGAGCATGAAAATCCATTTCTCATTTCTTCTCAGCACTAGTGCAGTGTTTTCCCTGCCCTCACACTGCTGTGGATTCACCATCTGTAGTAATGTGCATTTTTGGGGCAATTTTGGAACTTGCTGAGAGAGACAGGCTGAGTGAAATCTTGCTCAATTTTATCCACCGTGGTCTCCTGTGGAACAGACAGGCTATGCCTCTCTGTATGTGAGCACTGGCACTCAGTTTTTCATAGTTGGCAACAAAATGTCAGCTAGTAGGACCCATGCCAAAGTGTATGTGGTACAGGTTACATGGGACAATTGTTAAAAGCATGGGATCAGCTGCAGGATGGATCTGGAGCACAGTGAAGACAACAGGCCTGGGCACTGCTAGAGGTGAGGCATCCTGGTTGTTGTGTTAGATCATTCTTGGTTAAATGCCTAAGGCCTGGCTCTACCCCCAGAAGAGAAAAAGGGAAAACAACTATGTTAGGAAAGGTCCCACAAAGTGAATTTCTTATCTGGTCTTGATCCTGGATCTGTCTTGAGGTCCTGGAGGAACTGAAGAGTCCCTAGGTACCTGTAGCCCAGCTTTTCTCAAAGGTTTCCTCCCCATAACAGTGTGCTCCTTGGCTATGGATGCTTCCTTTTCCTTAGTGCGGAAGAAATGGATCCAAATCCAAATATGGGAAGGGGCCATAATCTGCAGTGCATGTGGGAATTACATCTGTATTCCTCACCAGGACAGGATCCAGCTCCTGGAGCTCACAGCAGATCACACTTCCAGAACTAGAGCTGTCATGGGCATTCACAGTCCCCTGGTATGTGCTGTTCAGAACCTGTTTCCTGCGTTGCTCCGGGACTGCTTAGTGCTGATACCAAGATATTCAGCCAGCAGCGATGCAGCAAAGCTCCTCATTGTCTGATTGCCAGGAGAGATTGTTTTACCCTCCTGCCTGCTCGCTCCCATGAGCATCTCGGCACACTGAGCTGCATCCAGGGAATGCTGCTTATGGCAAGTCTGGGTCTGTGCTATGGCTTGGTTGTGGCTTACTGGCAATGCCAAGGTTATTAAATGCAATACCTGTGATTGAGGAAAAAGCCTAAGGGAAAGCAGAAGAGCCTGGTCCAAGAGAGGGAATCCAAGGCAAGAGACAGATGCAAAGTGGCATGCAAAGTGGCATGCAAAGTGTGACAGAAAGAGAGCTGACTATGGTGAGGCTCCAGGAAGAAAGTGCACCGTCCAAGCCTGCGTTTGTGGAAGAGCAGCTGCAACCAGGTGCCATGAGGTCAGGAATCAAGGAGTGGGAAGGGAATGAGAAGGGGCCTGAGAAGACCTGTGGGTGGTCTGGGGAATTCTGATATAGGCACCTGCTGCTTGATCTGATAAAAATTGGTTTGCTAAAATGTTTGGAACAAATGTTAATGGACACAGTGTTTATAAATCAGATCACTCGTCTGACTGCAAAGGTTTTAATGTGCTTCTTCAAGACCTTATACCATCTTACGGGTACAGTCAAACCTGGTTTAGGATAATGGGAAAGGGTAGAATTTTACTACCTTGTTGAGTCACAAATTTGTTAATAGGCCAGTTAGGTACAGAGTTTAACAGCTATTCTGCCAAAAAATTATTATATCTCCAAGGAAATGAAGAAGTCTTTAAGAAGTCAAATGTGGAAATATCTTCTGAATAAGTAAGAAATTAAGAAGTTTAGAAGGGGAAAGGCTGAATTTGTATGGAACTCTTAGAGGATTAGAAGAGCAAGAAGCTTATCTGTAAAAGCTTATGTGATACATAAAAAGAGGCTCTGTAGATACAGCCTAAGCTGTATGGTATGCAGAAGACCACAGGAAATATGAGGAGGGAGATTTTTTTTTATTTGATCTTGGTGCAAAAAGCTTAGGCACTTGTAACTTTGTCGGTTTTGGATGCTGTACAGAGAAATCCTTTTGTTTGGATTGTAAACAGCTTGAGAGTTAAATGTGATTTCACTGGCAACTGAACTCCAAGGCTGTGGACAATCTGAACCACAATGCACTGGCATTTCAGCTTAGGAAATGCCCAGCACTCCAGCACAAGCAAGTTGCATTGAAGCTGTACAAAGCAGTCTGAGAGATAGTGCTGCAAAATCAAGAAAAGCAAAAAAATCTGCTGATGACAGTAAGGAAACTGCTGTGACGGTGATAAAACAGTGGGGAAGACACTGAACTGCAGGAATATTAAGGGAGTTTGTGGCAGCTGTCAAGCACAACCTACGCTTCAATCAAATAAGTTACTTAGTGTGGAGTAAAGTTTAGGGGTCCAAGATAAAGAGACAGTATTAAAAGACCTGATAGTCATTTCTGGTCTTAATTGCAAAATTTTAAAGTCTGTAGAGTAAAAATGCTATCAAATTAGAACAGCATTTACATATGAATTGGAATATCCATTAGAGTGAAATACCCATTCAACTTATAAAAGAATAGATGACTATATAAGTACAAGGCAGTGAAATACCGTATTTCACAGCTTTATGGAGAGTCTCCTTTAGAAGTCTTATGTGTCGCCTGAGAGGTTTAATTGCTGATGGATTCTAACAGACTCATCCAGAAACGGTTGTGGTGGTAAAATCCCCTCAGCTAGGCAGAACTTCATTTTAACACCACGCTGGTTTACAGAGGCACCCCTCAGAGCTGTCACATTTATTCACAGATTTCCTGTCCGCTCAAAAAGGTAGCATGTTCTCTTGCTTCCACCACTGCAGAAAACTTCAGAAATGACACTGAATCCAATCAATTGCTCAGTAGTTTGGTGGCAATCACAGCTGAAGGGGGTTTTTGCTCCCCAGTTTCCACCCATGACTGCTCATTTCTGGCCCCACGCTCCTCTTCTTCCCCCAACTGTGCCAGCACAGCTATTCATGGAGCTCTCCTGCAAACTGGGACAGTGAACTGAGTCAGAGTTAAAACAGTTTTATGTCCCTGTGTGGCACTGCTCACCTGAGCTCTTTAACTTGGTGCAAGTGCAAACCCACCTGCCCTCCCTGCAGTCCCCAGCTGTGTATTTCCACCACCTCCGTGTGGGCTACTGTAAGTGGAGCCACATGGGGAGCTGGGCCAGGGAACTCATCTGTCTGAAAACTAACCCAGCAAAACAAACAGAAAGCATTGGGCATGGCACGGAGATCGAGTGTTACATTGCTCTTTTGGATGGCAAAATTGATTTTTTTTCCTGATTGAAGTTGTGATGTGCTGAGGAACTGGATGTCCTGCCACGGGCTGGGAGTGAGGATCAAAAACACTTTAAGGCTCATGAGTATTGCCTCCAAAGTCCTGTGTTGTGAAACTGCCTCCTCCGCTTCCTATTGCAGCTCCAAAATAGCTTTGTGAAAGAGTGTGAATACCCTTAATAAAACTCTCTGTGCTCTTTGAACATCTGAGGTTGGTTACCTCCAAAGGAAGTAATAAACCCCAGGTCTTCCCACAGTTAATCCATTTGAAGAAGGCAGTCTTGAAGTCCAGGCTAGTTCAGCACTCCTGGCCTCAGCCCTCAAAATTAACATCTGGTTTCAGGATACTGGTGCTTTATGCTTGATGAGAAACACCTGAGTGATGAGTGTCTCCTGGTTGTAGATACTGCTCTGCAGAGAATAGGAGAGGATACTGTCTCAAAGTCTCCCATCAAACTTTGCCTAGGAACTTTTTATGAAGGGGTAATATAACAGAATTTAGGGAAAATTTTGCTTTGAAAGTTCAGGAGCTTGGACAAACCGTTATTCCCTGAAGCAGCTCTGTAGATTATGGCAATGAGCAATTCTTTGGGTCCTCTACTCTGGCCTTTTTTTTTCTTTTCTTTTTTAAACTTGCTTTTCAACACCGCCTTCCGGGATGTTTACTCTGGTATACTGAGATGGTGGCTTTATTTGGGTAACGAATGTTGAAATAAAGCAAGTAGTTTTACCTTTGATTGTGGAGGACACTGTTGAAAAGTTTATGATTTTATGGTAGTTGTTTCAAAATTAGTCTCAACCTATAACTTTTAATACTTAATACTGTAATACTTTTAATACTTAGAAACTTTTATAACCTATAACATTTAATTGGCCAACAGTCTAGGTCTGGGATTTAGAGGAAACTGAAATGGAGACCTTACTATGTTGTTTTGGGGGAACTCAGATGTTACTGATAATTACTAAGTTTCACTGATCTCAGTAACCATTCATCATCCAATCACTGATCTAGTAGTAACTTTACAAAACAATATCAAGCAACAGTATTAAGTAGAAGATGCTTATTTTTATATACATTTTTAGTCAAAAGCTGAGGATAAGTGTCTGTCTATCCTGTATACATGTTAAAATTAAATCAATTTTTTAAGTAATTTAGAATCCAGAGTTTACACAAGTACAAGATCTAACAATATTGCATGAGACTGTAGATGGGGATAATAGTGTAATATGCCATCTGCTACTTCTAAGGTTTATTTTTTTTATTCTGTAGACTGTTCTTAACTGAGTAATAAACTTGATAGTCTTGGCTTTAATGAGAAGGTCATTAAGTGTAGGAATGTTAAACAAAATTTCTTCCCTTGGCTGCTGTATACCAATCTGTGCTCACCTTGAATTTCTGTGTGCCTAGAGACAATAGACAGCCAGCTGGCACTGAGATTTGATGGAAACTATGCACTGTATTTCCTTTGGCTCCTTTGAATATCTTGTAGCTTCTGTCTTTATTCTGCTGCCGCTGCTGCTCTTCTGCCAACTGGAGAGTAGCATCAGGGCTGTTGGGAACAAAATTTTATGTGAGAGGATTGCCTTCCCATTCAAAAAGTGGATGAATCAATATTATTTTGTTTCCATTCTTGTGTTCTGTGAAAATTAATGAGAGTATTTGTGAGATTATTTGGGGGAAGGTGATATTTCTACAGTACTAGCTTGCCAACTATTCAAGAAAATTGTATTCTTTTCACTTTCATGTAAGCAACAATGACTTAGATGTACCTATTTTATTAAACTTATGTAACAATTTATAGTTTGTGTTCAGCAGTTTCTATTATATTGATAATATTTTCCATAAGCAAGTCAGCCCCCTTATACAGAAGTATTATTCTAAATATTGACAATGGATTTAATTCTTTCCTGAGCCTGAATTCCACTTCCCTAATGGTTTGGCATCACTCTCAAATTAGCTGTATCAGGTTAGTGCAGACATCAGCTCTGCATTTGAGTGCATGTTCTCCAGGTCTTCATGCAGCCTCCACGTTAATTGAGATTGGCTTGAGTCTGGACCAAACGCTGGCTCACCACATAAGGGAATTCAGGCAACAGGAGGATTCAGGCAGTGTGGGGATAGCCAGTGTGAATCATGTGGTGCAGCAAACAGAAGTCCACATTCAGAAATGACTATAGGGATATCTGAGAAGGAGAGAGAGAGGAACTGGCATAATGATTTCACGCACTCTATTTTACTCTTACTTAATATGGCTGCTGAGGTAGGCTGGAAGTCCAGATCATATGCTGACTAATGCCAGGAGAAACACCAAGGTAGACTTGTTTGCAGCCAGAAGCTGGTGCTTGTGCTCCACATACTTTTCAAAGGGGAAATGCCTGTGTTTCATTCTTAACTTGCCAAGAACAATAGGTCTGATGGATACTGACTGGTCTCTGCTCATCGTAAAGACTTCTTTAGCATGTGAGATACCACTGTTTTTACTTCCTCATTTATTAGTTACTCGTGAAATCTTTTTTATAAGAATTGCATAAGGGTTGAGTGGATACCCTGCCTGCACTAGCAAAGGTCTCTGCTCTGGCCAGGCTGGATGGGGCTTTGAGAAACCTGGTCCAGTGAAAGGTGTGCCTGCCCATGGCAGGGGGGTTGGAACTAGATGATCTTTAAGGTCCCTTCCAACTCTAACCATTCTATGATTCTATGGTTCCATGTAGTTTGGAGTACTCCTCCATGTGGGATGGCCCCAGATCTTCTATAGTAACCAGGATTTCCAGTGCAAGTGGCCTACAGGGTTTACAGCAGTTAGGAACTGAAAGTGCTGTAGGCCTAGGTGTGTCAGTATACAGAGCTGGTGCCTGGGTTTGGATTTCAGTCTTTTTCCACGGACAGCTGACAGGGTTTAGGTGGTAATACGTGACTGTCATCAAATGGATGTCTTTGACTCTATTTGCAGTGCCATATCAGAAATACCTGTCCATGTTCCCTGCATAAGGCCTGATAAGCAGCATGTCTCCATAGCTCTGTTATTGCCCATCCATTTTGATGTGAATTGAAGATGATCAGTATGACAGAGATCCAGTGAATGGTTAAAGAGAGGCTCAAGTTAAAGCTTCCATTCTGCTTTTCTCTATATTCCACTATGGGTTTCATACTCATTATAAAGAATTGCAAGGGCGTATTTACAAAGGAAGAAGTGAGATTAAATGATCACGAGCGTAATCACATTATAATTCTCTTTTTGAAACCCATGGTAATTACTTGCTTTTGGCTTTACCCTTCAGCCATGCCTGTATCTCGTTTCTTATCTTCTAACTCCCCTAATCAAGTCCTCACTGGTTTACCTTATTGTTAATAACATTAATAATGCTAGTTTTGGTCCTGACTGTGTGAAACATTTATGTTTATCTCTGACTATTTTTCTAACGTGATCCTGATTAGAATACTTAATTTCCAAAATATGTTTTTTAAATCACAAAGTCTTATGACTTTAATTAGGAAAATTAGGAGATTACAGGTGAGATTTAAAGACTACCTGAGAAGACATAACTGAAAAAATAATTGCTGGTTTGTCCTTTTAATACTTTCCTAGCGGTAAAACTAGGCAGATGAAAAGGAGCAGTGGGAAGAGAGGAAGATGTCAGCTGAAGGATGAAGAGTGTAAAGTAGCAGTGTGTGCTGTTCTCAAGTGTTTATGGGATATCATTAGAAGTTGTGACAAACATTTTGCTGAAACAATCCAAAGTAAATAACAGCCACTCTGTTAAAAATGCCATCCTCTGCTTGAACTAATATTGTTATTGTAATGCATGTCTAATTATGGAGCTCTTGTTAAGAATGGTGTCCTTTTGGTTTTTACTAGTATTGTGTAGGCAGTGCCTTGCTCCCCATTTCTAAAAGACAACTGTGCACTATCGTGGTATCTTCACATCCATGAAACACCTGTAAACAAAGGGGTTCTTGATTGTCTGTCCTTTCCCTCAAAAAAAGCCAAACTGTTGGCTGCCTTCCTTTGTCATTTCTGAATGTGAACACATTGTTCCATAAAGATTTTTGGAAGTAGTAGACTAAGGATAGGAGCAGCACAAACTCAGGCTCTCATTCCCCACAGAAGTAAAAAATGTGCTCTCAGACATGAGGCAATGTTCTCATGCCCATGAAAAAACATATTTATGTGTTCATATAAGATACTCTGTTAAGCAAAGTAGAACTACACGCAGCGCTTGCATCAGCCAAGTGGATGCTTTTTCAAAGTATCTTTAGATATTAGTTGAAAAATTGTTCCAAAATAACTATGGGGTTTTTTGAACATTGCAGTCTGGCATTTTATCTTTACATGTAGTTATGATCCTCACAAAATATTCTAGAATAAGAATATGGATTTTTATTATTAATATTCTTGTGAGCAGTAAGAGTAAGAATATTTTTTAAATAGACTAAAATTTTATGCCTTAAACAATTTTTCCTGGTTACGCAAAAAAAATACTGTTGACTGATACATTAAAGAGCTTCAAAAGTACATTAAAAAAATATAGCTTTTTTATTCCTCATAAACATTTATTCCTTATTTTGCTATTGTCTTAGTTATTTTTCTGCAATTGCCCCATGTTAATCTGACTTTTGCTCCTAAGAATAACTGCCTGCAAATAAAATTCATTTTCTGCTAATGACAATGTTTGTCTGGAATAAACTGAAAGTTTTCCAAGGCACTTAGAGAGCCAAGGCCTCAAGCACATTGAATTCAATGCAGCAAGGATTCTCCCCACAAATCCCACCTTTTGCCTCCTTTTTTCTTGTAAGTGAATGTTTCCTGGAGAGCAAGACACTTCTCTGAAATTTAAAATCTATATACAACCACCCCTATTAAAATACTTTGCATGTCATGCTAATCATTCCTTCAGTGTGTGGTCTCATGACCAAGAACATGTGTAATTCTTCAGATTTCCAATTTTAAAACGATGCCAGCGCACTAGGAAGGCCTCTTGTGATTGCTTGTCAATCGTGGTGTGGAAATGTTGAGTTTTGGAGCAAAGTAACAGTCAGGGAGCTGTGAAATGTGTGTCATAGTTTCAGAGGGAAGAGAGACTAGTTTTCATATGGCTGATGCTGCTCAGGTTCCCGTACAAGTTCGCTGTGGTCGGTTAGCACATACTGGGCAAGTCTCTAACCAGCTGGATTCTTGCACTTATATCAGACACGTGTAGTGCTGTTGAAACTCGCACAAAAGTGTTAGGGTGTGTTAGAAACCAAGTAAAACCAAATACGTGATTCCAGACACTAGATGTATCTGGAAAATCTGAACAAGAGGAGATGGAGACAGACTGACAGTGCTGTTCAGATATTAAAAGTGCATTATACACCATATTCTTGTTTGAACAAGAACCTTTCAGCCTGGAATAAATACCTGGGTTTTTTTGCCTATCTTGTGTACGTGAAACCAGCACCACTCACAGATACTGCTCAGCTTCCTTCCTCAGGACTGCTCGTGTTAATAGGGGCTGCAGAACTGGGCTCTCAACACATACCTTACAGCTTAACCTTGAACTTTTGGATATTGATGACAAAGAGGTAGGAAAATCTTTTTTTTAAAGCAGGACCTTAAAGACAAGCTTATCTAGTTATAACACTCAACTCTCACTGGTTTTTTAATGCTAAACATTTAGATTGACATCTAGGAACAAGCAGTTAAAATAGGTCATGTTATTCTTCCATTTAGCTTTAGCAGTGCCTTCCCACGCAGTAAGAGATTTCCTTCAATGGAAGAGCCAGCAGTGTCGGAAGGAAATGGAGCCTTATGCTTGGTTTCTAATCTTTACTTAGGCACAAAATACATGGAGATATATATATGAATGCTGTCTTCCAAACAATTCAAATAGTACTTTGTCAAATGTGACTGCAGTCCTACTGCTGTACAGGTATAATCTCCCACAGGGTTTATTTCTCTTCCACTGTAGTGTAAGTAATATATAATTTCCATGAACTTTTATTTTTTTGCAGATGCACTTTAAGATATTGGGCTGTATTTCATCAAATTGCAGGTTACCTTCTTATTGTTGGTCCCTAATTTTAGGACATTAAAAGCCTTAGGTTGCAAACTTACCAGTCTGCCAAAGAGCTATGTGATGCTGTGTTTCTGGTTTAACGATTGCTTACCCTATCACAGCAACATTATTCAGACCCTTTCTGGGCTGATTGCTCCCAGAGCTGTTGCTTTGTAGTGCACAGCACTAACTAAATTGATCTTCTATACCCCAAAAGGCAGTGGAATAGAAGACTAAACTGGAATGTCATCATTGTATTAATTTCCCAGGGAGGAAACAGTGAATTCACTTGAATCAGACTGTCTGCCGTTGCTAAGATACTGGCATATGAACAAAACTTCATGGTCCAAAAAACAAAGCTAACACATGTGAAAGAATCAGCCCTAGGCACTCGATCTCTTCCCACAATAGAAAGGTATCATCCATCTACAGAATCACCAGAGGGATACATGCAATCTTAACAAAGTGTTTTAACGTGCTGGTGGTGGAGTTCAACAGAGATGAATTTATCCAGAAAGTGTTTAAAGCAAATGTCCGTGTGTAAATTTGTCACACTACATTGGCAAAACCAAAACTAGTTTAGCTGGTGCTTCAGGGATCTCTTTCTCTATATGTATGTATGTATGTGTGTATTACAGAGACAATAATTGATGCTTCCATTTGTTGAGTATCAGACTTGCTCCACAGGGCAGGCAAGAGATGCTGGAGCAAGTCAGTCCAAAGTGGTGACTGAAAAGCCTTTGTCTTGTACCATTTGGAATTCTCCAAGATTCTTAATAATTAAAAGCTTATAGTTATTAGGCTACGAACAGCACAGTTCATCAAAAAGATTCAATAATCTGTGAAGTGAGAAATCTTACTAAGATGGCTCTTTGCAATACAAGCAAAGACAATAATGGATCTTGTTCAAGCAAACACATGATTAAATCTGACAGTGCACATTAAGTATTTGATGTGGGAAACAGTCAATACTAATGGAATCCGTTAGTGGAAATATCCTCCGAAGCATGTGGTAGTTGAGGTGGATTGAAAACAGTGAAAAGATGGGTGCGTTAACAATCCGATACTGTGGTGAACACTAAAACCCTTCACAAGCAGCAGAAGGATTAGCAAAACGAAAAAGAATCACAGGCTGTGAATTAGTGGGACTTCAGTAATGCTAAAGGGGACTTCAGGATGCTAAAATGACTGAAGAGGTAAACTGAATGTTTTTTTGTTACCATGGTTCAAAAAATTTACTCCTTTCCTCATGCAACATAACTAGCCCTCTGTTGTTAATGATGTGTATAAGACCTCTATTTGATTGGAAATGGAATTGTTAGAGAAATACAGTAACAGAAATAAATCTGTGTTGAATTACTAGAGGTCAGACTGGAAAAAAAAAAACTAAAGAAAAGGGGACCTGTGCCTATTATTTCATAAACTATTTATAGTAGCACTATCATTAAATCTTCTTCAAACAAACGATATTGTGCATTGAAGACATTGTGCTGAAGTGGGCAAAATTTAATGTTGACATCCAAGAATGGGCTGAACTTCAAATATGTATAAATGTTCAGTGGTTTTGAAAAATACTTATCAGAGAAGTGGAACAAATTAGTTTATGCATTGGACTGGTTCTGTGTTAACGACTGCTGGAACATCCCAGGCATTCACACTCGAGGGCAGACTGCGTTTAGGCAAGAACTTAAGGTCTAATCCTTTCCTGTTCTCCTGGCAGTAAGGAACTGTATCCTGCCAGAGGGGCTACTAGGGACTTACCTCTTGCATAGAGCAACTCTTCTGGTGGAAGCAGAAGTCTTCCCTATTTTTTTTGCAGCTATGCACATTAGTAGGTACAGTTACTTTGCAAGCCTTAGAGCATACATGGTATAGCTTCAATATGCAGAACTACGTATTTTAAATAATGTATGTTAACAGCTGGTCGTATTTGAACAGCTCACTTTCTAGCAAGGGTGAGTTGTTTGTTTCTGGCGGTTGTACCTGAAAGGTACAAACCACCTTCTGCTGCCTGCCTGTCCTGGATTCACTGAGCTGTTACAGACAGCTGCCACATCACCGTAACTCTCCTGTTTGCCTAGGTTACGTGAGTTGTTTTAGTGAGCCTGCACAACCAATTCTCAGTTACTCGGTTCTTCACCTGTCTTACAGTAATGCGTATTTTCAGTTTTATTTTATATGCTCTGAGTCAGATAAGTATCTCATATGTATAGGTATATATTATGAAATAATACATCAGCAAAACCTTTTGGGGTTTCCAAATCCAGAATGTCATGTGGCTGTTAACCAATACACTGAAAAATCATAGTGCTTAAACTGCAAATGTAGACACCATGAGCTTAGAAACTGTGTTATATGCTGTACTGAGCAAGTTCAAGTGTGGCTGGACGTTTCTAGCTCTTTGAGAAAGTCTGCTCCTATGGTCCAGCCCGAGTTCCCACTGTGTTTTTGTCTGTCACGTGTGTTTTTTATGAGTTTGAAATCAGTCACTGGAGCTTTGTGATCATAACTGAGATCTTCGGATTTCCCACCCAACTTAATCATGGTTCACTTTCTGAGCCCTTACAGGTCTAATTTGTGAGAGGTACAGGGATGCTCAGATTGCATCTAGAATATTCATTTAGTGAAGACTGGATGACAATATTATCAGTGAGAGATGTGATAAGCTATATCCATGAGAAAACATTATTTTCCCTGTTTTTTTATTGCTGATGATTCTAACTATTGGTGAAGTATCACTGAACACAGATGTCTCTCTACATATCCCTTGCCATGGGCACCTTGCAAATTTAGCATCACTCTAGGATGTTACTTAGGTAACGCTGCCATCTGGACATTTTGGAGAGACTTACTCCTAAGGAAAGAGTTATTCACTCCTGAGAAAACAAATCTTACTTGTGGAGGCTCAGCCCAGCATCTTTGCTGAGGTGAAGGAGGCCCCTAGCTCAGTAGCTGGTATGTCTCAGAGCTGTAAATGCAGGCTGCAGAACCAGGCACATCTCAAAGAGCTCACTCTGCTCAGTCCTTGTTTATGAATTTTTATGATTTATCCTTTTATTTTTCAAGATTCTAATGGAATTATGTGATTCCGAGGTTGCAGGTCAAGCCTTAACCCAGCCTCCTGGAAGCCTTTTTTGAATGGACTTGTCCTGATGGCTTCTCTTGGGCTGACTGTTCAATGCTTTACCCAATAAAAGAGGAAATAAATCACATTAAAGTCACATATTTAGACCTCCATTTTAGTAGTGTTTAAATCACACTTTGCGTGCTGTTCAGCAACTTGGAGTTGCTAGGATTTCCTGTTTTCAGAATAAATAAAAAGCGGCATGAATAACAGTTGTATTATGCACTTTTTAATTATTTTCTTAAAATTATATAAGGCCTATGTTTGTTCCAAGTTATCTTAACAAAAATCTGGAATAATTTCTTAGGGGCTAATGAAATTAAAGTAGTGGAAAACGAAATGTAAGTGACATCAGAATCTAATACAACCAGCTTACGAAATATTGGAATAATTAATCACAATAAAAATGAATCAAGTGTTAAATTTCTTTCAGAGCCACTATAATGGTATTTAA
The DNA here is from genome assembly GCA_013398915.1 of Dromas ardeola. NCBI lineage: Eukaryota > Metazoa > Chordata > Aves > Charadriiformes > Dromadidae > Dromas > Dromas ardeola. The sequence continues at coordinate 130,433 of VYZM01007445.1, forward strand.
ATCAACATTAGCTAAAATTAAAAAAATAACCCTGTTCTGGATGAGCAGTTGCATTGCTTGCAAGCTGCTTCACAGGGAGCCATTATACATGCATTCATTTGGAAGTGACTTGTTTCCACATTCTACTTCCATCTTCCTCTTCAAATTGCATTGGTTAAAATTCTCCATAAAATTAAAATGTGTTGTTAAAGTGAGGACTAGCCATGCTTGCTGGAATATATTTTATCCCCTATTACACTGCCTTTAACCTAGAATAATGATAGCAATGGAATTACTTCAGATTTATGCCACCTTCAGTCAGAACAGAATCTGAGACTGGAAGGTGTGATTTTGATGTCATGTAACTTTCTCATTCATATTAAGTAATGCTGATGTGTCTCAGGCGGAGAAGACCAACTCAGGCAAGACTACCAGTGCTGTTATGTTGTGGAAACTCATTTGTGTTTAATATGCTTTTGAGATGTAGCACAGTCTTATTGAAATATTTTCTACTTTGAGATCCTCAAACTGATGGAATTCTTTCTGTGTGGTTCAGCCAAGTCTCTAATTTTTGCCATTTCAAAGCAGCTGGGGGGCAGAGCACAGGGAGGAGGGTCCCCCATGCCAAGAGGGAGTTGTTCGGAATAGGGCTTTGCCAGCACTGCCACTAAGTAACAGCAGATGAAAATTTCAGCAGGAGAGCCGGGGGATGAGAAAAACGCACAGCAGAGGAGCACAGTGGTATCTGGGTAGATACTATCAGGGGGATGGGAAGAGCTGGGCTGAAAGTTGCTGTTGGGTTGAGCTGTTTGAAAGCATCGTGGCTGATTGCAGCTGTAAGGAGTGTTTTTCTTTGCTCCCTTTCACGCATCTCCCAAATTGCCTAGCACTAATTCCAAGGGCCATCACTGCTTTGTGGCAATGGAAGACTGTTTTAGAGACAAATGGCACTTACATGCTTTGTCCTAAAGCCAAGCTTTTTGCAGATAGCAAGAGACAGTCAGGACTGAGGGCTTCATATATTAAAAGCAGTTAAGCATAGACATTTTATAATGGCCAAGGATCTTGCACTCAGTTTTCCAGGAAGCAGACCGTGTATTTTGAAAAAATGCAGTAATATGCCTGCATTCACCACCTTGCAGCCTGATTTCAAGACAACTCACGATGCAACTTATATTTTGGAGAGCTGTATCAAACCCATGTACATTTTTCAAGTTGAGACAGCTTGTGTGGGATTCATCTCACGCACCTTTGTAATACCCAGTAATTAGGTTCTATCTATAGTCGGTGGAAGCACAGTGAAACCTCTGCATTGCATTTATCTGCTTACAAGATAAAATGAATTGTTCTCTCAAACAACTTGTTTTTCTCTATTGACTACACAGGCAACCCAGAGGACAAGCTAGCTCTTACATAGCTAATGTCAGTTGAAGTGCATTCTGCTCACATTATATCACATCCCTCAGGAAAAATGCACCCACCTGCTGCCTCAATATTTTTCCTTCACATCATTATGCAGAAAGTATTTAAACTGTTCATGAGGGATCCTGCATCAGCCAGAACGTTGAGGTAGAACTGCACCACCTTTTCTATGAAGGAATCGGCCAAAAGGTTCTCAGGCTCTACAGGCTGTTTTAGGACACAAAGTCTAAACTAGAAAAAAAACCCTCCCATCTGCTTGGTGAAGCATGCTAAGTGAAAAGATGTAAAAAGAAAGTTGCCCTTCCTTAGTAGATTTTTGCAGGCTGAGTCCGTTTCCTCCAGTTTTCCTTTCTCTTTTCCACACTTCTAACCTCCAAAGAAAAAACAAAACAACTTCTCTTTGAAGGTAATTTCCAAAAAGGAACTGAACTAAACTCAGGCTAATTCACTTACTTAACTTACATGGAAACCCCGGAGACCCTTTCTCCCATGAAACCCGTAGAAGTCACTGCTGAAGTGACAGACCCTGGCTGTGCCCCTGACCCCAGCCTCCCCGCCGACCTGCCTCCCCCTGCCTGCTGGAGGTGTCTGCTTCTGTCCCCCCCAGCCTGGGGCGCAGAAGGCACAGCAGCAAACAAGCATCATTCTCATGCCACATGAGAGTAAGGGAATAAAATTTATTGAGACACCTAGCACACATGCCTGAATGAATATTTTCCTATCAATTACACTCACTTACATGCTATCTAGTAGATGTTGTTGACTTGTGTCAGTGGCCTGGCAGGTTTGGTACCTGTGGAAAAAGTCACAATTATAACCAGCCTTCAGTATAGCATCTTTGTTCCTGAGTTCAGCAGAGAAACCAAGGCCACAAGGATTTTCCTCATGAAGTCCATCCAGATTAAAAACAGAACAGTCAGCCAAAATGGTATGGGAAGCTTATTTATTTGGCTTTTACGTGCTTAACGTCTGATTACTGAGCATATGTAAATCTTTTTTATTCCATGGCCCTTGAAATGTGATTACTTCTTCTTTTATTATTTCCTTCTCAGATCAACATTTTGCTTGCTTAAAGACAGGAAAAACCTGCACAGGTAAAGTTCATGCATAGGGAATTAAAGAAACTGAGTCTGAGTGTGCTATAAATGAATGGTGTCCTCATTATACATCATGTTTAGATTATCTGTCCTATTGTATGTGAAACCTCTGTCTCCCTGCAGAGGGAGTTCATACTGTGAAAACAGATAGCTAATGTTTAGCAATTAAAAAACTAATTGTCAGTAAATAGAACTCTGAAAATCATAAACAGATATTTAAGCATTTAACTGTTAGTACAATTCCTTTTCTGGGTAAGCATATACTTCTGTCTGTATTACCTTGTGCCTGAGGTATCACAAATAACCTCTCACATCGGGCAGTTATTAAATAACAATTACATCATAGCATTTAACACACTTTCAGTAGTAAGTTAAAACTTCCTTATATGTATGATGGAGCCGATGAAACATCAATACTAACTACATCATAACTAAAAAAGTCCTTGCAGATAGCTCCCAGGCTGCCCAGGACATCATGACTGCGTGCACACAGCTGGCTTGAGTTACTCTTCTCCCCTTTTTGTGTCTGGTGGGGGTTTTATTTTGTCAGCTGGACCCCCAAAATTTGGAAAGGAAGACACTTGTTTTCATGAGGCAGAGGAGGTTTTGTATCACGCCATTCATTAAGTGTGGGTATGTTAGTCTTTAGGTAGACCCTGCATTTCCCTTGTGAATAAGTTTCTGATTTCACTCATTACCTTATCCATGCAGTTGGAACCCACGCCAACAGTCCCTGACAGAGTTTGGTGGGTTTGACAGCGAGAAACCAGGAGGCCCAGCTGCGTACATCAGGTCAAGCACAAATGGGAGCAAACAACAGCAATCTCAATACAGTTAACAGCATATCAACTTGCAAATCAGAGATGGAGAAAAATGTATTTTGTGGGAATAAAAATTGATGGGAAAGCCCCATACCCTCAACCCACGCAGTGTCTTGCTGAATGCAAAAATCATTATCAGTTTCCTCCTGGAAAAAAAAAAAAACAAAAAAACAACAACCCAAACCAGCAGGTTTAGACATATGTATGTCTGTCTGGCTAGAAGCTTCACAAAAATTTCCCCCAAAGCTTCGCTGAAACCTGCCAAAAACTTTTCTAACCACAAGAAAAACATAAACAAACAAACCCCAGTTCTGAGCAAAGCAGATACTTCAAATGAAAGGGCTAACTGAATCCCAAATCTGATAAACAGATTGATGGAAACTTTTCAAGTAAGTCTTCTGGTGAGAATAGGCTCAGGCAACCCACCAGGGTAGGAGCTTCTCCTTCAACCGTGTTGGCCCCAGCTGCACAGTAACACATGGTGGGGAAGAGGCATAAGGCCTGAGGGCTCCTTACAGGGTGAGAGTGAAAGCAATAAAACATGGAGCCAGACATACTTCGCATTTGCAAGACAGGAAGATATGGGAAAGTGTGGAGTCTTATTTCCACCGTGCACCATTCAGCAGATTGACTTTCTTCCTGGGTAACAGGGATAACACAAGTCTCAGCACTTTACCAGAAAACTTCGGAGGCCTCAGAGCAGCATCTTGCTTCTCAGTTTTAGGCAACTACTTAATCACCCTTTAATCATCTGAGGCGGTTGCCAAATTCCTTCTGAGGGACTAAATTAGGGATTATTTACGGAGTTTTTCTCCCTGAATATAGCCTTTATGAAAGCAACACACATGAATAATTGCAAAACGATGAAAGCTGGAGACCAAAATTAAACTTTATGAAAAAGCTGAAGAAAATCTTGTATTTTTGTATTTTTTCTTTGACACAGTAAATCCCAGGTAAGCAAACGTAAAACGAGTTTATGTCATCCTGAATATAAGCATTTACTGCAGTGATGTTGATTATCACATGTTCATTTGCACCAAGCTTTCCCCTTCGCGCTGCGTTTTTGCAGAAGACCCCTGCACATGTTTGTGATCTGGGCAACGCTCAGAGCTGCAGCCTTGGAATCAGTCTGAGATAAAGCTCTTCTCTGATGGATGGGCTCTTGCAAGCATCTGCTTTCAGCATTGGCATCCCAGAAAATGTCAAGGTGAGGTCACACAACAGCTTGGGTTTTGACTTTTAGCTAGTGTCTGGGGTCCAGCATGTGTGAATATTACCTAGACTGAACAGGTCGATGTTTCTGCTCTTGAGACAAAATGGAAACGCTGCTATAAAGGGAAATCAGAACTGTTTTGGAGATGCAGAGATGAATAGCAATATTACTGCCATTTCTGCTGCTGTCTAGAAAAGGTTATCTCAGGACCTCCCATGATGACATCCAGATGGCACTGAGGAAAAGGAAATCCCCGGTTTGTATGCAGAGGAGACTGAAGCTGATTTGATCATTGGAAAAGAAAACAGACGTGGAGAGGGAGGCTGGGAGCAGCTGGCACTGGAAATGGGAGAGGCAGCCCTCAGACACTGCAATGCCGCATCAGCATTGAACACTGTGGTGACATGGGGCTCAGCCCAAGGTGGCTACTAAGTGTTTACTCTGTGCTTTTCAGTCTCAGTTTCACTCTTAATGCTACTTGCTAATGCTACTTAAACTATGTTAATTAGTTTAAAGCTAGCTTGGCTGGGTTAACAAAGGCTCCATCTGCAGAAGCAACTACAATGTTGATCAACCTGGAATGGGCGTATGGGAGCTGGAAACCAGATAAGACTGAGCCTGGCTGGGAAAACTGAGACTAAGATGAGAAGACTAAAAGGTGGGGCCAGGGACAGATGAGATAAGGAATCTGGTGCCGAGGAGAACAGACTGGAATGGGCAGCGAAAAGATGCTCTCCGATTCAGTGTGATGCAGTTAATGTGTGATGCATGCTGAGCAATGCAGAAAGCGCAAAATGTGAAGTAATTCCTCTGTCAGCGATCACTGCTCATCTGAGGCATGGAGTGCACTGGTGCCCTCTAAAAAGAGCTGTATATGAGCGTGAAATGAGAGACAATGTCATAAAAAGTGCATAGAAAGCGCCTTCATGAAGGCTGCACAGGGAATCTTAATCGCAGCCTTTCTTGACTTTGAGGCAGAGTTGCCACCCACTCTGTCGTCACAGGTTTTTCTGTGCATGAGAGAAACTCCTGTAGATTGTCAAGTAAAAATACACTGTATGGTTTTGGATGTAAGTGAAAAAATTTGGATTAGGGAGGATTTCTACATCTTCCATGGGAAACAGCATGGGAAACCGGCTGTACAACAAGTTTTTGGTTTGTTAATTTTTTTCCTGGAAGACTCCCATATTGGTACTGGCTAGAGGTACCAGAGTGTCAGAAAAAGTGGCTTATCGAATGGGGATAATATAGGGAAATTTGCTTGGTGAATAAAAGCCCCATTTCTCTAGAAGTTGAATCTTTTTTTCTCTATTTTTTTTTGGTGAAGGGGATGAATTCTTTATATTTTCATGTTCTAAAACAGGCATTGTAGTAGACAGGATAGAATATGCCTTTCTCATAGATTTTTTTTTTTAACATGGTGAATTAAATCTGCTGATCAATAGCCCACTGTGTTCAATAGATAGATTTGATCTTTATCCTTTGGCTGAGGTGCTAAACTCAAACTCCTTTCACTGATATAAGCAAAATTAATGCAGATAATCTGCTATCTACTCTGATAATCTATGCTATCTACTATCTAATAATCGATGTAAGAGTAAAGCCTGATCTGATGTTACACATGACATCATCAGTATGAGGAGGTGTGACATTCAAATTACAAATGAGACCATTTGAATGCCTTTTAATAGTTTATAGGGAGGTGCAGTATATATAATTAAAAATACGGATTTTCCCCTACATTTCTAAAACTTTCATGACAGACAATGTCATATAAAAGTTCTGGCCTTTATCTCCAAGTAGTGTCTATGTGAAAATTCAGCTAAATCTGTTGACATATGGAAGTCAACAAAACATGACATTACAACTCATTACATTGCTAGTTTGCTTTCCAGAATTTTGTGAAAGACCCTCCCTACCGAACACTGGAAGACAGGACCGAACACAGGGCAAGGCAACTCAAACAGCTGCAATGCCCAGTTCCCCATTGCCACAAAAACCCATCACACATTTGTGAACTTATTTTGCTCCCACTTAAAACTCTCTTGGCCTTCACGAGGCTATGACAGTACTTCAGGCTCATCCAGATGCTGCCAGTCATCCAGCGGAGAGATGGTCCTAGCAAGACCAGCCTTTAAAAGTCCCACACCCTGGACACCGGGGCGAAAGTCTGGAGCAAAGATGTACCATTAGTGACAGAGGACCAGGTTAGATCAGGTACAGCAAGATCAGACCAGACAATACTTAAGCCTCAGTGCAAGAGAAACATGGCCATACTGGGGAGTCGTGGCCTGCTGGGCACATCCCAGGTCACTGGGCACATACCTGGTTGCCAGTCTCATCCATCCTTACCTCTCACAGGTTGCCAGGTGGCCAATGCAGCTTGCTGGTGGCCCTTTCTGCTGCGGGGCTGCTCAGCAAGTGCAGCGTGTTTCTTGCAGGCTGGTCCCAAGCAGTGGCCTCCACTGGTCCCATCTGGCCATGATGGTGGAGTTGGCCACTTGGCAAGTAAGTTTTGAGACGACAAGCCTTTCCCTCTCTTGCAGGCGGGCACTTCTGCTGCACTGGGGCTGCTGCTGCCCTTCCCGCAGGGCACGTCTGTCCTCATCCCTCTGCCGCAGCAGGAGAGAGCAGAGTCCTCGGGGGTCTGATGTCTCTCCTTTGCATGCAGCGGAGAGGGGACAGCCCTGGGAGGGTCTGAGAGGGCTCGCCTGGTGGCTGTCATACGTGGATTTTTGCTCTGTTTTCCTTTGCAGCAGGTGGGATCTGGAGGAGGAGGAGGAGACAACTGCCCTGGCCCTCTGCGCTGTGGAGGACCTTGGCTGCCTCAGAGGTGCCCGAGCAGTCAGGGTCCAGCTGTGGAGGGTGTCTTTTTGGCCAGCCCCTGGCAGCTCTCTGGAGGAAGGCCAGCACACTGCCCCAGCCCTCCTGAAGGGGTCCCATCCCTCTGGAGCAGTGTCCCCAGCAGAAGGACCCTGGATTCACCAGTCCAACACTAGGCAGGGCCAAAGCCAGCTCCTCCTCATGTCCCATGTCACCTAGCTGCAGCCACGCCACCATCTTGCCCTAGGGAAAGCAGAGTTGTTGACTCATGCTCCTGTCTCTGAGGGAGGTTCACCTGCCCCAGGGTCTGTCTTCAGCCAAGTAACTGACCTCTTGTGTCCCCTGCAGGAGCTGCTGCCTGTCCTGCAGGGGTACGGACCATGCACCAAGGGGATATTCAGGCCAGAAGGAGAGCCTGTCGGGAGCTGAGGGAAGCCTTCAACAGCAGTGGCGATGTCCACCTGGGGAACCAACCTGCACACCTGCTGGCTGTCATGCCAAAGGTGAGTTTTAGAGGAGAGTGGCAGAGAGAAGCATTTCTCTAGTTGGAACAGTTCCTGATGGCACTGGACGTCGCTCCATGAGGTGACTCTTGTCAGAAGGGGAGAGAGATGTCAGTACCTCAGTGCAGGCCGTCCCTCTGCTGTAGACTGGGTTTGGTCAGGGAGCCTTCCATTGAGGTGGGCTTGGGTGAAATCAGGAGCTGGGAAACACCACCGTGCTGCCTTCCTGAAGCAGAGGAGCATCAAAAGCTGACTGAGGGCACCTGGAAAGCTACACAACACTGCTTCTGGCTTCCACCTGCCTTAGGGAAGCCTGAGCAACGGGTGTTGACAATGTCTAATTTATTAACATTATGTTCCTGTTCGCTCAGGGTGGACAATAGCAGCTAACCTCCTACTCCTCCCCAAGCAGTTGCTCTCCATGCTCCACAACATCACCTAAAATTCTGCAACCAGCAGGATGACTACCAGCCATCTGCATTGGGCCAAGAATCTGCTGACCTCAGCCAAGGACTACCTGCTCCCACTGGCAGTGCTGGTGGAGGTGCCTGGGACGGTACACTGTATTTACCAGCCGACTGCAGCCTTCCAGGCCCATCAGAGCTTTGCTGTTCAGAGATACGTCACTGTCTCCTGTCTTGAGAAAATGTTTGTGGGGTAGCTTCCTGGAAGAACAGCCCCACAGTTGCAGCTTTCTGTGCAAAAGCAAGGGTCAGGAATGGAAAAGGCTGTTTGGTGGCTTTTCAGCCACCTGGGTTGAAACCAATGGTTTGATGTGTGCAGTTGAAGGAGCTGGTGGATTTTTTCATTGAGAACTGCAGGGAAATCTTTGAGGAGAAGATAGCTGGCCCTCTCAGTTCCTCAGCCAAGGAGTCACCAGCACCCGTTGCCAGCTCCACAAGTACGAGGATGAACTGAGGACTGTTGCACGCTGAGGATTCTGGTCCTATTTCTTAGTGTGTTCCTGGTGGGCACCTGTGCAAATAGAGAGAGCTGCTGAGCGCTCGAGCCTTGACAGAGGTGGTTTCCTACTGGAAGGCTTCCCACGTGTTCAAAGCGACGGGATTCGCAAAGCAAACACTATGGCCTCTGTTCTCCATCTGCCCTTCACTTGCTTGTCAAGCAGATGGTTTGAGAGCAATGCTCTTACCTCAGCATCGTTCCTGGTGGGGCTGGACATAGAGTGTTGCTCCCTTAGCCCTGCTTGTCCTGTGGTTTCTGTTTGGCCACTGCCTCTCAGGGCAGGAATGGTTTACTACTCAAGATGAGCTGGAGCCTGAGGGCCTCAGCTCTGACTGCTGAAGCCTGCAGACTGAGATGTCCAGATCTTCTCCATTCCGTGCAGCAGACATAGCAGAAAACAGGGCATCTAAGGGCTGAGAAGAAAACTGGTTTGGGGCTTTGGTGTGTTTTGCTATAGTTGTTTTTCACTTCCAAGAAGTTGCTTTGCTGTGCCTACTTTGCTTTCTAGAGCTTCATTTGGAAAGCAAAGTGGCCGTGCCGGAGAAGCAGCTAGGGAGCATCAAGCTAAAGCATTTCAGGTTGTACCACCTTCTCTTCTCCAAGGAGCAGGGGGAGATACGGTGGTGGAAAATGAAACAGCAGAGGTATGTCAGGTCCACAAACACTGTAACGACCTGTCTCACACATGAGGGTGCCACGTCCCACTCTCAGGAAAGAGTGGGGTAAGGGACTCAGATTCGTAAATCCCCAAACCGTGCGGACTAAGGTGAGATAAGTCTCAAGGTCCATATAGAAACATTTATTAGCTTACCAAAATGGTTAGTATAGGTTTTAACAAGTCCACAATAATTGGTTAGGTATATGACAAATTATGGCAAGTGGTGGGGTATACATACTGTTAGTTAACAACAGGTATAGGACAACTTATGGCAAGTGGTACTTAAGGTTGTACTTAAGGTCATTACTTAACAACTCTAACCGTTACTTAGCAATTCTAAGAGAAAAGAGAAACTGAGGGATAGAGAAAGTAAAAGACAGAGAAAAAGACAGAGAGATCACCGGTCCTGGTTCCAGCGTCTTTTCCAGGGAATC
>VYZM01007445.1:140373-240870 GCA_013398915.1 Dromas ardeola
TTTTATGTTTGCTGAATTAGCATGGTCCACCCCCCTTGCTGAGGACAGCCTCGTCTCAGGTTTCTCCCTTCTCCCAGGTGACGCATAGCATGATTTGAGTGGAGAGACGAGTGCCATAGTCATACATGTTTAGCATGATCTCTGTAATCTTCATTAGCATATGCAGGGTGTGTGCTTTCATATGCATTTCGCGGATAATGAAGCAAAGGTCACTTATCGGACACAATGGCCTTGAGAACTGAGAACTAGCAAGCTCACCACATGAGTGGCAGAACTATCCTGTCTTGACAAGACAGTTCTCCCACACTTTCAGGCGCCAGAAGTGTTAGCCTTATCAGTTCTTTGAAGGCCAGGCCTGCATTATTTATTTCCTTGTGAGTGTTTGAGGCATTCCATTGAAGGCTTGGAGGGCCTTCTGCCCCTCATCAGGGAATTTACAGTCCACCTCTTACAGAGGGTAGTTTCTGATGTAACTTTGTGTGATGATACCCTTAGAAATTGCTTAGCTGAGCTGTCCTGTTAGTAGGTGTCACCTTCAGAAAAGTTTAGCTGAGGTCCTAGTTCATCAGAGCTTCACAGAGTCTATTTTAGCAACTGTGTGAAATGGAGATAATGGAAACTGATCCAAGTGCTCTGCTTTTAAGAGCAAGGTAGAAATTTGTCAAACAGCTTACTACTCCAGGTAGTCCCTTGCCACCTGTTAACTTCCACATTTTCATTGTAGGCGCCTGTAGCTTTGGCTGCAGTCACTCCAGAAAGCATGGTAGATTTGCTCCTGTGCTTTGAACAACTGTAGAGTTATCAGAGGAAAGAAGGTAGAATGAGTTAGCTTTGATTAAAAAAAGAATTGATTCAAGTTTAGCAGGGCTTTACCTAACTAGTAATACTAGTGCATGGAAAGGTTTGGAGGCCCTTCTCAGGGAAACAAAACCCAAACAGAAAGAGAAAACAGACCTGTGAAGAGGGGGGGTGAAAGCCAACCAGACAAGAAAAGCAGAAAGAGAGAAAAAAGAACTTTCAGGGGTGGGCGACTGAAAAGATCCAAGAAGGCTGAGAAGAACAAGAAGCCCAGGTGTGTAGCGGACTCTCTGTTCACCTTTCAACACTTTGAATACTACTCTAACTATATGAAATTTTGCAGTCTTAACTTTGCACTTGTTGAAGCTCTGCTTGTACAAAGGTAAGCAGACATCCTGGCAAGGTCACAAGAATCACAATTTTTTGCTCTTTGACCTGCTCCCTTAATAAACAGGCAAAGCCCCCCTTTTTTGTTCGTGTCAGCTGGCAATCCTAACACTGGCTTGTATTATCTGAATCCCAAATGTGCAGCAAGGATTTCTTCCAAGTAGCTTTAGACTATGAAGATATTGGCACTCCTTAAAAAAGATCATATTTCCTCTAAGATAATTTAGAGAGAGAAGTCAAAAAAAAAAAAAAAAGGAAAAGACAAAACCATTTAGGCCCTGGGCAGAAGGAATCTAGCCTGGAACCTTTGTATTTTTTCTCTGCACTGCCCACTAGGGAGTAAAGCAGTCCAGGCTGGCTCGGTGCAAAGGGATCAAACCAGACTGCTCAGCGTGGTGTTTTGCAGAAAGAGGGACACACGTCCTGGAAGCAGCACAATCCCAGCCAGCTCGATGGCTCTGCCCGAGGGAGTGTGTTTTGCCTGTAAACCCGGGTTGCCTGAAAGGGACAGTGGGGGATGCTGCTGCTCAGGTTTTGGAAAAGACTGTATGATAGCTATCCCAGGTCTGCCTCTTGAGCCTCTTGAAACCTTGTAAATTTGTGTAAACCTGCAATTCTCTGAGGTTATCTTACATGTTTAGAAAGGGCCAAAGCAATCCCGTAGTCGCTGCCAGCAAGAGTTCTCTCTTCAGTGCTATGAACAATTCCTTTTACATTATATTTCTTAACATGCATATTCCTGCCTTTTATGATCCCGTCAGTCATTTCTGACTCTATTGTTGTAGGTACAGATTAATTTTTAGCAGTGAGCTGTGACTCCTGGGCTATCAGGGCTGCAATGCAGCCCCAGTGCCTTTATGGTAGAGGTGAGGGGAGGTGAGAAGAGGAGCCCATGCCCTTCTGCTCTTGCCAGTGGATTACATTCAGAGGGGAGGTGAGAAGAGGAGCCCATGCCCTTCTGCTCTTGCCAGTGGATTACATTCAGACAGGACTGAGATCAAAAAAGGGCACCACAGGGCACCTGCCCACCGAGTGCCAGGGCTGAGCACTCCTGCTGTTCCCACCACTCCAGGGCATCCTTGCACCACCCTCAGACACAGGGAGAAAGTCTCTCGGAGGACTCCTCAGGTGCGAGGGCAGCACTAAGTCCTGTGCTGCCTGTCCTCTGCCTTGTACGGGGTGAGCAGTGGGTGCAAGAGATGTGTGCCCTGGCAGGAGGCTTTGCTGTCTGTTTCTTCAGCCCCACAAGCACATGCCCACCAGCTGGCAGAGCTGAGAGGCGGCTCCATGACCCATGGAGAGCACTGTGGAGCCCAATTCTTCAGCGCTGGGTCACATTTTAAAAATTATTTGTTAGCCTCCTTCAAAGCAAGGACTAGAGTGATTAGGATCCGGACATATTTTCCATTTCAGGACAGATTCTGGTTATGGTGTTGTTGATTCCTTAGCTTTTGAAAGAGTTGAAACAGCATTTCTTGACCAGGTCATCAAAGAGGCTATATATTCAGTAGTTTATCTGAATTGATCTCTACTACCTACCTTGTAATTGTGTCTGTAACTTGAGTCAATCAAAGGTTTTTCTGTAAAATAAATATATATAGCTGTTTCAGGGGATATACACCCAGCTGATGTAGGATTTATTTTCAATGCGTGTAACTCTGCAGACATATGGACCTTGAAACCTCATCTCTTCTGTGGGATCTTGGAAAATGTTGAAGCGCTTTTTTGATTAACAGTGAGTGTAAACATTTGCACATAGAAGGGCTTCAATAATCCGACTCACTGGTTAAAGACAACAGAAATATGGAACTGCATGTGACAAGGAGGAGAAAATGCTGTTAATAATCCTCTGAGAAGTAGGACTTTGAACCCTAGGCTTTTGTGCATTTGGGCCTTATTTACCTTGCATTTCAGATTTGCTCATCATTTTAGCATTGTTTGTGAGGAGGAAAAGATTCTTTCTGTATATGTGATAACTCATTTACATTTAATAAACAGCATGAAATCCTACTGCACTAATGACAATTTTTGCAGACTAATGAAAATTAAAAACAAAAGTATATCTGATAAAATAAGTCTTAAGCTTCTGTTACTGTAATAAAAAAACCAGTAATTATTTCATTTGCATACATTTGTAGCTACAGCAGTTGCAGAGGCGCTGACTACTGTACTCTGACATCCAAAACACGACAGACTTATCTTGAAGACTTTGTACAAATGTAATATTTTTAATATGGCACTCCTTTAAAATATTAATTTTTCAATAATAAGTTTGTAAATGAAAGCAGAAAGGTGAAAACATGTTGCTGCTTGGCAAACTGAAAAGCACAATGAGGGTAATAAATCAGCTGTTAATAAATCAGTGTCTGTTGCCACTTCTGTCTCTTTTGCTCCTCCCTCTACCCTCTGTACAGCCCTCTCAGGATCCCACATGTTTACGCAAGATAACTTCTGTCTGAGAGATTGCTGTGTGATGTCCAGTTTGCATCTGACAGCACAACCGCACGCCTCCGGGAACTTCTTCCTCAGGAGTAAGTTTAAAATCACTGCATGGACATCACTCTACCAGGATCTGGTCCAAGTCCAGATTATGGTGTTGGTGCTGGATTCTCTCTTCCAGCAGTTGCTCTGTGAGATCATTTGCCCCGAAGCTCTGCCAGGGGTCAGGACTGAGCGCATGGCGACAAAATGGGGATGAACAAGGCCACAGAGGATCACAGCCACTCCTTGGCAAATGGATGGGGAGCAGGCTCTGCGATAGTCCTAATGAAGGAATGATGGTCCCTGTAACCCTGTCCCATAAATCTTCTATTTAATAAAGTTTTGTAAATACAGGGTATGGCCACAAAAATTACGAAACTCTCTGCAGTGATTAGCCCCGAAGTGAGGAACACGTCCAGAGCTGCCTTGTCAAACAAGCCTTTGAGTTACCAGCTAAATTTAACTTCAGTACACACCTCCTCGTGCTGCAGTGCAGCTCGTTTTCCTACTTCTTCCCAGGCACACTCATGCACACCGTTCTCCCTGTAATCCGTGTCCCCATCACAAGAGCTACTTTTTGCCTGCCATGTGCTTGTACCTGTAATACACTCCTACAGGAGAGGACTGAGAGGGCTATTAACGTGGTCCCAGCTAAAAATTAAATGGTTTCCGTAAGTAATTTTTCTATTTGGAGAGGATCATAACATTTCAGGATATCAATAAAAATTAAACTGTATGATAAACCAAGAACTTTCAGGCTCCCTCTGCCCCTGCAAAAAGGGATCAGTGACCTCCCCCACCCCTGCAAAAAGTGATCAGTCACCTGTAGACAGGAGCATGTCATGGTCTCAACCAGAGTCAGCCTGGGCTAAAACAGATCTAACAGAAGTCCAGCCTCACAAAAGAAAATAGAGGTAGATACATCCAGTGGCTCTAATCAGATTACACTTCTAAAGTCAGTATCTCTCTTCACAAAAATGATCACTAAGATGATCAATTTTATTTCTGTACTGGACTCTTTTCAAGCTGGTTAGGGCATGGTTTTAGAAATTGGAGGTTATCCAGGAAGAGATCCATTACAGAATGTAGACTCTAATTTAGATGGTCAAGAGAATGCACAGCACAAGGTTATGCCTGCTGGTGTGCGAGCTGATGTCCACTGAAGTCCCTGGACAGCTTTGCCAAGATTCCTCTCCTGAGGCCATTCTTCAACATCTTTCAGTCGGTTAAGAAATACACAGTCTGTATTTTTATTTTATTTTATTTTATTTTATTTTTTATTAAGAAATACACCCTGTCACTGTCCAGGGTAGTGTATTTTTCCCGGGTGGTATTTCATGCTCTACTGCCTGTCTTTCTAAGGGAAGGAGTGTCCATAACAAAAATGCTTTTAGTCCCTGCAGGAGCAAAGCAAAGGTGTGATGCTCTACAGCTTCTCTCAGGGAGCACTGATTTCAGGCAGTACAAACAGGATTTCAGTACCTTACCGCATCCTAGGAACAGCAGTGTCTGGTTCTGTGGTGTCCTTTGCATCACCTTGAGGATCCAGGATCCCAGAACACAGAAACAGGTGGGGGATTCAATTTTTTTTTTTAATACTGTTTTCAGTATTTCCCAGACCTAAACGCTATTAGATAAGGATATAGCCTGTAAGACCACTCCTCCTCCTTACTATCTTACCATATGTAGTCTTATTTTCTTCAGAATAGTCTTTTAGTGCACAAATGATAACCCATAAATGATAGCCTTTCAACCCAGAGAACAATTTAAAATATTAGTAATATTTAACTGCTGCTACATTTTCAGATGATGGTCAGATTAAATTATCCTTCCTTCACTAATTCCCACTTCTTAATTTCCACACCACCTCTTCCTGAAGAATCATAAAAATGCCATATTTCACAAGATCTATGTTCACGCATTTCCAGTCGGAGGCTCCAAGGGTGCTTAGTGAGGGCATCAGTGGTGATGGAGCTCAGCTCCAGGTTATTCTAGCACAATAAATTGCTCAGTCATTTCTTTTGCTGTCTCTGATTTCTGCCTTGTCGTTTGTTCCTTCTCAAGAGAAGACAACCCCACTAGCTGCAGCCAGATCCGCCACTGCACTTGCGGCAGCAGCAAGTACAGCAGCAAGAGGAGCTAAGTCTGTCCTCTTCCACTGCAGCTGCTGTTTGTGATGGACCCAGCTGTCCTTAGGAAAGACTCCAAAATAAACTGCCAGGCAGCACGAAAACCAATTTTTACAATTTAGAGCCACCCTTCCTACCTCAGCCAGAAGGTCTCCAGAGAAGCTGGAGACGCCAAATTCAGTAGGATAGTCAGTCATCACCCTATGAAGTGGCCTGAGTGCAAAGAATGAAGCTTGACTTTCGCTGCTGTCATACCACAGGACTTGGCTGCTTTTTCACTGTGAGTAACCACACAGCTGCAAAAGCTGTGGTCTTACTTAAACTGTGTTTTTTCCTGCATACGCCTGCATCAAATTGTTATAAGAGTTACCAAAAGTATATTCATTTTCTTAAATAGTATCCGTGGCCTTATTAACGTCAAGTCCTTTCAAGGTCTTGCTGTCCTCAGAAGGGCAGGTATCAGTGACAGCACACACAGGGAACTGTATAAAGACAGGCCCCAATAACCCATTTATCTCCTGCAACTTCCCTGTGCTTGGCTGTTACGTGACAAGAAGGTCCACATTTGTGTCTGGATCCTGACCATGATGTTGCCTTCCTCTTGCAACATAACATGTTGAGCCTCTGTTCTGAGGTGCAAAATAAGCCAAGGGATTGTTGGGAAGGAAGAACTGAAAAAGCCATGTTCAATGGTGCCCAGAAACCCTTGACAAATGCTAGCGGCATATGGTAAGATAAAATACGTATGCACTTCCCTATTTCAGGGCTTTCTGACTATTGTTGTAGGTGCTGATTTATTTTTACTGGTGGGTTGCTGAGCTGTGACTTCTGGACTAGCAGGTGGTGGGCAATCTTCTTGGTGGAGGCAAGGTGAGGTGAGGAGAGGAGATGAGAGGAGGAGCACCCATGGCCTGCTGCTCTTTCTGGCAGATTTCATTCATGCACGAGTGAGCTGGAACAAAAACGGACATTGTGGGGTGCCTGCCCACTGGGTGCTTTGGCAAGTCCATGGCAATTCAGCTTGATGCAATCCCTTTCTCCAGAGTAAAAATAATCAGCCTTTTCTCTGCTTTCCTGATGATCCTGCCCTCCATCAAAACTCCCATCAGTTCTTTCATGCTTTCCCATGCCAAAATCCTGGCAGTCACTGCATTGCTCTCCTTCTAAGCTCTCCTGAAAGCTCATTTCTTCTGTGATGCTTGCAAAGCAATCAACACTGATGGGCTGCTACTGATGATTTGTGGGGTACAGTCATCCTAGTTTGTAGCTCTGTAAGCAATTGAGTTTTCAGTTCCATAGCTTAAGTTAAATTTTAAAAAAAAAGAAAAAAAATAGCGAAGTTGACTGAAACCAAAGCTTTTAAAGCATTCTCACCAAAACCAAAACAAAATTCAGTTTCTGTCTGAAAAAGGCTTTTCAGGTCATTTTAGGAGGACAGGGATAATAGGGGCTTGTGTTTCCTGAAATTATCTTGATGTTTACCCAATTCTAAGAAAAAAAAAAAATTAAACAAAATATTTCAGAATGAAAAAAGGGAAAAAAATTCAAAATGTCAAACTGAAGTATTTTAACTTGTTTTGAAGTTCTGTTTCAGTTGTTGGGAGGCCAAGCCGATCTGATAAATTAAAAATAAAAGTATTCCAAGTCAGTGAAAAAGTGCTATGTGGAAAATTTGATTCAGCTGGAGTTCATTGGTGCGTTTTCTGTTATCCATCATTTATCTCCTATTTCCATTGTTATCACTTTGAAGCAGAGCCCTCTGTGCATGGTTAGATGGCAGCTAGAAAGATGGGGTGTTGTTTTCTTACTGTGGCTTGTGTGCCTACCTAAAAGACACAAAAGGCCAGGATTTCCAACTCAGCGAGGTTAGAAATGCCCTCCTATTTCAGGTCCTAAGTTTTACTCTGTGTTCAGTTTAGCTTGCTGAATTGCCAGAATTCCCCATGCTGCATTGGTGAATCTCTCCTCACTCACAGCTGCCCCCGAGTGACAGGCAGCAGTTCTTCCCCTGATCCATGTCACTGCCTGAATTTCCGAGCATCCCCAAAGAAAGCTCACGTCACGAGAGTTTTGCACGTATGCCACCAGGGGAAGCAAGAAGCCAAGAAACACGCAGAAGTACAAATAGTGTGAGTAACTACCACTTTTGCAAGGTTTGTCCAAAGGTACTAAAACAGAGAGTGGTAATCCCAATTTACTGCTTATTACAGTAACAAGATTTTCCCTCTTATATCTTAATATTCAGATCCACTCCTACCTCCTCCATATGCCTGATCCTGTATGTCTCCGTGCCCATCTGGAGATGGATTGCCTGCGTCCCGGTTACCCTTTGCTTTCTGTAGTCATTTGCAATGATGATTTGTGCCCCTGAGCTTTGCTCAGTTTGTAACGGTACAAATGGGGTAGGTAAGGGTAGATTGCATTTCACATCTGTCGTCCAGATGTCTTGCAATTCTCATTCCCACTTCTGAAAGACTAAGGTCAGATCTGATAAAGACGTCTGTGGCTTTTGCTTGTAGTGCCAGTGAGGGAAGCCCATCTCATCTGTCACACGTGAAGTTCCCTGCCCGATTTCCTCATGCACAGTGCGCTGGCAGTGAGCGTCCTTGGTGGCGGCTGAAGGGCTGCCACTCACACGAGGTGATAAAGCCATACGCGCCTGGGACCTCGCATGGGCTGCTCACAAATTCTGTACATGTAATAAACTATTGCAGTTTTGATAGCATGTGGCCTAGCCCACACCTCTGCCCCCATATCTTCTGTACCAGGCTTGTCTAACGATAAACAATCTCAAAATGTGCTTAGTCCTGCAGGAAAAGCCCAGGGAGGCAAACTATTTATGCTGTGTCTGTACCTTCCAGTTCTTTTGTTAGGGAAAAGGTTTCCAGTGAGAGACAAACTGGTGAAAAGCTGAATTGTTGCACTGAGGGGTGTCCCAGAAGGGTCGCTTTTCCCTGTAAAAAACCTGCTCTGTTTTGCATATGTAATTGTACACTTGTCAGAGCAGGGACTGGAACATGGCTTTCCCACTTTCACCCAGTAGAAGTCACCCTCTCCCCATTTTTTGTCTCTGGGGACAATTAATATTTAATTGAGTGTAACCAAGGGAAGAGCTCCAAAAGAAGAAATTAAGAGAAATCTTTTTTCCAGACTGTCTAAACTGCTGACGAGGCCACTTTCCTGAGAGGTGGATAAGCTAAGTTCATGTTCCTGTTCTGGGTCACATCAAGGGGATTTGAATGGATGAGCACGACTGTACTGGAAAAAGAACAAAGTAACTATAGGAGATAATACATTAACAAGTAAATTTCAGACATCGTGTCAAGGTAGGTTTTGATTAACTAACGCCTTTTGCATTAGTTAGTGATTAATGACCACTCTTCAGGAAAAATAAAAATAAAATTGAAAAGCAGTGGTGTTGGTGGGGGAAAAAAAAAAAGTCCTGTGTTTGAAAGACCTTGTCCCTTTTTCTTCCTTCAAGGTGTGTGTGACATCTTTGGTTATCTTAGGAACTGAAATTTTGGAAAAAATCAATATATTGGAAGTGGGAGGTAGAAGAATAATTTTCTTCTCCAGAGTCCCCTAGGAAATATTTCAGCTCAAATTGCTTTAGTGAAAAAGTGATGTATCTGATGTTTAATTAAGTGTAAAACCCACGTGACAAATAATCTTCCAAGTCTGATCTGGAAAGGCCAGTTATCCCAATCAAAATAGAGCACGTAGGTATACAGGACTTTGAGAACGGTATTAGCTCAAGGCAATTCAAAACTGTTAATTTGATTCTTGTCAGGAAAATTACAAATGAGCAATTTTTTAAAATGGAACAAATGTGGTGGTGGTCAAAGTTTAATTAGAAATTATGTACCTGCTCAGTTTTTCATGGCAATAGCTAAAACGTTACAGTACTGTAAAAGTAAAAAAAGAAAACAGAACTGATAAGCCTCAGAAAATTTGACGTAAGTAAAATGGCTTTCATGAATACAGATATTTAATCTCATTTCCAGCCAGAGCATCTGTCACTCATCCTGGAGCGAATCAGTGTGTCAGCACCACAGAAGCAAACCTAAGGGGAGGGAGATGTTAGAAGTCATCCTCATATCTCACGTTGAAAAGCATATACCCCCCTGCATTAACAGTGCTATTCCACAGAAATATTAGTCAACCCTTTCTTAAAAAGAAGAGTTGTTTTGGGGTTTGGACATATGACCAAACAACAAAAGTGACTTTGGCATTTTTTCTTTTATTCTAGGATTTTACCATTTAACAATGATATGAACACAAGATAACCAAAACAGTAATTAGGGAGCCATCTAAGTTACTTTTTGTGTCCCACAGTGACGACAATGAGTTCGCAGGGAGGAGGAGGAACAGGACGAGTCCATATGACTTTTCTCTTACTGCTCTTCCAGTATCTGAGAATTTTGAGCTTGGGGAATTTCCTGAGCAGCCTGTGATTTTTCTATTTAGTAACTGGCAATGGATTCAAGGTTTGTGTCTAGGCTTTACTTATACCCACGTAAGCTCTCACCTCCTCACCATACCCTGCACTGAGGGATGAATAACCTTCTTTTGATTGTTTCAAACCTGGCTTTCACTGGCTTCCTTTAAGGCCTGTAAAAATTGTACTTGGCCTCTGCTTTATTGGAAGAACTTTTTTGCTTAGTGGTGGCCACAAAACTAGGGAGGTCTGGCTTGTTTGTAGTATTTTCCTTTGTTTCATCAGGAATTAGTTTCCATCAGAATGGTTCTTCCCCTCAGACTAGGGGTTGTTTCAGAATACTATGTCATTTTTTTGCCATCGGACTTGACCTGATTTCTCCAAACCTCATTTGACAGAAGAGAAAGGGGGCATGCTACATAATTCATTAGATACCAGAAGTGCATTAAAAATGTATTTGACAAGAACTAATCCCAGCAGGAAATCAAATAACAGCTTATTTCCTCAAAGCAGTCTTGATGAAGCAGGCCTGTATTTAAACATTCGAGACTTTCTTTATATTAATTGGGGGAAAAAATAATTCATCATGCTGCTTATGTTAAAAAAAAAAAACCAACAAAAAACCAAAACCAACAACAACAAAAAAACCCACCAAAAAGCCCATGTCAAGGTCAGTTGAACAGTAGGAACTTAATGGACTCAAACAAACAGTGCTGTGCTAAACCCAAAATACATGTACCTTCAGGCAGAAGCCTAAAGAAAAACTAGTTTGTTGAATTATTTAGTGAACGTGGCAGATCCGGGATAAACCCTTTTTTTTCATCTGCTCAGCTCCAGATAAATGGCATGTGTAGGTAACCTCTGCTTGCAGGCGAGCCCCCTACAGAAAGAAACCATAGAAAGAGGCTGGTGATGTGGCAGCTGCCCCTGGTGCTTCTGGTTAAAGGGTGAGTTGTTTAAGGACAGAGGGTTTACTTTGGGTTCCGGCGCTGGAACAACGTTGCCTTATGTCATGATATTTATAGCGATTCACTGCATGCTTTGAGCAAAACTGTCAAGCGATCTACAGAACCCATTTTAACATCAGCCAAACATAAACTATTGATTGCCAGGCTGTTTAGATCTCTTCCCCTTAACTCTTAGGATTTGACAAGAAACATGCTGCTGCATAAGATCTGGAATACAGTCACATGGAAATTTTCAGAGGAAACATTTCTTGTTTCTTATTTCTTTTTTTTCTTTTTTTCTGTCAGGAAAAGCCAGTATGGAAGAAATCAAAACATCCTGTAGAATCGTGTCAGTTTGTGGATAGGTTCAGCACAAGCAAGGCAATGTTCCCAGGGAAATTTTCTCTGTTTTCCTTCCTGTGTGATGTCCTCCCCACCAGCTTGTCTCAAAGGCAGCTGCCAAGCCCCAAGCCTGGCAGCCTGGGCCAAGAGCCTCAGGGTTTGTTATAGTGCAATGGGCTGTCTTCTGGAGGTGAGAAGGGAACGAGGTCATGTAACAAGGGTAACCTCATCCCTTTCAGATTAAGTGTGAAAAATACTTGGGTTTTTTTTCCTATAGCCTTTGGAAATGTTCAGGGGATTTTGACCTACTAAGCTTCTTCTTTAATATGGGAAGCTTTTATGTGGAGGGAGATGGGCACCAAAGAAGGCAGAAGGAGAAAGGGAAAGGGATTCCTTATAGCTTGGCAATTTGAAATTCTTAATGGAAAAATGATTTCTTTCCTGTCCCAAAAGCATTTCCTGCAGTACACGGTACTCTGCAGGAACAATCTCCTCATATCAATGGCCTATCTAGGACAACGTACGTTTTCAAATCCTGAACCAGATATTTAATGAGAAGGTATTTCCTTTTCTATGCCTGCATGCATCCCATCGGTACTCCTAACATTTCATCAATAATTCCTTTTCCACTCAGTCTGAGAAGCGCATGCCTTTCCAAAGAGTTCTTTTGCTAATTAGGCAACTAAAGGAACTGACCAGAGCTGCAAAAGTGCTCAGCCCAAAGTCTTACCTATTAAGAGCAGTGGTAGCTGCTGTGTATTGCAAAATGATGAAACCTCTGCTGGTTGCCTGCATAGAAAATGGCATATCATTACTACCTATTATTAAGATGGGAGAAGAAAGAGATTCCATAACGAGGAAAAAATTAAAAAGACAGATGTTTCATGCAAAACCAAACTAAAAAATTATTAGTTTTCACTTTTGCCTGGACATGTCATTTACTGTCTAGCATAAATTGAAATACAAATTTGAAGTATGAAACCAGATTGAAATACAAAAAACATAACTGGAATACAATTCTAACTGTATGCCAATTTTGATACACTTTAATCAGATGAAAACCACAAATAATCAAAACTGCTTAGTACGAGTAACTTTTGGGGCTTTTATTGTTTGAAACATCTTTATTAAATGAGATAATATCAAGAAATACTTGTTTTTAAGGCATGCATCAAGTGTTGAGCTATTTCTTTCCATAAGCAATTTTCCCATGATCAGATTTCCACTGAAATTTTATAGGGTTTCCTATCAAACGCCTATTCATTTGGAAGCAGTTCATCACTACTGAGCCTAATTATTCAGTGTAAGATAAGAGCTGAATGTCTTGCTTTGTAAAAGGCATGTTTCTGAGATCTATTAAAAACGCTGCTTAGCTCCCAGGCAGATGCCACATTTCACTTACCATTTGCAAATCTTTTATGTAGATGACATAAATGAATCAGTAAAAGTTAAGAAGTACTGTTTGTGGGAATTTTATTTTTTTGGTAATTTAACTGTTTCCATTTCATTTTCCTCATAAAATGTGTATATTCTGTTCCAGAGCTGCACTTCTGGGTCAGAGAGTTGGTGGTTGTAACTTATTGAAGAATGTGACCCATGTTTTTTTAACAGGAAAAAAGGAATATCTGTGGATATGAGGTGTGATGGAACAGACATTAAGAAGATGCTGACTTAGCCTTACTCTAGAATCAGGCTTGGTAGGACATAAATTTTCAAATGAACTACATTTATTGGCTGTAGTTTCACATTTTAATGTGAACTGCATCATGAAGATATATTCATGATTCATTTTGTTGAATTATATCATGAAGATTCAAATCACATTAACCAAATTTCATCTTGGTCCCCATCCCTATTTGGTGAGTCTGGGCCTTTGGAGTCACCTTACTAATAGACTGTATCTTGACTTATGTTTCCAGTCATGCAAATAATTAGTATGACCAGTGGTACTGAAACTATTAGAAGAAAACTAATTACCAGTTGAAGTGTTTGCAGGAACAGGGCCCAGATTCCTTAGATAGGTATCCTGGTTTCAGCTGGGATAGAGTTAATTTTCTTTCTAGTGGTTGCCGTGTTTCAGGTTTGGTTTGAAAGGTATGAAAGGAATATCAATAATGCATATTGTTTTAGTTGTTACTAGGTGACGTTTATACTATTCAAGGACTTTTTTCAGCTTCCCATAGAAGCTGAGAAGGAGCAGAGACAGAACAATGGAATGGCCAATGGAATATTCCGTACCATAGACGTCATGCTTGGTATATAAATGGATATTGAGGGTTGACTGGGGGGCAGGGATCTGTGATCACTGCTCAGGGTGGGCTGGGCAACCAATTCAGCAGGTGGTGAAAGTGACTTGTGTTGTATTACTTTATCTTGTATGTTCTTTTACCATTATTATTATTATTGTTATTTTCCTTTTTCTGTTATTGTTCTATTAAACTGTCTGAACCCACAGGTTTTTTTCCCTTTCTTTTCCCCTCCTTTTCTCCCTCTTGTCCCTCCCCTTCTGGGGGGAAAGGGGGAGAACTGCACGAGTAGCTGCATGGTCCTAGCTGCTGGCTGGTGTTAAAACATGACAGTATGTTACTTAGTTACCTCAACTGAGTTAAATGTTGAGCCTTCTTCATTAATTCTGACTGAAAGCATGGAGTTATTTTCAGCAATGAAGGATGAAATAGAGTGTCAGGAAAATCCATGTTTTCTTTCTCTTGGTCTCAATCTTTAGCTTTTAGCATGAATCACATGTGAAGTGATCCATCAGAACACCTGCAGCCCTGTCATGTCACTCACTATTCAGTACTCTATTACATTCTTTTGCAGAAAATAATTTAATTTCTAGTGGGCAACCACAACTCTTTCTGGGCCTAAGAAGCAGAGTAATTTCCTGATATGCTAATTGTGAGATTCCAAAGAGAGTAAGATTTCCAACACCAACTACCATAATCCTGGAATAAATTTAAAATGTTTCCATCAACACCTGCAATAACTACCAGTTTACATAGTCCACCATTTGTACTTCATGCCCACAATAGCACTATATGTTTTCTTTTACGTTTCAGAGGTTTAGTAGATAACTGACTGTGGCTGATGTATGATATTCTGGAATACATAGATTTTGTTTTGTGTTGAACTGTGGAACAGTTTGGGATCATCCATTGTCCCAGAAACCTTTCCCACGTGCATCAGGGCTGAGTTAAGACACTTTAATAACAAAACAGAATCACAGAATCACAGAACGGTTAAGGATAGAAGGGACTTCTGTCTGTCATCTGGTTCAACTCCCCAGTTCAAGCAGGGTCACCTAGAGCAAGTTGCCCAGGACCATATCCAATTGGGTTTTGAGTGCCTCCAAGGATGGAGACTTGACAATTTATTCGGGCAACCTGTGCCAGTATTTGACGACCCTTATAATAAAAAATTGTTTTCTTGTGTGCAGTTGGAATATTATGTGTTCTAATTTGTGTCCATTACCTCTTGTCCTGTCACTAGTCACTACCAAGAATAGTCTGGCTCTCTCATCTTCACTTGCTCCCATCAGGTATTTATACTCACTGATAAGATGCCCCTGAGTCTTCTGTTCTTGGAGCTGAGGCGTCTCAGCTCTTGCAGTCTCTCCTCATAGGAAAAAAGAAGGAGAATTTCAACCTATGCTCTGGAAACTTTTGGAAGGTTTCCCTAAATAAGAAATTTGAGACATTAGTCTTGATCTAGTTTTCCTGACAAGCTGTGCAATTTCAGTTTGGTGTGCAAGTGCCAGACTAAATCATCAATAGGGTGTTAATTTGGCAGTTCTCGTCATGAAGCTCATTAGAGCACTACGTTGTACATCTGGAGGTTTCACATGTGTGTCACCCAGGCTGGATGCTTAATAGTCACCAGATCAATTGCAGAGCAATGCCACAGTTACTGATCGAGGTACGCGTGCATTGACAACTCGCACTGTGTCCTGAGTTTTTGGATCTCTCAGGCTATTTTGATGAAAAGCTATTGACAAATGTATGAAGATGGCACAAGGAATAACTGTTGGAAGAATCTGCCACAGTCTTGCACTTGATGGGGAGGTGTTGGTAGTGAGAACTACATAATGTGGGATATCGCCTATCGCTAGTGCAGAAACCAAAGGAAGAAGGTGCTAACATCTATCACCTACCACTAAGGTTGGCTGTAACTGAAAGTACGTGTTAGTTTGCCTAGTCAAAGAAAACTCTTTATCCACGGTTTCTCAGCACAGTAGTCAGAAGTGGTCTTGTGCTACAATATTAGGTAATTTTTCAGGCACTGATTTGTGAATCATCCTTGCTGGGCAATGGATAAATCTGTCTGTGTGTCTTGGCTTTTAGAGGACATTAGAGGACATTTAGAGGACCTTTAGGAAGGACAGGAAGGGGACATGAGGAGGGGGTATTGCCTTCTACATCAATGACCAGATGTAGTGCATGGAGCTCCACCTGGGGATGGATGAGGAGCCGACTGAGAGCTTATGGGTCAGGATTAAAGGGAGGGCAAGGACAGGTGACATTACAGTGGGGGTCTGCTACAGGCCACCCAACCAGGAAGACCAAGCTGATGAAGCCCTCTATAGACAGATGTGAGCAGCCTCATGTTCACAAGCCCTGGTCCTCATGGGAAACTTCAACCACCCCGATATTTGTTGGCAGGACAACACAGCAGGGCACAAGCAATCCAGGAGGCTCCTGGAATGCATTGGTGATAACTTCCTTCTTAAGTGATAGGGGAGCGAACAAGGAGAGGTGTTATGCTGGACCTTGTCATTACCAACAAAGAGGAGCTTGTGGGGAATGTGAAGCTCAAGGGCAACCTTGGCTGCAGTCACCATGAAATAGTGGAGTTCAAGATCCTTAGGGGAGCAAAGAGAGTGCACGGCAAGTTCACTACCCTGGAATTTAGGAGAGCAAATTTTGCCCTCTTCAGGGATCTGCTTGGTAGAGTACCATGGGATAAAGCCCTAGAGAAAAGAGGGGCCCAAGAAAGCTGGTTAATATTCAAGGATCACCTCTTCCAAGCTCAGGAGCAATGCATCCCAACCAAGAGGAAGTCAGGCAAAAACGCCAGGAGGCCTGCATGGAAGAACAAGGAGCTCAGACACAAAAGGGAAGCCTACAGAGGGTGGAAGTAAGGACAGGTAGCCCGGGAGGAATACAGAGAAATTATCTGAGCATCCAGGGATCAGGTTAGGAAAGCTAAAGCCCATATAGAGTTTAATCTGGCCAGTGACGTCAAGGACAACAAGAAAAGCTTCTACAGGTATGTCAATTTCTTTTTGCACTAATTTTAAGGACTGTTTTCTCCTATAGATGATAATATGTCTAATTACATTACACCACCAGTGTTCAGGAAATTGCCACAACTGACAGAAGCGCCTTCCCAGCTACGTCATGATACCCCACTTCACTTGACAAATGTGCTGCTTTCCTCTGCTCTGTCTTTCCTTCTTTTGACTCATACCTTTAAAGGCTCAGGGCCTGACATTCCCTAGTCTTGCATTTTCCCAGCCTGTGGGAAGCAGCAAACTACAGCTTCCCAAAGTCTAGGTTAATAATGTCCTACCAAAGATAGTTTGCTTCCTTCACCCACCGGCATTTTTCAACAGAAAAAGAAAGCAAATACTAATGAATAAAGCTGCCATAGCTCAGTCCAGGAAGAAAGATTTTTCCATCAGATAAAAAGAATATCTCCAGTCTCTCTATCAGGACCTGCCAACTAATCTGTGGTGGAAGAGGAATTTTTCATGTGCTAAAGTATTTTCTCACTAATCTTATTTTAAGTAACATAATGAGGATTTATTTGGGGAGCTCAGTATACTTTTCTTAAAGCCAGACAAAAAAGGAAATCTGGTATTTGTTTTATTTCTACTTTAGCACTTTATCTGACAGCTTGACATGAGAGCAGACATGAGAGTATAGCTCATTCATCTGTGTATAAGATATTGATCTTAAAGGATCACAATTTTATTCTCCAAATTATCAAATACAGTCTAATTGGTGAGGATGGATCCCATGTCTAAAAACAGTTTCGAGATGCTATTCTTGTAGCAGGGCAGTGTTTTTTTCTGGAATCTATTTTAAACGTTTTTACTAGTTAGTGCTGTTGGCTTTTTTCCAGGATGCTTAATAAATCTTTGAAAACTCAGAATCCTCAAATGCTGTCTCCTGACAATGAATTCTGGAACAGTGACCAATGAAAAGCAATACAGCTTGAGGGGCATTTGAGCAAGCTACTGCTCCAGAAAAGTAAAAATTGCTTTATGAGTATATCTCATGGTCTTGGAGCTAGCTATTTGGCTTTTGAAAGTAGTGAGTGCACAGTGACCCACTGAGTTGCCAGGATGGCTCTGAGAGTGTCGTATTGTGACACCTATCACGCGTTTGATCAGATTAAGGGCTGCGTGCTCTGACATTAAATCAGAGCATTCAGACATACATGAGATATGGAAACGGCCTTTATGAACTCAGTGAGATAACTCATGCAGTGACAATTAATTCTTTTTAAGTTGGGGGTCACAACACTCAAACCCCTGTGAGCCTAGTGACACAAGTACAGTTTTCCTCATCCCTTCCCAGATATGGACCAGAAAAAAAACATCAGGAGTAGATATTAAAGCACTGGAAGGTCCAGACAAATACTGCACTGTCGGGATTTCATTAAAAAACAACTTTGACATTTTGACAAATAGATAAAGTTCATTGCTTGTATTTTGCTGTTTTATCTGAAATCTCTTAAGTTTTGCATGTTCCAAATGTCAGACACATTAGGTAGGTTTCTGAAACCCTACAGCAAAATAAAATGTGAGCTTCAGATTCCCTCTTCATCATATGTTTGCTAAAGGTCTTTTTCCCAGTAGTTCTCGGCTAAAGTTACTGGTTTCTTTAGTTTCAGCTGGAATTACTCCTGTGGGGTCTTTCTGTAGTTCAGTATTATAATAATGTACTTTTTAGGTTTGGTTTGGTTCTGGTTTTGGTTTTGGTTTTTGAAGAGATTTGTTGAGGGAATATTACCCCTGCAACATCAGGCTTTTTTTCCTGATGCCCCAGCACGCTGCAGACATCCCAGGTAATCCCAGGTAATACCAGTGTGTCACTTGCTTCCAGCTCCTTGTCCCCTGTGCCCCCACTGCCTGCCTGGGGCTGGGGAGATGCTGTCTCACCCTGCCTCATGGTCACGGCCACCTTAGTCCTTGCCACCAGCCTCCCAGGCTCACAGCAGCATCATGCTGACCTCTGCGGGAAGGGGTCTGGGTGGGTATATGGAAGTGAGTGGAGTGAGAGGGCTGGGAGTGCGTAAAATGGAAAATATTTGGACAAATTAATGACCAGTTGCTATAAGTGAGTCACCAAAGTATGCATGCTACCACGGGGTAGAATCTGTATTCCTCTGGGGAACTGGCTGTTTGGAGTGGAAATCTCTAATCTTTTGCGATGCAATTCCTTAAAATAGCCTTACATTTTCCTGCAGTGGTCTGCATGTCTCCTCTGACCACTGTTTGGGACTCCCATGCTTTCCTGCAGGGGATGGCCCTGCCTCTGCTCGGGGCTTTGCAGGAGCCTGCTGCAGGCTGTGAGCCCACTGGCAGATCTGTGGGAGCACTGGGACTGTGCCGAGCCCTGCGGAAAACCGGGGTCATGGAGAAAGTTGTGCAGAGCCTTCAGTCCTGATCCAGAGCTTCCTGAAGTCAATGGGAGTCACTCCTCAGACCTGCCTGGCCACGCACCCCTGGCGTGATATGGGTCCCAGTGTGTTACTTGCATGGAAACACAACTCCACCTTCATGGAGCTCATGGCAGGAACAACCGCTTTTCTTCTGTTATTACTACATTGTAGTGGAAAGGAGTCAGAGAGAAGCAAACAGCCTGTCTGGGTGGTCACAGGTCTGTGACCGTACTTTCTGAATGGCAAGCCCCTCCCTGAGCGTGGACGAGAGAAAAGCATTGACATTAGCTGCAATTCGTTTTCCCATACAGCAGATGGAGTCTTCTAGTTTTAAATGCAACAACATTCTGTCAGAGAAAGGAGAGATGGCATAAAACCAACCAAAACACTGGAGCCAAGCACCCATAAACATGGGAAATTTTCCTTCTGGATCCAAGCGTTGGAGAGCTCTGGCAGGCCCACCTATCACAGAAACAGATGTGAGTAATTAATAATTGACTCAAGCTAGCTTTCCCATCCTAGATAAAATGCTTGAAGATTAATCACAAGGTTCTGAATCACTTTTATTTGTGGGTGTTTGGTTTTTTTCACCTGACCTCTTGTGAGATTTCTGACACATGTGGGAGGAATATCAGGACTGTGATATGCAAAGAAACTACATGAGGGGAATCTCACTGCCGCCATGAAGTGTTTCATGATGGGACAGATGATGATTAGGGCTCAAAAGGGACACAACAACAAGTCTGTAAACGGAAAATATCTGTTCTTGGACAGATTTATAGGGAAAAAAATCAAGAGGAAAATAATTGACTTATGTGCTCCAGTATGTGAATCAATAATTGTTTTCCTAATTGGTCCCAGGCAGCTTCATATAGGCTTAAACCTCTCTGTTCATGATTCGGGTCTATCTCATTTCCCTCCAGGTTTAAATCAGACAAGCATTGTCTGAAGTCACATGAAGCACTGTTGCTAGCTTGTAGACAGCTGTTCATCCACGGCTGAATGTCAATGTGCATTAAAAAAATATCATTGCATCCTCCACTCATGTGTACAAGCGTGGATCCTCTGAAATCACTCAGACGGCAATGGAGTTACAACAGCCAAGTATTTAACCTATAAAGCACATTGGCATCATTTAGATGCAAAATGCTGCTTAAAGATAATTCATTATTGGTACATTGCACTTCTCGCCAGTTGGTTAGTGTCAGATATCTCTAAAAGTAAATTATTATCATAGAATATACAGTATTCACTTCTGTGTATGTTTTAAAAATACAATGAGAGCTAGTTAAAATTCCGTTATAACCATGGTTTGCTCTGATGTCTGTTGGGAATTTTGCATCAGTTCAAGATTACTCCTGTTTTAAGCTTTACAGTCTCCATAAATCTTACAGATCCATCAGATGAATCTTTTATTGTGGAAGAGAGTCCTGTTGTCAATTACTAGCAAGTACTGCAATTAAGTACATGGCTGCAAACACAACATGCGTAATGACCCCCTAAAACCTAGACAGGAGAAGGACAATATGCTGAAAAGTATTATTCTTACCAACATCTCTCCTTATTTACTTACTTTCATTAATATTTGTTGAGCTGTCTGTCCTCAGATGCCAATACTTCTTCATTTTTAATAAGATTCCATTAAAACCTCCATTGAACAAGTGGTAGGGCTGCAAGGTAAAACACTCAATAGTATGTAGTGTCAAAGATAAGTTTGCCTGTACAATCAAAGCTTCGCATTTTGCATTGAGAAGCTGGACTTCAGTCCTTCAAATAATGGCATAATCACATGTACCTAGTCTTGCCAAGCACAAGGGCAAAACCAGTTGTTCTTAGTGACCAAAGCAGTATCCAACAGTCATTTTTACCCCCTTTGCTCAATTTCCAGTTGCACAGCTCTCAAGTATATGCAGACGAGGGAAAATCAGGGAAAGCTGAGGAAAATAGCAAGGGAGTTGGATGGGGAGTACCATTTCATTTGTATGATAGGGCCCACACTAAGCACAATATCCCCCTGCAAGTGCTCCAGCCAGGGCAAACCACCCACCACCCCTGGTGATGGTGAGGCAGAAATGCTGATGTACCAGTTTCACTTACTCCGCAATCTTCAGCATACTGTCTGAGCTAAGTGACGCCCTGGAGAAGCCTCCCTTAGGCCTTATACACAGAAGCCACTGACAACCCATCTATCTGTGGACAGGCCAAGGTTTCATGTCCTCAGACTCCTAGCCTGAGTGTTGGTGGTGTGCCCAGCCCCTACCCAGAGGGGGAAGAGGAGGGGGAATGTGAGCTCTGGGAAAGCGCTCGGGTTGTGTGTGCTCCCTTCCTTACTTCTCTCGTATGTTGGCATCCTTTTGCAGGTTGCAGAGGAAGAGTTTGAGGGCTGCAAGTGCAGCATAAGACACACTTTGGGGATCCCATTACTGCTGTGCCGTGTAGGTATATTTAATGTTATCCAAAGCCTGTGATGGTAAAGTAACATCATTCCACATTTCATAATTGCCAAGGGCTTCTGGTAATTGCTCCCTCTTCAGAGTCAAAGGGTGATAACCCTCACCACAGATGGCTGCAAGTTTAAACCATTTATTTGTACTCCACTCTGGAGATATTTGAATCTGACTTCAGACACTCTGACCCAGATGATCTAAACTCTGAATCTAAGTATTATGAAGTGTAGGATCCAGACAGGTTTAGCAGTAATTTGAATTCAGCAAATTGTCTCATCCGAGCAAAATAGTTGCTTAATATTACATACTTACATCTAATTAAAGCTTCCTGCCCTTCATTAATTGCATACATGATTTTGTTTATGCTTCCTTTTTAACTATGTCACATAATTAAACATAACACCTACTTTTCCCAAGCCACTGGGCACATCTACTACTCCTTCTAGCATATATTTAGTGGTTGTGTTGTAATGGATTCCCAGTCTGACATGTTACAGTAGACCAAGGCTTGGCTGATACAACATCAGTAAATGCTGTAAGAAAAGCAAACGAGTCTAAGGATTGCTTACGCCTCTAAGCCTAGGATAATCAGGATACATTTGCAAAAGATGCAAATATATTCCATTTTTGTTTGCAGGTTGCTGCTCAGAGGTTAGCTCATTCATTAAAACATCTCAGAAATGGAGGGTTGAGTGCCGTGTCAGGAGAGCATCTTATCCAGTCCCTCCATGCTGGGGCAGGATCAGTTATCAATACCGTGAACAGACTGGAATGGAAAGAATGAGACAAGCAAAATGCAAAATTAAGTAGATTAATTAGAACAGCTCGACTTCAAAGGCTCTCTGGTCTTTAATATATTGATCACAGTGTTCAAAGGTCTGCATGGTGCCTTCCCCCCAAAAAAGTTCCTAATTGAATATTGGGCTATATTCCGATGAAACTTCCGTAAATTGCAAGAACTCAACTAATATGTTCGTGTTAGCTGAATGTAGGAATTAAAGGCTGCTGCAGTGCTCAGTTAGTGTGCAAGTCCATGATTTGAGCCTTCTTTTTTTTTTGAAGTGAAGAAATGGAGTTGCGCAGACTCACAAATGTTGTGCACAGTCCATGAGACAACATGGAGATCCATAGCATCCATCCCTTACTGACGCAAAATGGAGCCATGGTTACTGAAGTCAGTGCAAAGAGAATGGGTTTGAGACACTGCTTGTAGGTAGTGAGGAGAGTGGGAACGGAGCTTCAGGAGTTTAGCACCTATGTGAGTTAACAAAACTCAGGCAAGTGCAGTCCCTTGGGCTCCCTGCAGAAGTAGCAGAGGTCTGTTCTGGGAAGCCTTCTGCCCCTTCTCATGGGGTTTTTTGCTTTGTTGCCTCTGTTAGGACAGACTGAGAATCTCCTTACCCTGTAGGAGATGGGAGGTAGGTGGCAATTTTGTTGTCTAAAAAAGGGCTGTGTGATCTGATCCTGCGCAGGTGACTTGATCCGCACAAGCTGCTATGTGCTCCCCAGCATGCGAGGAGAAGGGGCACTATTGATCTGATGCTGAAAGAAAATGTTACTGTGGGTGTTTTGGAAGCTGAAATGAAGGGTTAGGCATGGGTCGGAGGGCGGAACTGAAAAAAAAAATTGGTGGGCCTGATCTGCCATTAATTCTGGCCCTAACAACAGCCCATTAGCCAAAGAAATATTGTTTTAGCAATTCTGGAGTCAGAGTTAAGGCAGAGATTTTTATGTTCCTTCCACTTGCTGATAGCTTTGCAAAGAGAAGTAAATAGTTCAAAACAGCCATGTTGTGTTTCCCCTTCCCATCGCCTTTTTCCACACCAAGCCTGAGGGTCACAGTGGCTTGTAGTCCACAGACAACAAGGGCAACCCTTATGAGCTGGGGGGTGGCCTCAGCTACGGGGCTCTTGAGCCCTCAGGCTCTGGCATGTACCCCATTCACCCTGGAGAAGAGTAGTGCGCATATCAGTGGCACTAATTGTTTCTGAACTTGGATTAAAACTTTTAGTTGAAAAAAATGGGGGAAAATACCAAACAGCAGAAGCATTCATTTAGACATTTTAATAATGAAAAATACCAGCCTATTTATCTTGACAGTTTCTAGATAAAAAGTTTCTCATTTTCATTTCAAGAGAGCACTGTTTTCATTTAAAATTGATCTACCTTTAAAAGAAAGAGTAACAAGAGAGTAACAAAACTGAAACATTGATTTCTCTTTTGCCTGAGAAAAACCTTGAAGGCTGACCTAAAAAAAGGTTTATCTGGGGTTGGGTTTTGCTGTTGTTCTTTTGCTGTGTGAAAGTTAAAAAGAAAAGAAGATATTCTGTTGTATTTTTCCTTTGTTCAGTTCTGGTTTTCATCTTCCCTCTCATTTGCCAGTCCAATTGGGCTAACACATTTCTTTGACCAGCTCTAGGCTTGAATGAAGGAATGAGACAGCCGTTAAGTAATATTTATTCATCATCCTTATGCTTTCAGTAAATCGTCACCAAATGCTCAGTCTCTGATGATCTGTCTTCTGGCTGCAGAAGACCTGACTGACGACTCACAAAGTGGTGCTCAGCAGAGCCGCATTCTGTGGCTAGAAGTGGAAAGCAGCAGTCTACACCTGGTGTGGTCCTGGAGAGTTATAAACAGCTTTTCAACAGCTAGTAAGACTGTTCCCATTATTGGGAACCTTATAGAAGGCAAGTAGTACACATTCCAGTGAAAATTACCTGTGTGTGCCATGTGAAATCACAGAGTACATGTCAGGTGTGATGGTGACCTTTTCATCATGTTACAAAAGAAGGCTTACTTAGCTAAGCATGACACATGAATATATCTCCCTTGTATTTCTAACTACATTCCCTTAGGTGAAGCTCCGAGCTGGCTGTAGCTTCAGTGACCCATCTAGAGTGTTCAGTTCTCACCCTTCCTGGCAGAAATTTGTTTTCTTCTTGTTGTCATGGATTATGTTATTATACTAGCGTGTGCTTTTCGAACAACTATTGTTAGTGACATCAAACTGAAGCATATCTGAGATTACGTTTGAGTAATTACAATAATGAGACTACTGTAATCCTTAAAATCATATCCAGAAACAGTTTTCCTACCTACTCTATGCAGAGAAAGAAATCAGCCAGTGTGAAGGAGAGGGTGAAGGGGTGTGCGTTTGAGGGAGAGAAAGGTCTTTAGAACTGTAAATTCCCTTTAAGAGTAATAAATCAGAAATTTATATGTCTACTTGGCTTATTTCATCAGCTGTGAAATAAGCAACTGTGTTGCGTTGTGAAATGGACCGCAAGCATCTTGACCTAAGGCCGTCAGGGGGTGCCTTGGGTGATTTCTGTTCTCCTCTAAATAAATGCCCTGCGGTCTGTAAATGCGGAGACATCCTCTTCCTCACTGATTCAGTCTGGTTTTCCACAAGCATCTATTTGATGACTTTTGTTCTCTCCCCTTTTTAAATACTATTCCTCCTCTGAGCTGTCTCCTTTCACTTGTTAGTGCTTATCACTTTATGCTGGTGCCATACAACTTTATTTTAGCCTGTGACAACTTTGATGAGGAAGGGTTTTTGTCTGCAGTTACATAAGTCTGGTCTCGCAGAGAGCACGCACGCAATTCGGGCCAGGAGCCCTGCTCATGAAGGGGGAATGAGATATTAAATGAGCATCACCAAGGGAATTGATATGAATGTCTAGCACTTATTTAAGGCCTACAGAAGAAAAATGATTCCAGCTGATACGCTTTAACACAAGATTGCTTTGGAGTTGCTCATGCAGTTCAAGCAATTTGGAAAATATTACCTAGTTATCATGATGGTGCACGGCAGCTTAAATTTGCAAATGAAGTTCACTACCTCATGAACTTTTCACTTAGCAGTCAAGCTGCGAACAACGTGAATGTTAATATTCCTCTGCTGGCCTCACCTAAAAAAAAATTATCATCTGTTATGTGACTCATGAATCCCTCTAATTATTAAGAAAGGGGGTTGTAAGACTTGTCTCTTGCAGGTTGTACCAGATCGCATTAATGCTTTTCCGTATTTGGCCAAGCTGAAGTTTGATTATTGTCCAGCTTATTCCCTTTGTACTGCCAGCACAGGCTTTTTGTCTTTTCAAGCATTTAATCTCTTTTTGCTGATGCCAGAGTTTAGCTTATTTTGCCCTGTGTTTGCAATACTGTTTTCTTCAGAAGCTGCAGGTCATGGACTTATCTGCAGATTCCCACAGACACTTAAGGTCAATGCCTTCCTCTTTTCCACCGCTATGCTATTGTCATCTTTCTATTGTAAAGCACTCAGTCTGTGTTCAGTGAAACAGTGGTATTTAACTTCTTTCTTAGCAGGCTAAAAGGTTATTTAGTACATTTATATAACGTGCCTGGCCATCCAAGGTCCTGCTCTAATAAAGACTTATGCTTAAGCTTGGTGTTACACTGTGTACTGCCACTGAATTCAAGTGATTAATTAGCCAGGGGCATAAAGATCTGTCAGAGCATAAGCCTTGGTGGATCCAGTGCCTTTAGGTAGACTTGTAACTTATTTGATGTTATTTTGCATAGTATCCGTGTTCTTGTAGCTGAGATACCCCAGAGGTATAAACAGGGCCAGAGTTGCAGAGTGGAGGAGCACAGAGAGGAAACCACTTTGTTGAGACCCCAGGTGACAGGGCAAAGGGTGCCTGTGTGAGGAAGCGCTGCCTATGAATAACTGCAGTTCCCAGGGCAGCGCCACCCACGAAGGACATCCCAGCTCCGCAGCACCCCAGAGCAGCCCTGCCAGGGACAGCCTGACCACCCCAGGGAGGTGAGGGGCAGAAGACAGGCCATGCCTGCACCTACCCACCTTCCCTTTCCCTCCTCATTTATGCCTGCACAGCTGTTTCACAGCTGTAAAGCAGCAAGTTGGCCCCTGAGTCCTTGCCAGTATGGCAGTGGTGCAAATCGATGATAAATACAGATTTGCTCGCTAGCAGCTCCCTGAGTCCAGCCCTTACTAAAGCTCCAAGCAGAAAAAGTGGGTAAAAAGTGGGAGTTCAGCACAGGATAAAACCTCCCGAGCTGGGGTGCCGGTGCTGCCCCCCCAGCTGTGTGTATTTGCTGTGGGGGGACGGGGGGAGTCCCCGGGGCTGGGGGGCTGCAGCACTTGTGAGGAGGAGCTGGAGGGATGCTCATGGCATGGCCGGCAAGGGAGGAAGACCGGAGAGGGGTGGTGAAGGGGGGGCAGGAACGCACTATCCATCCCTCTGCTCCTGAGCCTTTGTCTCTCAGCTTCTGCACCTTGTTTCTCATCATCATTACCTATTCGTCTCAGAGAGACCGGACTCAGGAGAAATCTAACTGAGATTATTAAATATTTTTTAGAGTTTATCAGAGCATTGTATTGTGTATGTTTAAGGCAGGGTTCAAACATGCCTTTTAGAAGGCTTGTAATGCAGGCAGTCCTGTGCTTGGGCAGACAGATGTCCCTGCATAGAATCACAGAATCAATTTGGTTGGAAGAGACCTTTTTAAGATCATCAAGTCCAACCGTTAACCTAGCACTGCCATGTCCCTCAGCACTACTACACGTCTTTTAAATACCTCCAGGGACGGTGACTATGAGGTAGTAAAATAAATGTTGTGCTTCGTAAAACACAAAGCAATATTAAAATAAAATAAAGCATATTAAGCATAAATAATAAATGCAACACCATGCCAGTTTATAAAAATCGGCTCCATGCATCTACTCAAACCTACTGCTCTTGTTAACAGTCATTTTAGGCACAATATAATGTAAATAATGGCAGGAGTCCTCATCTAGCACATAAGTTTTACCAGCTGACTTTCTTGTTCTGCAAGTAGAGTAAAATCTTTAAAGAAATGATTACTGCTAGTTTCATGTTGTTCATTTTGTTGCAGGCAGGAACAGTTTTTGTTAAAGTCCAGGTAAAGACCATTTTCCTCAGAGCTTTGCCTCCCAGTAGATTGTTGTTTGGCGTTTAGGCTGAGATTTCAGAGAGAAAAAGGTTTTGCCTTTTTCATGTTTGCTGCTTTGCTGGGGTTAGGCCAACTTATACCAGCAGGGAATGAACGTTTCTCCCCAGGCACTCAGTAATGTATTTTAAAGAGTTCAGGCTGCTTCAGGGTTGCTTCATTCAGTGGTGAAGTGTCTCAGTTTTGAAATGTACCAGTTGGAAAGCAGACGTCCTGGTTTGGCTTTTGACAAGCAGGCCTTCTAGGTCTTGCTGCTCTTGTAAATAAAGCGAACCTGGGAGTGGAAGCTGGTTATTTCTCCCTATGACCACCATGTACTCATCTTGTTTTACAGTAGGTTACAAAACAAGGTAAATTTGGTGGTCTATGCACAGTCTCCCTGGAGATGCAGAACTGAGGTTAATTCCCAATGCAGAATGATTCCCAAAGCAGAATCTTGCCCGCTTGCTCTACGAGCCCTTTACACAAATCCTTTAAAAGCATTAGAAAGAAAGTAATGAGTCTAAAGCTTCATTCTGCTGTCAGTGATGTGAATCAGGACACGCAGACAAAACCCGTGTAAACCAATGTGAGGTCAGAATTAGGCCTGTCAGTTTGCCCTGTGTTGAAGTGAATTGTTCAGACTGGGATGCCCACTCATGAATGCATCTGGTCATCTGTGTAATGTAGTAATCACTTTGCACAATGGGATTACAAACCACGTTTATAAATACAGTCTGTTTGTTTGCATGATTTTGAGTCACTGGTTTGATACTCAAGCCTTAAGCTGAGGGACTCATAGATATGAGTGCACGTTAAGATGGAGCTCATTAAGCTGTAATCTTTATTATCAGATGCTGCTTCCCCTTCAATTGCAGGAGAGTGTGTTATGGGTTGTTTTTTTTTTCCACTTTCCTAGTCCATCTGACTTTTTGTACCCATTCAGAAGCAATCAAACAGAAAAGCTAAACCAGGAAAGCAATACACTCACACAAAGACTCAATAAATTCTGCCAGCCTCACTCTCCAGATTGTAAAGCAGAGATGCCTTTAGCAAGGCATAAATGAGTTCTTCATTACTTAATGTTACTGGCATGCTATGAAGCTCTCCAAGCCGAGCAGGGTATTCAGAAAGGGACATTCTGGAGTAGCCCCGAGACTCATATTTGGGAGTTTCCCACCTGAGCATGCTAAGTTCGCAGACATGGCTTGCAAACCATGTCTTTTACCCTGTAAAAAGAATGGTACAGAAGCCCGCAAGGAACAATGAAAAAAAGCCAGAAATTTGCTGTACGTCATGGTTTTAGGGACCTTTGAAGATTAATTTTCAAAGCCTAGTTGCACTATTTTGTTTCCCTAGGGCTGAGTCACTTTCAGGAAAATGAAGAGGGCTTTTGCA
Source organism: Dromas ardeola (assembly GCA_013398915.1). NCBI lineage: Eukaryota > Metazoa > Chordata > Aves > Charadriiformes > Dromadidae > Dromas > Dromas ardeola. The sequence continues at coordinate 169,352 of VYZM01007445.1, forward strand.
AATTCATTGCTGGAAAGAAAGGTACTCCAAATTGTGACATCCTGGATTTACTGCTGGAAGTAGAGAGGGAAGAGATCTGCAAGACTACCAAAGGCCTTCACATGGGTTATGATATGCAGTCATGCGAGGTTAAAAGCAGGGCTGGAGGTGCTACCTGTCTGCCCAGCAAAAGAAGGAAGATGGGCACAGCTCAGATCTTTTCAGAGCACCCGCTCAGCCTCATGCTGTACAGCCTGCCCACTGCGCCCCTGAAGACTGAGGAGGATGAAGAGCTGGGACAAAAATCCCTATTGGACGGGAACTGCTGTCAGCCCTCATGTGAGGACTTTGAGCCAGGAGAGGAGGAGACATCAGGCAAGAAGGAGCAGCACCAAGAGAAAGAAAACCTGCTTGCTGCTCTAGAAAAGCTGATAAAAGAAAATCAATTTCTAGGGGGAAAAAAAAAAAGCATGATAGAAACAGATGCTCCTGTCAGCCCAGAGCTCACGTAAGCATGTGGTAGCAGGCAAGCCTCAAATCACATCACCTCACACAACAGGCACCACTCTTCATTATTAGTGTTTTTTACAAAATGTCTTATGCACGTGAATAGACCACTTAAACTGATCCCTGTTCTGTGCATCAAAGAATTAACGAACGGGGTCTTTGTTACTCATTCCACAGTAGCATTAGCACCTGGAGGTGCTGAGGATCACCCAGGTTTGCATTCCTGAGATCAAGTGTTGCGACAGATTTTCTACAGAGGTCTGCAGTGCAACTCTGAGATGGCCTAAAACCACCTACTAAAGAGACTTCTGACCTGCAGCCCTTTAGAAAAAAGCCTATCTACATAGTGAAAACCTGACTCAATCCACCTCGCAATTTTGATGATCGTCCTCAGCCAAATGTGGCATCAGTGGAAGATCCAAAATGTTAGCATAGGTTATCAGGTCCCCTGCTGTTTTCCCCTCTGGAAACGTTCAAACTATTTATGAAGAGAAATATCTCCCATCTTGCAATTTAGAAGCTGACTTTGAATCTCAGTTTTCCTCTCCTGCATGAACATTTGAATTAGTCTTGGAAACTGGTTCAACGACATAGCTCAGCTGGCACTGACAACTTCTGAAAGACATTGTGAGGCTTGACAAAAACAGCATAAAGAGGATTAAATCAGCCTTGGAAGTGTAAATGTCTGTAGCATAATGACCTTAATCTTGGAAATAAACAAGTGTGTGCATGTCTAAACATATGTAATATTTATACATACATCATGAACATATACAGTAGAGACTGATTTTCAGGGCAATATTACACACCTTGACACTGTCCCTTCACATACAAGTTTTGTTGATTCTTTCCTCAGGAAAGGCTTCTAAAATTTCATCCCATACATGAGCTTTGAATTTTTATGGCATATACAATGCTAGATTAAAATTGACATTTCTGTGCCACCTGCAATGCAAGGACTGCTGTCAGGGACTGTTAACCAGTTTAATGCCATACGGAATTAGCCACAAGAAGGAAAAATGTGAAGCTTTATATCATGAAATTCAATGCTGCATTTAGAGGAGAGGGAAATTTTGTTACTCGGCCCAGTGAGTCTTCTGAATGCCCTCCTGGAGGAAAAAAAGCATCTTTTCTTTAGATGGTGATCAGTTTATTTGTTTACCCTGGTTAAAAAACTCTTTGTAGGAATTTTTGTTCTTTCTGTTTCTTTTCGAGTTTGGGATGCTGTCAAATACCCAGGGAAGTCTCTTCCTCTTCTGTGGTGGTGCACGGTAGAGTCTCCCTTGCCCAGGCAATGCTTGCTGGTGAGAGAAGGACTAGAAAAGCAGCATGCATGTTTTTGGGTGGATGCTGTTGCTGTCATCACTACTCCCCCCCTGGGGGGAGCACCTCTGAGCATGGCTCACCTCTGGGGCTTGATGACTGTTACCTTCCCTATCACTACAGGGACCTACACAAGACTCTTCACTTTGATTTCCAAGCATGTTTCTAGTTAGCTCCCTTGAGAAGACAGCCTTAGAAATGAAACCCAGATGAAAGCCGTTGCTTTTCCCTGAAATAAATTCACAGTTCCTCCCGGCTGTGGTCTGGCTGTTTTTTTGGTGGACGGGGAGAGGGTGTGAAAAGTTTCATGGATTTCTTATTCTTGGGCATTAGAGCTGTCACCAAGCCCTCCATCTCACATAGCTCCTGTCAGGCTGCTCAGCTGATGTCTGGCCAGAAGGAGGGGAACTGGACTGCATGAAGCATTGGCTGGTCTGGCTGAACAGGCAGAGCTGTGTGATAATCCCAGAGCTCTGCCGCTGGCCCCAGCTTTTGGTAAATCATGTAGTCCTTCTAGGTTAGCTAGCATAAACTAGCAAAAATAAATCACCCTCAAAATGGTGGCAAGTTGGTTGTAAAAATGTAGTAATTAATTTTAAAACCCTGATAGTCTGATAGCAGTGTTGTTTTCAAGAATTTTCCAGGATATCAGAAATCTGGCGTCTACCAACCTCCCTCCCTGCCCTCAATTTACTTGGACAAATGTTCCCTTTAAACTTTATTGTTTTCTAGTTTTAAGTCCTCACACCTGTGTCGACACTGGAGCTGAAACATCTGTTCTCCAGTTTTGCAGCTGGAAGCTGGAGTCCCTCTCTCTCCTACACATAGTGTAAAAGGTGTCAGTTATGTTTGGATTGGATCTAAGAGAATTCTCATTATTTTTCCCCCCAAATCTTTACATCCGGCCTGTTGTGACCGTAGCAAACTGCTTGGCCAGAAATAACATGCTAAGGATTGGGACATCCAAATCTTAGTGAAAAGGAGAACAGAAATTAATTTTGTTTTGGTCTTTTTCTTCTTTACCGAGTATATGATTCCCTTGTCTCATCCTTTAACTATATGCTTTGCCCCTCAGGCTTTAAATCTTAATTTTATTGAAACCTCCATCTCACAGTCTTCTGCAGACCAGGCTGAAACATTTCATGGAGGAGCAACGCACCAAAACTAATGGAAAACAAAATTGTATTTTTCAGGCCTTAACATGGTGCCTGGAAAAACTATTTGACACCATGGGTTGCTCAGCTGCTGGGGAAATGTGGTCTTGTGCCAAGAGAAATGTTCCCAAACTGCTGCTGGCCCTTGTTAAAGCTGAATGTATTTCTAGCTCTGAGTCTAGTGAATATTTGGTGACAAGTGTGGATGACAGCTTTTTAGGTGTTACGGCCTTAGAGGGAGAAATGGTTCTGAGCAAATGCTTAATCCATAGGCTAGATCCGTCTTGTTTGATAACTGGAAGTGAAGGGGATTTACAAGGAAAATGCTACAAGTCTAAAGGCCTCGCGGAGCCCAGGGGTGGTAGGATGTTATTTCTGCAAGCGTTTGGGGTCCTGTCCCTGACTTTAAGGATCTTATGATTTTCTAGTTTCTTAAATAGTGCTTTAATGAGAATAACATTTTGTTTTACTAATGTGCTGTATGGTTATGCTGTAATTACTAAGTATTAGTTTTTGTCTCTGTCCAGAGATGAAAGGAACAGGTTTGGCTGGTATTTTGACCACTTAGAGGAGGATCACAAAACTACCAAACCTGGATTCTGACCATACTTCCATTCTGCAATAAAATAAAAGTTCAAAGGTGACTAAGCAGGCAAGATTTCAAATCATTTTTTCTTCCTTTAGCTGCAAATGTTTTTGCTGAAAGAAAGATTTCCCACCATCATTTTCTCCAAATTGCCCAGTCAGGGAAATCCTTTTAGCTGTATTTTACCAAATGTGATAGATTCTGAAACCTTCAGCCAAGACAGCTTGGCCTTTGTGGCCACGTACATACACACACAGGTCTCAGCCAGTCTCTGCTGAGTACAATACCATAAACCCACAAAATTTTCGGTTTCCAAGGAAACAGCAAGCTCCACTTTTTGACAAATGCGCACAACTTATTACTCATTTCTAATACCACACTACTTTCTAAGTATTTTCTCCAGCTACAAGAATATGTGTTTTCTAACACAAAATGAAACCAGGAGCTGGCCCTTGCTGTAGGGCCAAGCTTTTTCCAGGGTCACCATGGTTTCACCCTAACAGTGCATAGAGCTCACTCACGTACCTCCCCAGAAAAAGGTGCTTGGTGAGTGTGGTTCAGAGGTGCCTCCAGAGGAACTCTGCTGGCTTGGTGGCCCCGTGACCTCGGGCCACACCTTTAAGGATGTGCAGATAAGCGCCAGCTGAGATATTTCAAAAGCCCTTTAGGCACCTCTTTCACCTTGAAATCAACTCAGCTGCAGCCTGTCAAGAAAGTGAAGTGGGAGCTAACAGAAAAATCTCTTCCTCTGTTATACGAATGTGCTGAGGAGAAAAGTATGGCACTTGTTCTTCCCGCCTCTCCCCACCTCTCACCAGAGGCACACTTGATGCTTCAGAGAGTGCATATCTGCATGGCCCGAGAGCCACTCTGCGCTAATGTTGCCATCTCTGCCAAGAGCTTTTGTTCATCTTCCCACATCTGGGTGCCCTCTGCCCCAGGGACAAGGGAAAGGGGACAGCATGGGGTTCTATCTGTTGTCTCCATGACAACGCGGGTGGTTCTCACTGGTCAGACTGGTCAGACTCACCAGCAGAATCCAGGCTGGGTGATGCACACAGTTTCTCCAAGGCAAGCAGCTGCACACAGGACTGCATTTTAATGCCTGGTGCGTGGACAGTCAGGACTAACTGTGCATCTGTAGCTGCTGCAAGAGAACTGTGATAACCAGAAAGATGCTTTTTGCCAGGGTCTGAGAGCCTGACTGTTAGATGCATCACTGTGCCTGAGAGAAATACTTCAGGCTGAAGCGAGACTTACTTCTATGCCCCGTTACAGTACAGAACACGACACTCTCTACATATTTACCACATGCAGTGAAATGGAGGAAAGGGGAAACAGTTAGTTGGCACACGCTGCATCCTTGCTGGAGCTGCACAAAGCTGCGGGATGGCATTAAGGGCAGACAAAAGAAGGCTGTGTTTGAAAACCCCGGGGTGAACGCTGTGGGATCTGCTTACCCTGAAGGATTTAATGGCAAACAGCGAACACACATTTTAACCGGCAGCATTACTGCAAGTTTAGGAAGCTACAGCTTGTATTTCAGGAGCTGGTAAGGTACTGAAAGGTTCAGAAGAGAGCTACAATTTTGGTCTAGATTAGAGTTGGACAGGGATTTGGACTTAAGGCTGAAGGGTAAATGATAGCTAAAACTGGAAATTCAGGTTTGGAATTAAGTTGCTGATATCCCATAACTGAGCCTGGTAAATTCTCAGGTCACAGTGCCAGAAATTAAACATTTCTGTTGTTGTTGACTTTGCAAGATCGGCCAATCCTGTCGGTTCTGGCCAAAGTAGGAAAGGGGGCACCTCCTAGAACCACCCCCCAGCCCCAAACCACCACAGGTTCATATCTCAGATGCCCACACTCCACAAAATGAGTACTGTGGGGATTCTGTGTTTCAAATCCGGTCCACCCTTAATTGGCATGGACTTGACTAGTATCAGGACTGCCATACACCCAATTAATGCTGCTAGAAGCTTTCAAAGTGCTGCACTTCTGATGTAATTTTCTCCTTTCATTCTCTTTTCATAAGCTTCACTCAAGCTGTTTTCCCAAGAAACACATGACTGGGCTTCATCTTATCTGCTGTTGGTCCTGGACAGCCTAGAAAAAATAGTTAAAATCTTCACCTCAGGCCCCAGACAGCAAAGGACTTGCTATTGCTGCCAGTAAGGTAACGGCAATTGGCATCACCACAAAATTATTCCAGAGGCAGCAGCCACGAAAGAACATAGCTTTTTAATATGAATTGATGCTTTTAAAGTTTTGGCATGATTTGCTGGGTTTGAGGGTTTTTTAATTTGTTAGAATCTGATTTTTCAATTTGGTTAATTTCTTTCTTCCTTAAGTTTATACGCACTGTATTTAATCAATGTAGAAAAAACCACGATAAACCTCTGAGTGACCTGGTCTGATTTCATTCATAACTGACACTACTTGAGGAGGAAATTGGACTAGATGACCTCCAGAGGCCCTGAATTTCCCTGTGATCGTAAATAACTCTAGAAGGTTGTGATGAGAAGTTTGCAATCTGAACTCTCATATCACACTACATGAAAAGACCTTGCATTGTGGCATTGCTATCTTGCAGAAAAGAAAATAAGTTTAAATAGCACAGTGGCTGTCAAACGTAGCGTCTATTGTCTCAGTTCATAGTAACATCATTACTTGCAGTTATGTTTCCTAATGACTGTATATGATAATTGTATCCAGTTCAATTCAAGGCAATTTCCTCTTGCTGTGCAAATATTGTTTTATAGTAACAAATAGTAATTTTTGGAAGCTCACACTTAACTATCTCAAGTTATTCTGAAGGCAAATTGAAATGTTATTGTGGTTAATGAAAATGATTTTGAATTAGCCACATTATTAGCTGTTCTGGAGACAGGGGAAATTGGAATTCTGATGGGTTAAATGATTTGGCTGCGAGGAAATATTTGCTCAGGTACAAAACTGTCATTAAGGGGATGAGCAAGTGATGCTGGATATGTTGCTTTATCTCACTGAATGGTTTTGTTTCTAGGGCTTTATTTGCCTACCAGGATACTGAGTGGCATCGTTAAAGCATGATTAGGAGAAAAACCCTGTCCATCAAAATCAACATATTACGGCTAGCAATTGGCTGGGACACAAGTAGAATTCAGAAATGGTCAGAAATGTATACCTTTTTCATGGGCAGGAATTCTTTATGACATAGATTTCTTTATGTTAGAGAGCGTTCAACCAGATCTATACAAAACCACACAGTATCTAGTCCTCCCTTCTCCATCAACATCTTTGAAATTCAAAGCAGGTTCTGTGTGAAACAGTTTGTTGATTTTTGGAAAACACCTAGACTGAGAGAAATGTGGCACTATCGTATGCACATATTCTCATTTGGGAGAAAAAAATCATTAGATTTTTTTTTTTTTCATTTTACATTACAGCCCGCGTTAAAATTCTGTTCAGTGCTGCTAAGTACAAAAAAGTTACTTTAGGGGGATGTCTTTAACTCACTTAAATATTCTCTTAATTTCAATAGCTACTGAAGGAATACAATTTGTGACCTGAGCAAAACATGATCCTCTTTAGTGGCTATAAGGAAGCCGACGTTTTCCAGTAGATCTGAAAATCAGAATTTCTATAAAACAACAAAACCTCTCATACCTTAACATATCTATTAGCCCTAAATTGTGAAAAATACAAAAATACTCCTTAAAAATGTTAGTGGAATGACAAATTCTGGAAGAAAAAAAAAATCCAAAAAGGAAGGGATGACACCAAAACATTTAAAAATTGTATTTAAACACTTGCTTTGAGTTTGGTCCATTTTTAAAATATTTGCAGTGAGCTGTAGGAACGGTAGTGTAGGGTCTTCATGCCCTTTCTTTCCCCTGTGGACCAAGCAATCCCAACTGTATTGTGCTTTTGAGAAAAAAGGGAATACTAGGGGATCCAAACTACCATCCCTATTATGTACCACAGCAGCTCATGCAGATAAAGGTTAATTTTGAACTGATCTAAACCAGAATGCTGACCACAAATTAAAACTTGGAACTAAATACTTTCTTATAAACAGTGGTAGATCAAAATGTTATAGAAAAATTAATATTACCTCTCCCCTCCAGTCATTTTCAGAAGCATATTTTCTCTTCAGAGACACTTTTACGAAAAAGAAATTGCTGACTAGTTCTTTTTATTGGAGAAGAGTGCATTCTGGCAACGCTTTTTTCCACCCCCTGACAGTTTTTACTCTTGTGCCAGCAACTGGGGTCACATAGATTTATCCATGCTGGTCCTATGCCACCATGGCATTATAGATGCCAGAAGGCTAAATAAATACTGAGCCTTTTTTGTAATAGCCTCATCCTGTCATCTGAGTAACGTGCAGTTTATAACTTCATTGTAAATAATGAAATTAGCCGATTGCTGTGTTGTTTGAACCCCGCTGAAGAAGTCAGCTAGCGTTATCACAAATGCGGATGACTGATGAAACAAACAGCGGGAAAACAGACATGACATTTCTGATTTTTTCTTTTCTTTTTTTGGATGAGGAAAAGAGAAGAAGATGTTCTCCAGCTGTGTAGAAAGAGAGTTCAAATTGCAATCACTACCCCTTTTTACGCAAACCACTGGATCCTTTGGACGGTTGGTTAGGATTCAGATAGTTAATGAAGAGCAAAGGAATATTACTAATCTTACTAAAGATATATTTCATTTTGCTGGCTGGAGTTAGCTTATATTGCTGGGAAATGTGGCATACTCAGTTTGTTCCTATAAAGCGGGGGAGAGAAAATGCTTTGAAGTATCCCAAGCTAAGCTTTATAGTGGGGTGTAACTATTAAACTCCCTTGGAAAAAAGGGAGTTATGACAATTTGGAAAGTTTCTTATGAGTTCTGGTTGATATTATTAAATTGATGGGCCATGAAGGACTGTTTGAAGCTGCCATCTGATTTTGGGACTGCGTGCTATGTAGGATCATTGCATCTCCGCATTTTCATTTTTGATGGAGGCAGCCTGATGGCTGAAACTGAGGGAATTTGGCCTGAAAATGCGTGAAGAATGGGTTCTCTGTCCGTGAGAAAGGAGAGTCATTAATGGTGCCCTGCTGCGTGGTGATAGAGTTTGGGGGGGGTCAGGGTCTGTGAGGAAATCAGCCGGGGGAATCGCAGACAGGGACAAGCGCGGCCCAGGCGCCTTTTTCCCAGAGGAGACCAAGTGCCCCCAGCGCTCAGGACAGCGGTGGATGAAGAACAGTTGCATCAGGCCAGACTCATCCGATATTCTGTCCCTTTAGAAAAGCCTCAGAAAAAATGGAAAGCCATGGGAAGTGTGCAATAATACTTTCCCACAATACTTTGAGTCGCAGAAGTAACCGGAGTTGCCTCAGGGTAAGTCTTCCCTCTGAAAATCTGCTGTGTGCTGATGCAGCTCGGGCACATATACAGGCTTCTGTTATTTTTTATCTAGGTATGCAGGCTGCCTATGTACTTACTGTGTAAAACAGTGGTCCCCAGCCCCCAGCAAGTTGTTTACGTGGCCTCTGACATTTCTTCCAGAGGCAGGAAATGAAGAAGTTAATTCTGACTTTTGCAGGGGAACTCGCAGGGGAAGGAGATGCCTGCAGCGTGTTATGTGGTCAGCAAAAACGCGTTGCTCAAGAGCTGTGGGAGTCCGAAAGGAGACCTACTCGGCAGTATCTGCCGAAACTAGGCATAAACATGTTTCCAAACTTCCTCAGAGCTTCTTGTCTTGTTTACTTCCCCCCCCATACCTCTCTGCAGAGGTCACTGGAAGTGGAGCTCCGGCAAGGGATTTGCTGAAGCTACTCAGGGGTCCAGGAGGTCAGCGCCAGCGCTGGGAATCTGATGGTCCTGGGCCGGGAAACTGCATTTCTGCAGAAAGCTACCAGAGAGCTCACAAAGTGGCTAAAAGGGCAGGACAGTGTTACAGCTACTCAGACCCGGGAGAATGTGTCTCGCTGCGCTGGGATGCAAACACAGACGCCAGTTAAGTGGCAGAACATTTCATTCTCTCTTTTTCCATCCGGCTGGTGGGAAGGTAGTGGAAAGCATTAAAATGTTTTCAGAGCACTGAGATGAAGATTTGCACATAGTAATGCTAAATAGTCCTCTTCAAGGTGAAATCAATTACATTATCTCTGGATATGGTATTTCTTCCAGGTAGATTTCTGCCCTGTGCTTCTTCGGCTGCGTCTGACTTGTGAATCAGGCTTTGTACACAGTCTCACAAACCGCTGTTGCCTGCCTGTATGAGGATACTTTTTTCATGAGGATTTGAGAAAGGTTGAGTGTCATTAAAATTCAGGTGGCACCGGGCCTTATCAACAGTTAAAAAATTTATCAACCCACAACCCATCAATAATCACAGCAGGCAGTGTCATGGACTCCAGCTCAATTTCAGATAATAGCAATGTCGCCCCCATATTAACTTGAAAGATAGATTGAAATTAGAATATGATTAATCATTGTTAGCCTTGCTTGGCTGATGCATGTTTGCATTTTAGGTAATGTATATGTATGACTTTGTTGAATGCACAAATACCTATTATGCATGTAGTGCCACACAATTTCTTTCAGATTTGGTTAAATAGAATGAATCATTTTGAGAGGAGTCAGGTGGTTTAAATACTTTGCATTACCATCACAGACAAGAACAAAACTTAACAGTATCACCACACATCATGTGCATGCAATTTTTAGCAGCATTCATTTCTACTATCAAAAGCACATGATAGGTGATTTAAATCATTGACATGTTATGAAGATTCACTGTACTTTTTCTTATCTCTATTTCCACAGCTCTCTGAGTGAAGGGAAGGTGAAAGAAAGGCAAGGGTGCTATTTAGTGAGACCGTGATTCTTCAGGATAAATACCATTTTTCTGATAAAGATCTACACAATCAATGGTGAAAACCAGAAATCTACTCCTTCATGCCTGCAATAGACTGGCAATGAATTCAGACTTGGATGTTTTTCCATTTCTTTTTGTGTCCTACCATTACCCTTGGCAGGGTAGTTATGTAAATATGTATTTGAAAATAGACATTTCCATGAGGCTGCAGCATCTGTGAGTTTTGAAGACAGGAAGTTTTTGTAGAGGTGAAAGATGTCAAAAGCTGCTTCAGGCTTTGTGGCTTCCACTTATACAGTCTAGAGATTTTTCCAGCTATCTGGATTTGATGTGCACCTTCTCCTTTGAATATGACTGTAGGCAAACTGGTTCTGATCTTTATATTATCAGTTAGCAAAAGCCTTTGAGCGGTTCTAAGGTGCTCTGTAGCTCTTCATCTAGCCTTCTGGTGGAAGGCTAAAATATTTTGATGGGGCTTATCAGCGTTCTGTTTCAGGTACATAAAACCTTACTTTACCTCCTACAGGTCAAAGTTTTAGAAAAAAAAATCTTTGAAGGAGCACTGTCTTGTCTTTAAGAAAAAGAAGCATGTGTTTCAAAAGAATCTCAAAAAACTGTCTGAGAAATATATTTCAGCTGAAGATTTGAACTCATATAGGCTAATGAGAATTCAAGTCACTGGAACCCGTACTTTCTTGAACTATAGTTCATTTTCTATTGGAATATTCCAGGCTTTAAGAATTTGTTTATTGGATGACAAAGTGACATTTTCAGTGAAAAAATGGATATTTAAAAAAAAAAAACAACAAACCTTTGTTTTGTTGAAAACTCGGTTTTAGGCTGTTCAGGGAATAGTTTTCTATCAGATAAATCTGAGACTTGTATTTATAGTAGTCCTTCATGCCCAAACCAGCCTTTTCAAAATGGGCTCTGGCCTCTGACCTTCTCAGCTACAGGCATACATATCCCTATGTGACATTCCTGCAGTCACAGCAGTGAGGAGCAGCAGTGAGACCAAAGCCATGAACACAAGAGACAGCCACATTCTTTTGTTTTCTATCTTAGAACACTCCACTCTTCTTGGCGATGACCCCAAAGCTTTAAGACTTATTATTGCCTTCCTGAGCTTCAGCTGGGATACTCGTGAGAGGAACCACATCATAACCAGTGAGACAGGAACTCAGAAATGCTGAGCTGTTTCATCAGCCCAGAATCTTTATTTCAATCCACCAGTTTCTCCCCACCCATGTTATAAAGCCGTTTCCTAATCCTCTCTTCCATGAGCTGGAGAATTAAATATTGTATGGAGTTCCTGACAAGATCAGTTAACATTTTTAATACCCTTGTTCTGCTAAATTTCCGTTTCCTGGGTGGAGGTGTGAAGGTTGTATATTCTTGTATAAGTGTATATGTAGGTGCAGATGCACATTACAGTTCTTCAGGCCATATAGTTATATGTCTCCATATGTGTTTAACTTCCCCTGACATTAATGGAAGCTATAAGTGCCCTTGTGGAAGGATGTTTTAGAGAAGGGAATGTTCAGCTAGGTGGACTTTTCCTGTTAATACATTTTATTACATTTCTACAAGAAACGTTTCTTACTGTGGGAAATGATCAGAAAATCAGCTTGCTTAATGACCTGATCCAAAACCTGTTACAGCCTGTACAGTCAGTGGATAGCTTTCTAAAACCATAGGACCTCTTTGTTTTACTCACATGTTGTATTTAAGGTGGCCTATCTCAAAAAAGAAGATGCCCCGCAGAGCACAACATCATGCGCTGCATCCAGTGAATGTCATCAGTAGACATGAGGATGCATGGAAAGACACCATCCTTAAAAATTAGTGAATGTATTAAAGAGATTAATTCAATGGCAAGGGCTTAAATGCCAGGTTCACCACTGCAATTTAATATTGACAGTATATCCATTCTCTTCCATTTGTAGTTTTAAATTGCAATTCATTTTGTAGTTCAACCAGTATAAAATACTATGCAGGAAGACAAAATGTATTTCTGTCATAGCTTCTTCAACTCAGACTGAGTCTATAGTTGTTACTATCACTGCTGTGAAAATTGTCCATTTTGGACCAGTATCATTCTTCCAGCATAAAGCTGAAAAGATTCTTTGGGACTTGGAGACCGGAAAAAAAAAGAAACAGGACATGAGGGAGTTGTATCATCAGGCGTCTGCGAAATGGAACAGGTTTTTGTGAACACCCAGTGGTCAATATGAAATAATAGGACTTCAGAAGTGTTTTTAAATTGATCTGAACTGGTTTTTTCAAAATCTTTACACTGAGCAGTTAAAAGAATGTGAGCTAGGAGAACATTCCATACCTGTATCATCAGCAAAAACACAGTTTTCTGTAGACATTTGAAATTACAGGCAATTATAAATTACATGCCAGAAAGAACTGGAGGCTGGCCAGCTCAGCAGCAGTATCACCACAGTGGTGGAGCTATGGCAGCAGGAAAATGCTTCGTGATGGAGCACCTGGACCCCTCCAGGAAACGGAGGCAGAAGGAGAGGGACTCTGTCCATGTCCCTCTGCCGGCACAGGCAGTGGCTGTTGTGGTGTAGGCAATCTCTGCAGGCAGTGCAGAGATTGGCTCAGCAGCCTGGTGTGAAGCTGGTGCCAATCATGGTCCCTGCTAGTTCACACGCATACAGAGTTCAGCAAGTAGGTTGTGAAGCCTTACAGTGATCGTTGGTTGACCTATGCCATGTGCTGTGCCCGAGGAACAGACTTCGGCATCAGGACATACGCTGTAACTTTCACTCAGATTACATCTCTCCATCCTATATCCTGTCTTTTGTGATCTACACCACTCCACTTCTACTGCTATGAAGATGTGGTAGAGACCAAGCAATATGGCTTTCGTGCCCACAATATGTGCATCAGGCCTAGCTACTTACCGGCTCTGCCCAGGGTCTGACATTTGCTTCCAAGTGAGTCTGGGACCCTACTTCTGGTAGCGAACCTTGCTCTTGTTAGCCTATTACCCCCAAATATGGTGAGATTTGACTAGTTGTACGCTCAAGTTCTACATCCTGGGAGCAAAAACCATTTTGGGAACTACATGTCTGCTCCTTCACCCTACAAAGTCAACCGTGAGCCCTGGTGGATCAGGCCTGCACTTGGTCATGTAACCTTTGTGTTCAAAACAATATATTCACCATGCATTGTTTACTCTTTTATACCTCTTCACGTTCAGAAGCAGTTTTCTTTCATTTCTTCTGTGTCTTAATTCATACACATTTTATTAATCACTTCTGTTTTCCTTTTCAATTCTTATATAATAGATTCCTTTTCCTCATAGCTACTGCTTTTTAAATTGTAGTTTTTCCTTCTTTTGGTACTTCATTTTTTAAAATGCGTATTTATCTTTTAATTAAATCACCAGGAGGCATATTTAGAGCCCCCAGGGTTCACTTTGAACTATGGAAAGGAAAAGGCTTACTCTGTGCTATAAACAAAATGTTAATTTGAATTAATTGAAGGAAATGCTCTGCCTGTGATAGACTTGTTTCTGAATAATTAATCATTTCAGCCAGAAAAGTAAACATTATGGCCCTGAATTTTGCTTCTGGTCTTACCAGTGTCACACTGGAGCAGCTCTGCTGATGAGCTGAATTAGTCTCGTTCAATATTGGTTCAGCCAAAAGCAAGCTTTTTCCCCAAATCACCATGAAGGAAGCACATTTCGGTCTGTGTTGTACCCAAACACTTTGCAGCACTTTAAGTGCTCTCCCCCACCTCTAGTACCTCATTTGACAGAGGAATGTTCTCCCTCCTCATAGCCAAAATTTGGCAATAGCTGAGGCAGGGGCAGTCGGGGCTCAGAAGCCCCTTGGCTGAGGAAGGGTGCTGTAGCAGTGGGGGAAAAAAGCAATTGATGGCTGGTAAGATCCCACCTGGGGAAATGGTCAGCGGCCAATAGAAGCCTGCAGGGAGGAGTGGGGTAGGGGCATGTGCCACCAACTTTAACGTCCCTTGGCTCCTCAGAGTGTTGGTCTAAAGATAACTCTGGCAGGTGTGCCTCTGGCTTGTACTCCAACCCCTCTTCTGCAGTTTGAAATAAGAGCAATAAATAGCTTCTGCTGCCTTATCCCTCCTCCTTGTGAATGCTGAATGCTTGGTCCTTGGATCTTCATGAGTATGAAGTGGAAGAGGGGAAAGAGAGTGAAAAAAGTTGAGGGAAGGGAAGGAAATAATCCTTCTCTGAAGAGCTCCTGGCTGAAAGGTAAGGACTCTTCCAAGCTCCATTATAATTTTATTCCCCTCTACCCTGCACCTATTTTACTAATTATTGATGATCTATTTGTTCTCTCCGACAAGTAGACCTGCAAAAGAGGGGCAATCACACACACCTTTATATTGCCCGCTAATCTAAAATTGAAACAAATGCTGCAAAGCCAAAAGTTATCATTTGCCATTATGTCAGTCACACACAGAGAAGGCATATCAATACAGAGCTGGAGATAAGAGGAGCTGTCTCAGATATGTATAACAGTTATTATCTTGTATGATATTGTTATTTAACATTTCCCACAGTTCATGACAAAAAGCCACTGTCCACTGGATATAAATTTATTCAAAGGTTCATGAAATTAGACAAATTAATGGGCATGGCTTTTAACTGCTAAGAGAAATTTCCAGATTCCTGTTGATTTGAGGTATTGAAAATACAAGACAGAGACCATTTCCCTCACCCTCATAGTCTTTCCCAAAGCTTCTGCTGACAGCTTCCAAGCGGCATTTGGCAAAATAGTCCTTTGGTTTAACCCATGACCAAATGTGTGATCTTACTCATAGCTGTATATTTCCCATGAAACCAAGAATCCTCAGATCCAGTTTGTTGCATAACGACACAAGTCGTCTTGACAGCACAAGCACTAGGCAGAGGAGAAAAAAATATTTCAAGTAATTTCTTAATAGTTAAAAGGAATAAATGGTTTTACCCTTGGCCTTTTTCCAAGAGTCTGGGACAACACATTTACCAGTTCTGTTTCTAGTCTGTACATATCCTTATAGCCCACTCATCACATTAGTATTCAGCCTTTCCAGTAGCATTTTTCATAAATTCCATGAAGACCAAATCACTCTTGGGTAGTATCTACTCTCAAGGCATGCATCAAAAGAGCATAAAATAAACCCAAACCAGGAGTCTTCTATTGCAGGGGTGCCAACGAAGTGAAAGGCAGGTTAAAAATAACCATTAATTTTACATATAACAAAAGGGGAAAGATGCATATGTTTTAGAGTGTGTAAGAAAACTTTCAGTGAAATTATTTGTTTCCAAATGGTATTACAGTGATGAGGTTTTAGTTTTTCTATGTTATAGAGTAATATCAAAATAAGAAAGTCTTAAATACTATTCAACTTTAATAGAGGAAAAACTCTTAAAGCCTATCAGTCTTTACAAGGCACTTATTTTTTCTGTACGTGAGGTGATTCTCAACAGGATTTGAAGAAAGGTTATTAGGGTCTTCTCTCCCTGGAATTAGAAAACTATGAGGTCTTGAAAAAGAGTACCTGACTTAAAATTGTGATCACAGATTCAGAAACTGATTAGAAAAATAGATTTGCAGAATAGTGTTATTAATATTGAAATCAGTAATAACTCTAAAGAGTCATAATTCCTCTCTGCTAACAGAACTTTTAAAGAGATTTATTTTCCCCCACTGAATAATGTGAGTCTCAAATATCTAAAGAGTGATTATTTTCACAGTGAATTTCTAAAGTGTAACAGTCAGGAGAAAGTACCTGCTTTTATGGAATTGCCCTTTGAGATAAAAATTTCAACCCTGCATTAATGGATCTGGGAATATTTTTACCAGTGTATGGCTATTGGTGTTTTGTAGTGTTTTAGAAATTTGAATGATCTTGTATTTCTATTTACTTGCCAGTTTTGCTGCTAGATTCTTCTTGTTAATTAAAAAAATATATTCCAGAGAAGAGAGCTATCCTTCATGCTGTGCAGGGAGCTGCTGACATGCTGATGTTGCTGTGGTCTTATTATTCCTCCAGGAGAAGTACCTGAAAATAACCATTGACTCTGAGAACCCAGTGAGGTACCCAAGAGTGCTGCTGGCCCCTAACAATGTGGTGAAAAACACCCAGGAGCAGAAATCCCACCAAGAATTTAGCCCTTGAATGGGCTCAAAGACCTTATGTTCAGCACCCAAGAACTGGGAAAGGCCTCAATAGAGAAAAAAGTGACTGCCTGTGAAGGTAAGAGGTTTTTTTTCTGTGAACGCTGTTGATCTGGTTTAGAGATGGGATTTACCAAACCCATGATCTTGACTCTCCTGCCCTGCAGCCTGATGCCCAGAGCTGCTATTGATACGCATCAGATTCAGAACCACAGGTTCTGCCTCAGTGTGTATCTCAAAGCATGCCTAGAAACATTGAATAAATGAACCTGTTCTCAAGTATACAGCTGTTCCCTGATCTGAATTTTCTCATGATTTTTTCCAGATTTTTCTTACTCTTCGCTGATGAGATGGCGGAGAATGTATTGAGAACAGCCCTGAGGAGGACTTGTGGGTGTTGGTGGATGAGAAGCTCAACGTGAGCTGGTTGCATGCGTTTACAGCCCAGAAAGCCAACCGAATCGCGGGCTTCATCAAAAGAAACATGGCCAGCAGGACGAGGGAGGTGATTCTGTCCCTCTACTCCACTCTGGTGAGACCCCACCTGGAGTACTGCGTCCAGCTTTGTCGTCCCCAACATAAGAAGGACATGGACCTGTTAGAGGAAGTCCAGAGGAGGGCCAGGAAAATGAGCAGCGGTCTGGAGCACCTCTCCTAGGAAGACAGGCTGAGAGAGTTGGGGTTGTTCAGCTAGAGAAGAGAAGGCTCTGGGGAGACCTTATCGCAGCCTTCCAGTACCTAAAGGGAGCCTACAGGAGAGATGGGGAGGGACTCTTTATCAGGGCGTGTAGAGAAAGGAGAGGTAACAGTTTTAAACTGAAAGAGAGGACATTTAGATTAGATATTAGGAAGAGATTCTTTTCTCTGAGGGTGGTGAGGCAGTGGAACAGGTTGCCCAGAGAAGGTGGGCAGAGAAGTGTTCAAGGCCAGGTTGGATGGGGCTTTGAGCGGCCTGTTCTAGTGGGAGGTGTCCCTGCCCATGGCAGGGGGTTGGAACTAGGTGATCTTTAGTGATCTTTAAGATCCCTTCCAACTCAAAGAATTCTATGATTCTCTTATTCTATGATCATATGAAGAAGATTAGGGGACCGGAACACCTCTCTTATGAAGAAAGGCTGAAGGACTTGGGTCTCTTCAGTCTGGAAAAAAGACAACTGAGGGGGGACCTTGTTAACGCTTATAAATACTTAAAGGGTGGGTGTCAGGAGGATGGGGCCAGGCTCTTTTCAGTGGAGCCAAGTGACAGGACAAGAGGTAATGGGCACAAACTTGCGCATAGGAAGTTCCACCTAAACATGAGGAGGAACTTCTTTACTTTGAGGGTGGCAGAGCACTGGAACAGGCTGCCCAGAGAGGTGGTGGAGTCTCCACCTCTGGAGACATTCAAAACCTACCTGGACGCGTTCCTGTGCAACCTGCTCTAAGATGACCCTGCTCTGGCAGGGGGGTTGGGCTAGATGATCTCCAGAGGTCCCTTCCAACCCTACTATTCTGTGATTCTGTGATTTTATGATCACTTGTTTCTTTTAGTAACTTTATCTCCCACCTTTATGCTGCATGGATTTGCAGAATGTTCCTTAATTCCTTTTTTTAACCTTCACTTTTATTTTATCTCTCTTTTCTCTCAGTCCCTCCCTTTTTAGCTCACTAGTTCTCATGCTGTTTATCACCTTCAAAAAACTCAGGCTTCAAATCCATCTCTCCAACACCTTCCTTCTCCTGTGTCAGAGCATTATAGATTAGATTGGTTGAGTAACCAATTGAACCTGATGTATGTTTAGAAAACTAACTCTCCTTTAATGTATTTAATTAAGAAGTCCCCAAACCCTTAGCTGAATCCTGACAGCTGGACATGGTTTGAAATACAGTAAATTAGTTTATTCATGTGATTGCTGCAAGAATTTATGATATGTTACAGAAAGGACCTGGGCGGGTACTGTCCATTCATGCTGGTGCTCCTAAGGTGCCTTTTTGGCTGACTACGTGTCAAATTGTTCTGCCTTATCTTAGTTTCCCAAAACCATTTTCTGTCTTAAATTCAGCTCCACTAATCATCACCACAGTGTCAGTGCCAAGCTGGATACAGTTGGCTACTTATGTGTTAACCCCAAGGTCATCTAAATATTGCTCTGAGCTACTCAACATACAGAAGAGGTTCTTCAGATCTGCTGTCATCCACGCAGGTGCAGAAGGCAGCTAACTATTACCATCTGCTTGCTGGAACTGAGTTTGCAGGGGGAGCCAGAAAACAGACACCTGTTTGGAACAGGATTGCATAATAAATCATTGCCAAATTATGTTGCAAGAAGGGTAGGAGAGAGCGAAAACCAAAAGAGGAGACAGACGACTCATTCCTCGATAGTGAAAAAAAAAAAGTAGGGTAAGAGGGACAAAGCTGTTGGGGTTGTAAATGATATATACAGTGAGGAAATTGGAAATCCATTTGTAAAATTCAAGGAAGGACGGATGATACTGCTGCACTTTCTCTGAGGTCTGTGCCTGTTTACGCCGTCTACTGGGGAAGCGCTGTTTGTTCAATGTTGGCTGAACCATAGGTAAGTCTACGTTGGGTTATTAGCTTGTGATACAGTGCTGTATCTGGTTGCATTCCTGACTTGAGGTTCCAAATCTGCTACTGTTGCTGCAGTTTCACTGCAGGGTTTGTCACTCCTGCTGAGTGACTTCTGCCACCTCTCTTCACTCTTGCAGGAACAGGCCCCCCACACCTGCCAAGTGTCCTCTTAACCCCACTGATGACTGCATGCAGCACAACGATGAAAAGGCGCTTGTGCAATTAGAAACCGGACTTGCCTGCAATCCATTCCTGGCTGCTAGATGAAGGTGAACTAAAATTACTTATAATTAGGACCCCCAGCATCTTGATTATAAGATTTATCAAGATTTGAATCTTGATAATGTGGTCCTTGTTTATCAGCTTGGATCTACTCAGATTCAGAACACCACATAAACATTTATTTATTTTTAAATACCTTCTCACATCAGTTAAGTTTGTGAAAATGAAGCATGTGGTTCAGGCGAAGTATTGTCCTAAGTGTTGCCTTAGACACAATTTCTTCTTTCCTGCCTCTGTGTTATAAATCATGCTACATCTTTTCAGTCACTGCTACTTCTTCTTTGATTTTCTAAAATTAAAGTGAACCAAACAATTGCCTCCCCAAGACATTGTGTCATTGCGCTCCGTAAAGCATACAGAGCAGATGTTTTCCTCTATCTATGTGACCTTATCCTTCCATTTGACTTCTGCTTGTTGACATAGATTTTAATTGCAGATCCTTCTCACAGCAAACAGTGAAAAATCTTCAAAGGAATGTAACTATAGCTCTAAATTACAATGCACGGGGGTATGTTTAATACCTCAGGTTACGCGCTGGCTCAGGACAGTCGGTGATTCAGGAGAGGAAGTCACTAACACAGCAGCAAGGTTATTTTGAACAAGTTTCCTCGTGTGTGCTGTTCCTTTGGTTTGGAAGACCTGATATTATACCATAATTTAGGCTTGATTTCATAAATACAGCTTTGGCTTCCACTCTGATTCAGTCTCCCCTTGCTTCACATTTTCCGGGCATTTCCTGCCAAGCTACATTTTTTCTTCCTTAGCAGATTGCTCTCTGCTGTCTCCTGGTTTCTCTTTACACCAAGACCCTTTAGGCACCGTATCACTTCTTTTGAGCTATACATCCCTTTGAACCATGGAGGAGCGGAATGGAAACTACAGTTCCAAGGAGCTGGTAATTTGGCGGACCTTGCTCATGCCATAAATTAAACTGACAATAAATCACTAACTATTATTTGATATGGCTAGAACTGAAATGCATATTGACTTTGGAAGAGTTCTTTTTTCCTTCTATCCTGAACAGTCACGTGTTTCTTTTTTTCTGTCCAAAAATCAGGACTGGCAACATTATCCCTGGGTACAGGAAATTAAAATATCTTTTCAACTTGTGTTCTAAATATTATTTGCTTAGGCTAATGTTTTCATAAGGCTTTTTTATTGTTCCACAGCCTACTAGTTACTTAGAGGAGTTTTTCTCTTACTTCCTCCTAATATATTAATTCTGCAAAAAGAGAAAAATTGGAAGAAAGAAAAGTAATTTTCTTTCTCATTAACAATGTAACACTGGCATCTAGTTTAAAAAAAAAAAAAAAGACTTATTGCAAAGCTGCCTGTGGTTCAATGATATAAATAAAAATTTGTGTTTATGCATGCTTCTACATACCTCTAATAATGAGATGCTGTAAAACCCTCTTGGAGAATTTGTTAGCTCATAGAGTAAATAAAAAAATGAACTAGACCAAACAAATTGGGCCAAGCTTCTACATCTTGAAGGTGAAGCAGGAATGACTGAAAGCTTCCTGGATTAAGAAGCCCTGTTGGGTAAGCAAATGGAGTGTGTCCATCTGTGAGAGCTAGGAAAGGAGGAAAAAAATCCAAAGTTCCTATTCTGAATCTGTTTTCAAGCCTGCTGGCTTCCTAACACTAAGGGTTAGGTCTGGGAGTCTGAGCCAAATGAGGTTGAAACTTGAACCTGGAGAATATAAAAAAGAAATGCTGTTGAGCTGCAAGTCCATGTTTGTTGTACTGCTGAGATGTCTCTCTGTTGTCAGTCTTGGACCTCAGGGAAGCTGCAGATCCAGAGCACATTTCATCTGGGTCGGCAGCAACAGCATGGGTGTTCAACTGCCCGTGACAGGTCAGGAAATGGAGTAATTTCACGTGTTAAAGATCTCTGAGAATCCTGGTAGCCCGCAATAAGCTAATTTAAGGGATTGCCCAGAAGCGCCGCATTTCAGCAATGAAATAGCACGGTAGATCAGCAATGACTTCTGGCATGACACAGGCTGGTAATGCCAAACAGAAGGAGGGTTGCTGAGCAAAACTTGGTTCCAAGGTTGGGAAATAGTAAAAGACATTATTGGATTGTCAGAAGTGTGGTGTAGAGATGTTTCCTCCACATGGCTCGTGTGAATGTTATTTTTGGTAACAGATGTCATCATTTATGGCATTGTGGAACATTAAGTTTGCAGATGCTGCTAAGTGACAAAGTGACAGTGTTATCATTTTGTGTAAACTCAGCACTTAAGAAGTCAAGATATTAATAGCGCTGGTGCAATGTGTTCAAGTGCTCATTTGTCCCACAAACTCTGCCAAGGCACCTCTCTCCTATTCTAGTGTAGGAAATCCTTGTAAGTGTTGCAGGTTCGAGCTGTACACATCTTTGGGATATGGAGAAGTGGATATCCAGATAATACACATTGAACCTTTCTCCTTATGCTCAGGAGACAGTTTGAATCTACATACAAAACCTGTTCAAAAAAGCAACCAGAGAACTATTAGACCTTGCAAGGAAAGACTTACAGTCTGTTTGAAATTGGCTTTTTGACACCTGTTTAATTTCAAAGACCGTTATTTACTTCTGTTCCAGAAAGGTACTCAGTAAAGCCAATTCTGTATTCCCAGCCAAGCCCAGTGAAGTCACTGGAGAATTTCTTTAGATTTCTCTTCACTCTGTGAAAAATAAATGAATTCTGTTTGCAAAGATTGCAAATACTCCAAACTCCCTGCTGTGGAATATTAATAAATAGCTATTTCTACACAGAAAGCTCTCAGGTAAGTGGGACTTCTGTGAGGAAATCTTCAAAATTTGTTCTTTTACTACTGTCTTTATATCTTCCAAAATCTGGCCTCATTTATTCTTGTTGGAAAGAAACGGCAAAGTGCTTGAGCGTATTGAGACTGAGCAATCATTTCATTTAGCTGTTTTACTGTGTGAGATTATGTGATGCTACCCAGCCTACAGCAAAGCCCCTGTGGTTTACTGCCATCCCATGGACTTTGCCCGGTTATCCGATCTGCATATAGCAACTGCCTTTGACAGTAGTACCAGACCATGTGGAATATTAGCTGTAGCGTCATGCTTGTGCTACAGAGGGTGAGGTTTAATTGAAGTTTCTTCTATACACCCCATTATTACGAGGTCTATGAGTCAAACTTTCGGTGCTCTCTAGATTTCCAGAGAAAGGCATTTTCTTTCTTGACTGGTCACATTTGTTTTTGCCTTTCTAAGCCCCAAGGTCCATAAATTTGGCCCAGCTTCTTTATGCAAATATGAAAGAAACTTTCAAAAAATATCCCCTGAAATCCAAATCACAGGGTTGTATTAGGATGGATTCTTGTAGTCAAAACTAGTTTTCACTTAAATATAGAAACTTGGTAAACATTTACTCTAAAATAAGTTATTCTTTTTTGGAAAAGGGAATCAAAAGAGTTCTTTGAAGAATACCTGAGTATAGACTTAACCAAGAGCCCAAAATGGCTTTAGGAGAAGAAATATCCACTGGTTTTGGAAAGTACGAGATATTTATAGCTGTCTAAAATACCTGATGAAGTGTTCTGGTGTCCTTGGAAAATATATAGTAAATGCTTGGGGTTTTTTTGGGGTGAGAGAATAAAATATTCACTTTTAGCTAACTTGAGAAAAGCCAAGCCCTTAATCCTTGTTTCCTGCTGGCAGTTCTTTGTCATGCTGCGTTACGAGCGAGTGCAAAGATGGTGAGTCAGATTTTGTAAATGAGGGGTGAGAAAAATGGGAGTTGTATTTTTAGAAAAAGAGGAAAACAAACTGAGACACAGAAACCATTTAAAGCAAACCTGCTTTCAAAAATACTGGCTGTAGAAAAAATGAAGGGAGCACAGATTCTACATTTCAGGACTACAAAACCTGTTGAAAACTGTAGAAGGATGAGAGAGAGTTTTCTTATCCTGATGCGGGCTAGTCTGGAAAAAATACTTCTTGCATCTAGAACGTGTTAAGAAATGGATTTCTTTCATCAACATGCATAGTTTAATTGCAGAGTGGAACAGGTTTTAAAAATCACTTCAGCTGGGTAAGACTGTCATTTGGGATGCTTAGCTGCCCATACTTGTTAAAAAAAAAAAAAAAAGTCTTATTTAGTTTTGTAATTTGAAAATGAGTGGAATAGTTAAAAATTGTGATCCACTAAAAGTAAGGCCATAAAACTAGCGCAGAAGTATGGAAAGTGTGGATATAAGTAAAATTCCTAACACTATACCTAAATAGTTCTGTCTGTCTTTCAGTTCAGGGCATAATGATTTAAATCAAATGCTAAAATCACACATTCTAATGATAATTTATATCAGCATCCAAGTAAATATGTTATTAGCCGCTTGTCTTAGATATTCTAAATAACTTTGTTATGTAGTTATATTTACTGCCTAATTTCTGTAAGTAATACTGATTCTTATGGGGGAACATCCATCAAAATATGCTGATCTGTAATTAAGTACAGTTTATATACTAAAAAATATTTAAAACGTTTCTTAAAAGGGAGAGTACCTTATGCACAGTTAACCAATTACAGAGTCACTTTTCATATGCTTAATTTTTATGTGACATGATAAAGCTGCAATTGTTACTGATTACATTCATTAACTTATATCAAGGTTTTGAATAGTAATTGGAATTAAATATAGAGAAAAACCACATTGTCATTTTTTAATTAAACATAACTACTATAAATATATAGGAGAAATCCATTTTTCTTTATATTAGGCCGTGTTTTGCAGATAATGATTTTTGTTTAATAAATAAATTTTACTGCTTTTAGTGAATTGAATCCTTTATTTGCTGTTGCCATGTCTTTCAGGTTTTCAAGGCAGTGTACCCCAACTTCTAGTATCTTGTTTTCAGTGATAGATTGGGAGATGAAAACCAATTTTCTCTGTCCTTGTTTTCTGGATGCTGTATGATATAGCTACAGCACTGGCCTAAACTAAATAACTGAAATAAAGACAATTGTTGGTCAAGAGTGGCAAAAAATAAGCTGTTGCTGAAAAACACTCTATCACCTTAACATGCTTTGGTTTCAGGTTCTAAGCGGATCACTTGGCTCTTCACTGGTTTGACGTCCTTTGAAATTTTGACTGCAGATTTGGACATCCTGAATATAATTTTTCTCTAAGTTTGTGTAACCTATTATAGACACCTCAGGGTGTTCACAGGTGTAATATCAAAATTAATTTGCATTAGATCTGTTTTAAAGGAAAAATTACTCTTTTTTTTATTGAAAACCGATTTTAATTTATTATGCCTAAGTATTAACAGCGTGGAGAGCTCAGAAGCTGTGGTGCATATTAAAGCGAACTATGGAGTACTTCAGACTGATATAAATCCAGTTCCATCCAAACCCCCATGCTGTGCTCATAACGTTGGACAGGAGTCCCAGGCAAATATTGGACAACTTGATTAAGAGCTGTTCCCTGTTGGCATCTTCCATGCAGTCGTCTAGAAGAGCGGCATGCAAAGTGGAAGGTTTTGTTCTGAACTCTTTATATTCTGCATATCTACGTATCTACAGTCTAAACAGACACATCCATACTCTTCAACACACCTTAAACTAGAAAAGGCACAAATTTACATGGCTACATATTGCTTTAGACACTTAGCTTTGGGCTCCCTTTTTAAGTCACACACAGGTGATTTAAAATGGCAAACACCTTAAAATAGATACATAGTGCTTCTAGACATGCATACGATTTAATTTACGCTGGCTATTAAACAAGCATTATTCACCAGTTTTTCCTCACATTCCCACTTTTCAGAAATCCACGCAGTATACAAATCAGATTCCCAACATTAAATTTAACATTTGAACATGTGTATGCTCTCATACCTCTTTTTTTTTTACTTCTTGAACCTAAGGGGATCTTGTATACCATTTCCCAGGGAGCTGGAACAATCCTTAAGAGAGTTGAGTAGTGAGAATCTTGCAAGACAAAGTGGAGAATTGCCCAGGCGAATGCTGTAGGGACGGTATGAATTGTTGCTACTGTGTAAGCCTTTGCTTCCAGTTATCTGGTTTGTATTTATTTACGATGCATGAGTTATACAACTTGGACAGGCTCTTTTGATTGCTTAATAAAATACAAATATGTAAATGCAGGTAACATCCCCAACACTTTGCTTTCAATTCTTATCTACTGCAGCACATTTCCTGGATTTTACTCCTTGCAGCGCTGCTGGTTGTAAGTGTTGGTTCAAAAAAGAAAACAGGAAATAATTCTTCATTTCAATAATTCATGGAAAATGAACTGAAACCATGATATCTGTGACACATGAGAGAACACATCTCAAACTGTGTTATTAGTATTCAGTGCTGGGACTGTAGCCCTGGAACATATGCTTAAAACATTGCTAAGCCCCTTTGGAATACCATTTCAATAGAAATACAGTAATCTGTTGAAATAAGTCGACACAGAAAATTATGATATAATTGGAGCTGTTTAATTGCCTGTTATGTCCTTTAGTTGATCCCCTGAAACAATGTTATTAGTATTTAATGTGAAATTTCTGCAGTAAAAAAGGTGAATTTATTGGGTGAAAGGACATTCTTCCATTTCACGAAATACAACTGGCAGATGGAAACATGAAATAAAGTGCCTCCTGCCAGCTTTTACTGTACCTGCTCGTAAACTTTCCTGCCTTGAGACACTAAAAAGAGTTTCTCTGGGATACTTACCGTTTACCGAAGGATCTGCTCTTCCTCCACCTTCACAGTGATGCAGGCTTTTTGCAATTTTTAATATATTACACAGTACTTCAATGAAAAGGGTGGTTGAGCGGGATGGTGTAGCTCTCATTGTTAACACGTGAGTGTGCCAAAGCATGACAGAGGCTGCTGTGGTGTTTAGGTCCCTTAAAGAATAATATTTTACATAGGATTTAAGAGTACCAAAGGTTTACAGCTGCCTGAGTGGAGCCTGCATACTCCAGCTTGTTTTACTAACTCTCTCCCCAGATTTTTAAACCTATGCCCAATCTCCAACTCCAGGCCTCCTCACCTTGCTCCTGGCTGTGGAGCTTTGAAAGGGCAGACACTAGTTGCCACGGACAAGTGTGGCTGTGCTACGAGAAGATGCATTCTCCAAATGCAGCAGATTTCAGAGCCCTGCCATTTCGAGCAATTTGCTTTTAATATCTTGCTTTTATCTTGGGTTTTCCACCACTGCCTTTGCTCTCAGCATCCCAGTCCATGAGTTTATCTTGCTGTCAGATAATCTAGTTCTGTGAGCAGGTGCAGCTGCAGCTGAGCAAATGCAGATTTTCTCCTCCAAATACAGAAACATTTTCTCTTCCTCCTCCGCCCCATAATACACCCCTGCAAGGACCACAGCAAATGACATTCAGTCCTGGATCCCAAAAGCTTTTCTCTGCAGAAAAATATTTGATAGTTCAGAATCACAGAATGGTTTAGGTTGGAAGGGACCTTAAAGATCACCTAGTTCCAAACCCTCTGCCACAGGCAGGGACACCTCCTACTAGACCAGGTTGCTCAAAGACCCATCCAACCTGGCCTTGAAAGTCCATTGTTTCAGATCACGAAGGGACAGAAAAAGAAGACTTAAACCACTGCATTTTCTCCACCTCGTGGAGGCACCTGCAGAGATGGAGTGGTGGTCTTCAAGACCATAATGCTCGGAGGCAGTTTGTAAAAGCGTTGTTTCTTCAAGAGGACCGTAAGTTTTCCTTTATGCCAGGCACAGTTACACGACCAGTTCTAGCCCCAGGTGTTTACACAAAGCCACTGCTGCACACATATGAATACTTACTTTAAGTTCAGTTATCTGTTAACTTAAGCACACGGTCAGGTGTCCCACAGAACCAGGATGATGACCTTTCCATGATGGCCAGAAGCTCCTATGCTGTTCTACCTCATTGGCAAAGGTTTGTAAGAAAGGATCCCAGCATGATTTCAATGGAGCTGACAGTATTTTAAAGGGGCTGTTAGTACATTTAAATGTGCAAGTATTTCTGTAATAAATACAGACTTGCAGAAAACATGGTGTGGATCTTTATGTGAGTTTCAGCACTAGTCTTTTGGTTTCTTCTGAGTGACACTGATGTCCTGTTAAAATGTTCAAGGGTTCACTATGAATGTGCACTGTTTAAAAAGTAGTCTTCTGCAGGCATTTTGGCTGCATATTAAATGATGCATTATATTAAAGTTAGTGGTGGTTGTTAGGCTTTCATTGCTGTAATATTGGAATGGCTAATACAGCCTGAATATTTTTTATCATCTCATTAAAATTCAATATTCCAGAGTCTCCTTAAATTTTTTAGGTAATTCAGGAGTAAAGGATGTATTGTCTAATAAAATTTTTCATTGGCTGTGCTTTGTATTATGGCATGAAATAACAGTACAACACCATTAGTGGGTGTATTTGTTGAGACTATGTAAATTCTACGAAAACAACCAGGATGTTAAAATCCAACACAACCGCGTTATGCCTTTCTCACAAGAGTGAGCAGCAGATGTTGTGAGGTCTGCTTTACAACACCCCTCAAAAAGGAGTTAGAGATGTGAGGGAAGAGCTGCTGACTGGGTGAAATCCCCATGCACCCCAGCTGCCCCCACCAAACCCTCCGCACTCACTTGCTTTGTGAATCCCTTTGCATTTTCCACCACCGGATTTTTAAGGCAGATGTAGAGCAGAGAAGGCCGGGAAGAAGAAGCCCCCCCAAGGCTGAATGCCGATGGGAATTTGCAGTGCAAGAGGGGACCTGAGAAACTCCAGGCAGAGAACTTCCTGGGAGGAGTGCCCACCTCACCCCTTGGCGTAGCGAGAGGACACAGCAAGAAGAAAACCCAAGCACGGTTTCTAGCTGAATCAGCAATTTAGCAAAAGTGTCTCTTGTGAATACGTAAGAGGATTTAAGACCTTCAGATTCTTTGGCCATACTTGATTGTCAAATTTCGCATATTTCTAGGAATGAGGAATTTGTGCATGACTTCGAACACTTTGTATTGTACGCAGCTATGTTTATTTTTAAAGCATGGTGTGAGGAGGGAACATTTCAGCAGAAGTGTTGTATTTCTTTAGCTAATAATTGACATGCATTAGCATGCATTTTCTATCGTAACTGAGAGGATTTAGTTATGTGTATATTGACTTTGATGTCAAAGATTACCCTCCTCATCATCTGCAGTTGCTCATTTCTTTCCCACTGCTATAAAGTCCTGCTTTATCCATTGTGCTAAGTGAATATTTGAGGAGCTGGACCATAAGCAGGTAACTAAAGTGACAACAAACTGCAGCATTTCGGCAGAAGTGGGTGGCCACAGATAAGGGCAATAGCAAGAACTTGTAAGTTTAAGTTGGTTTTGTTGCCACCACCCTCATGCTGCTGCACTCTGAGCTAGTTAATGTGATGGAGGACACACTGTCAGCATATTGGGTATTGGCTTTCTCCTCCAGTCCTACAGTGCTTGTACACAGGTGTCCAATCACCTGCCATGATGACCCTGGGATGTTAAACATGGTCGATTTCATATAAAATCTATACAGCGAACCTTCTTAGTGTAGGCACTTCATTTCTGAAGGTGTGAGATCAGACACCTGACACAAAGCAATATCTTGAGATGGGTCGGTTATGTGCAGGAATTTCTTAGGATAATAAGGAACTTGGCACGAGAAATTAGAGGCTGCAAGCACTAAAATAAAATCCATGGGGAAACAAGGCAAGTGATTTAATTGTATTCACCACTGCTCCATGCAGTATGTTCCTCAGGGCCTTTAAACTATCCACCTAAACAGTACTTCTTCCATAAACCTGAAAACAACATGTCTCTTGACCAGTAATGCTGGCCTCCTGCACCAAAGCAGTGCAATGGGGCCAGGACCCTCCAAGGCAGCACGTTTTCTTGGGTGAGTTCTGTCTGGGGATAGAACATGCTGCACCGTGCTGTGACAAGTCTGGTCCCCCTGCCAGTTTGAGGACATTGAGGAAACCCTTGTGAGGGGAAGAACTACCTGCAGTGTTTTCCTTCCTTCCGTACAGAAAATAATCATGCAGTGGTTTAGGTTGTATCTTTTTTTTCTTTAATCTCATTTTTCTTTTCTTTTTTTTAAGTTCACAAACTTTATGTTGATAAACAGAGAAAGCATCACTGAGTGTATATTCGGTAGGATGGGGAAATGACATCCACAACTCCTGTCCTGCTTTTTGTGATGTGTTCAAAATGTTGTTAACCTCCCAGACTCATTGAAAGGCTTGAAAAATGAATATGGTTGTGCATGTATACATATATACAAATATGCACACATGCACCACACGCACACACATACAGACATATTTTTATAACACTTTTATCCTCCAGCTAAAGTGTGATTTTTTTTTTACTCTGGATAATTTGATACGTTCTCTATATCTAAATCATGCTTGACGCAGTTTAAAACTTCTATGAGCTGTTTATAGTCTCAGGGGAAAAAAAGAAACTAAAGAAAATATACTGAAAGACACTCAGCAGTTGCCCAAATTCTGTCTTTAAAGAAAAGGAAATACAAGCATGTAAAACATGTGTGCCATGTGCATCCCTCCCCAGCCCATGAGTATCCTTCAAACCAGTATCGTACAGGAGTGTTTCAGCTGCTGCTCCCTTGCCCTTGTTCCCACCCTGCCAGGTATTTCCCCTCCTGAAAACCTATTCCTCCCTTTTGTCCTCCAACTCTTAGACCCTCTTGATCTTTTGATCTCCCTTAAGCAGAGTGACATAGAATCCTCATAGAATCATAGAATGGTTTGGGTTGGAAGGGACTTTAAAGAACATCTAGTTCCAACCCCCCTGCCAGGGACAGGGACACCTCCTACTAGACCAGGCTGCTCAAAGCCCCATCCAGCCCGGCCTCAAACACTTCCAGGGATGGGGCATCCACAACTTCCCTGGGCAAACTGTTCCAGTGCCTCACCACCCCCATAGTGAAAAATTTCTTCCTGATATCCAATCTAAATCTACCCTCTTCCAGTTGGAAGCCATTACCCCTCATCCTATCACTACACGTGCTTGTAAAAAGTACCTCTCCAGCTTTCTTGTAGGTGCCCTTCAGATACTGGAAAGCTGCTATATGGTCTCCCTGGAGCCTTCTCTTCTCCAGGCTGAACAGTCCCAACACTCTCAGCCTGTCTTCATGGGAGAGGTGCTCCAGCCCTCGGATCATCTTCATGGCCCTCCTCTGGACCCTCATTGCTAAAGCACTGCCCCTGTCAGGATGGTCATCAGAGGTCTTCAGGTGTTTGTCATATGAAACAGAGAACAGCAGCCCAAGGCTGAGGTGACCTGTCTTCTCTTGCTTCTGCTCAGCTTCTGCTGGGAAAAGCAATGGGATAAAGTGGCTTTAGAGAGAAAACTCCCAGGACTCTACTTACAGCTCAGGCTTTGGTGAGTCGCTCTGTATGGTGTATAAATTTTGACCAAAATCAGTATTAAAGGATATTGCACTCATGTGCAATTCTCAGAGTCAAGTTTTATGATTCCAAGTAGAGCTCATATCTTTCCATTTTTCTGAGTAAGTGAAGATGAGATAGTGACACAACCCATACGCTGTCACTTAGCCTGGGATGGGCTGTAATCTGTTTAGTTTGCGTGCCTGACGTGAGACTTATCTTCGCTGTCGATTTCTTCTAGTCTATGAGCTTTTATTAGCATCTTAAATGCAAGTAATCCAAATCTGATTGAAATTTTGGAAAAAATAAAGAATTAAATGGTAGCAAAAGTAAAATGATTGTAGAATACCAGTTAATTTACTTCATCTAGCAAGGAACAAGAAAATACTGTTAATGGTCTGCTGTGCCTTTTGTAAAAAAGCTGGTGCTTTTTATGATGTTCTTGAGGAAAGTTGAGTTCTTAAGCAGAGTTCTGCTACCCATTGATATCTAAGAAATACTGTTCAAAGGCACATGTTGTGAAAAGTAACACTCCTAAATCATCTGGTGTGCTGCATACAATTACACAGATGAGATGTATATATCTTACCATTAGTGTTTAATTTTGGGAAGATTTCCATAGTTAACTGCCAGATGCTTGAAAATTCATTTTTGATCTTGGAATAAAACTGGAAAATCCACAGATTAAGAACTAACACTGTAACACTACAAATAGAGCATATATATGAGATAATGACAAGCTGAGAGAGTTGGGGTTGTTCAGCCTGGAGAAGAGAAGGCTCCGAGGAGACCTTACAGCAGCCTCCACTACCTGAAGGGGACCTACAGGAAGGATGGGGAGGGACTTTTTATGAGGGAATGTAATGATAGTACACAGGGTAATGGCCTCAAACTGAAAAAGGGTAGATTTAGATTGAATATCAGGAAGAAATTCTTTACTGTGAGGGAGGTGAGACACTGTAACAGTTTGCCCAGGGAAGCTGTGGATGCCCCATCCCTGGAAGTGTTCGAGGCCAGGCTGGATGGGGCTTTGAGCAGCCTGGTCTAGTGGGAGGTGTCCCTGCCCATGGCAGGGGGGTTGGAACTAGGTGGTCTTTAAGGTGCCTTCCAACCCAAACCATTCTGTGATTCTGTGTGATTCTGCAATAATGTATTTGCTTTTTCTTCTTTTTTCCTCTTTTTTTTTGCAGAGTTAGTAACCCGAAAAGGTAAGGTTCTACTTGTGCTTCTGAAACAACATAATGAATGCCTTTGTGTTCCAGATTCATATAAGGGACTTAACATTCAAAATATGTTGATTGTTTTTTTTACTTTACGTGTCTGCACTGGTGTATTCAGTGTTTTTTGTGACTCTTATTTGCTCAGGTAATAATTTGCTGCTGAATGAATTGTTCATTCTGAACAGAGAACACAATGCAAAGTAAAATATATTTCTGAAAGCATTTTGTGCCCAGAATATGATTAAGAAGCAGTCAAATACTGGAAACCCATTCACTCCCTCTACTCAGACCCCTGTTATTGGGTAGCTGGGTCATGCTGTAGGGGTGGGATTTAAAGTAATTCATTATTTTACAGAAAGATAAGCTTAAGCTATGTGTGCATATGTGTGCATGTGGATATTTCCCCTTCTCCACCAGCTTCCTGGAGTTTATTAAAGCCACATGGTATAGAGGGGAGGAAAGAACTGATACTATTTTTTTCATTAGGGGGGTGAGAGTTTTGTATTTTGAGGCTTCTGCACTTAATAGATTTTCTTAAATTTTCTCATGGCATCTTCTGGCAATTCACATATTTTGAGATTTCATTTACTTTTCCAGCTGTGCAATTTATACTCTGATAACACATGATGGACAGAAATTCTTGACTCTAGACAGTGACAGTAGAGGTTTAAACAGCCCAGCCACTTCCTCCTCAGTCTCTGGAATTTTTTCAATTAACTTTAAACAGACTAGATCAGGACTTTCAAATTCTACTGTTGAGATACTCTTTTAGTATCCCACATTCTTCATTAAAAAACTAATAGTCCTGGAGGAGGTCTGAAACCAGTGTGTTACCGTTTCCATGAGTGTCAATAACTTACACTGTTAAGAAGAAATTGTGCTACAAAAGGGAAGCTCATGGTAAGCATGAAGGAAACTAGTTGCCTGGATGTTTTTACTGGGGTAAATTTCCAGAGGAGAAACAGAAGTTAAAGAGCACTTTCCCTTCTTTACAAGGGCAAGTTGAAATAAGCTATTAATTTTCTAATAAAGTCCCTTCACAAACTGGGTATTATTCCTCCATGTCACAAGGCGCCATGCGTCAGAGATCAGAGGGCTGTTGCTTCCCTGGACTGCCAGTCCTTTCATGCCCTCTCAGAGCCTGTGGTTTGTGTAGGCTGACACTAGGAACTGTATGGGCTGGATGATTTCAGTCAAGCGAACAAGCATTAACTTGGCGTTTTCTTTGATAACTTGACCAGCTGTGAATAAAGTTCCTTCTCCGTTGTGAAGCCTGAGGAGGAGGCAAGGGGCATCAGATGCAAAAGCCAGAAGAGCATAATGGTGCGATGTGGACTAGAGCAAGCCACTGCTTTTATGGGAATGTCATGGTCAAACAATGGACCCAGATGAGGACAGGTATTCTGATTTATCCTTCAGCCACTCTTCATCACTGGTGTCTGATTGATCAATGCCGTAGGAAAACAAGGTGCTACAGAAAGAGCCATGGGGTCCTTTCCTCTGAGGTCTAATAATGGAAATGGATAAATCATGTGGCAATCAATTTTGATTTACTAATAAGCACTGAATACTGTGCTAGTGAAAAGTAGAAGGAGGTTTCTGTGTCCTTTTTCTGAGTCTGGAGACAGAACCACATTAACCTGAAATGGTCTTTCCTTGGAAAAAAAAACAGAAACGTATTGCTACAGGTATCATTTATCAAAATAGGTGCAATGGAGATGCTTTCATACAAAACAAAAACGTTATTTGGAGGTGTTTGTTTTCCTTGCCTTTCAATGATTTGTTCTGTGCAATGTGTGAAAAATATGACTGTGTTTACAGTCATAGAAATTATGTCAGTGCCTCTATGTGCTGTCTGTTCTCACAGGCTTTGTTTTACTTTGTAGCCCCCTTTCCAGCCTGAAATGCAGGCTCAAAGAGGTGTATGGAGGGGCGGGGGCG
This sequence comes from Dromas ardeola, assembly GCA_013398915.1. Lineage (NCBI taxonomy): Eukaryota > Metazoa > Chordata > Aves > Charadriiformes > Dromadidae > Dromas > Dromas ardeola. Next base: position 203,337 of record VYZM01007445.1, read on the forward strand.
AAATTGCAGTGAGGAGCAGCTCTGGCTGCAGAGTCCCCGTGATGCTGCAGAACACTGGCACCGCGGATGCCAGTTTTACGTAAAACAAAGGACCGCCGCGCCGGAGGAAAGGACACGATGTGCTGACCAGTGTGGCAGGAGGTCGGACTCGCCGGGTTGGATAACAAGAGTGTTTTGGAGGCTGAAGTGAGGTTTCTAAATATGAACTGAAGAGCTCACGTGTGTCCTCCCTTTCTCGAGTGCTGAGCACACATTGCTTTAATGGCTGTTGCTAGGGCTTTAGCTCTCTGAATGGGAGTTAGAAGAAATAGCTTAGCCAAAACTTGGTTGGTGGCCAGAACTGGGGAAAGCAAAGTGTGCCCATGAAGGGGATTTGGTCCAGAATATTGCACTTGTGATAAATTTAGGAATCCCTGGCAAAATTACCCTGCTGGCAAGTAAATTGGTAGAGGGTAAGTACCAGTAGGTTCTTCTGGCTTTTTTCCCCTTATCCTTAACCCAACACTGAAAAGGTCAAGAGATTTGGATTGGTTTAGTTTGGTGTTATTTTCCTGGCCGTTGTTCTCTGTTGTTCTTTTTTCAAATCTTAGCAGAACAGATTGTGGTCAGACCCTTCTCAGCTTGAAGTCCACTTAGTCCTCCTGTTCTGGGGGTAACTTCAGACGACAGCTACTCCACTGCAGAGCTGCCTTGCTGCTGGCACCCAGGCAGGTCCAGGCTGAGGGCACAGCTCAGATTCATGCTGGTGATACTCTTCTCCTCACCAACTTGAGTCACCTTTAGGGAACTTGCTCTTTTCTGGACAGCACACAATTTTTTGATTGTTCAACTTGCCTTCCTAACAGAATAAACTGAAACGGATGAAATTTTGATTAAAGGGAAGTCCTACTTGCCATTGCTTTGGAGGGGGTTGTTGGAGCTGTGGCTTTTGCTACGTGTTAGGCAGGACCGGGAGCAGTCACACTCAGATCACAGCGAAGCCTGTCTGAATGCTCAGTATCCTCCTCCTCTTCCCCTGCTGTCACTAGCATAATTGTGATCAAAACTGACTCAGAAATCCATTCTTCTATTTTTTGCCTCAATACTTTAAATGTTAATTACTTAATCATTGAAGAGACTTTTTTTGTTCTCTTCTATAATATAGTTATTTTTTTTTTAAAATCCATGAATTAATTGTCCTAAGAACTGACTTTATTGTCTGCAAGGGAAAGTAGAAGATCAATTTGTCTCCCTGAGTGTAAGATTTCCTTGCTTTCTAGTGCTGCAGCTGTCATGATATGCGTGTCTGTTTTCTCAGAATGACATGCACTTGGAACTCAGTACGATTGCGGTTCTCATTTTTCTACCCACCCAGAAACACCTGGGGTACAAGTTTCTCTTCAAGCATTTAATCCCCAGAATAACATGCAGCCACCATGCAAAATGCCTTGTGTTCTTTGGCTAACACTCTTCCCTCAGCTGCATAAGAACTGGTTCACCCTTTCTCAGCATTATGAATGCGGCAGATAGGGAAAGCCAGTAGCTGGAAACATGAACAGAGGGTAAAATCCCGTGTGGTTGTCATTATCCTGACCTTTCACAGTGTAGCAACAGCTCCCAGCTGAAATAAATGCAAAGACAATTCCACTCTGTAAAGAGTCCTTTTTAGCTATAGTGAATTCAGTTTTCATGCTCTTTCCTGGACCCCCGACACAGAACACATTCTTGATAAACTCCTTTTAATGTAAGTTGGGGTGGCAGCTTTAAGAGACCAAATCAGATTTTCAGATGGTTTGAACTGGCATAACTCTGACCTCAGTGGTGTCACCAGTTTTACACTTACGGAAGGTGAGCTTTGCCCATGCCAAGCAACAGCACAGCAGCTAGGAAATACCTCCTGGATGATGCTAACTTTTTTTTGTTTTATACACTTCTGTATCCCTTTCCCCAGTTAAAATCCACGCTATAGAGATGCTGTCCTCAGCCACAGCACTGCTCAACATAGACAGGGGCAGGAGGTGGAAAGGGAAAATTCTGAGGAAGGCTTGCAGGGCTGTCCCCCAGTCTGCATGGGTAAGGAGATCTAACAAAAACCATCACCATGGGGCAACAGCAAACGTGCGTTGTACCCCGGGGCCCTCCTGGGCTGCCAGGGCAGTGCAGTTCCCAGCACGGTCCGGAGGGAGGAAAGGTACAACCAGACTAGATATAAGGAAAAAATTTTTTACAATGAGCGTGGTGAAACACTGGAACAAGTTGCTCAGAGAGGTGGTAGCTGCCCCATCCCTGAAAACTTTCAAGGTCAGGTTGGACGGGGCTCTGAGCAACCTGATCTAGTTGAAGGTGTCCCTGCTCATTGCAGGGGGTTGGACTAGATGACCTTTAAAAGTTCTTCCAACCCCAACCATTCTATTATTCTATCTTCACTGCTTCCCTGAACCCTGTAGCCGGTGAAGGCTTCACCTGTTGAGGGCTGTGACACACACACACCCCTCCCTGCCTTAGCTGGTATAATCAACACTATCAACAGCTGCGGGGGGGGGGGATGTTGCTCACAGGAGAGCAGCAAATTTCGTCTTTTTACGTGCCAGGTACAAAACTTTCCATTCTGATTTCACCATCGAGATTATGTTAGTTCTGTTCCTTGCAAAGGTACCTGCGATTGCCTCACCTGCAAGTGTTAAACCACACCTTGGTTTAACACTTCAAAATAATCTTTCAAGCATGTGTTTTGTATTATTATCTTTTTCCTAAGTAGAAGTTTTGTCTGTAAAAGACCAACTTAGCAAATCAGGAAGTTACGCCTAGATTTCTCTTTAAAAATAAAGCTTTCATTTTGAACTTGGGCTTGGGGACTCAAAAGGCAGTGTTAACGCTACATTTTATTGTCTTTATTGATGATCAAAATTATCACACATCATGTTTTTAAAGGAGAGATTGTGGGATACCCGTTTTAATTGATGGTTACTTATTCTTTCCTTTCTTTCTATACAGACTGCTTTTTTCGCTAAAGGAATGCACATCTTTACTCTTATGCAGCCATACCTACCGTACAGCTATTTGCTCATAAATCTACAATCCACTGCCAACTCATTATTTCAGAGACTGAGAAGAACAAAGTGGGTTCAATGATTTATGTCAATACATGCCATTTCCGAGACTGACTAAAACCAATTCCTAAAACAAGCTGAAGAGCATCACAGCCTTGATCATTGACTTGCATTATAGAATTTCGGTCAAACACTTGCAATGAGCCTGGTGTTGCCATTTGCACGGTTACTTAAGACTCAAAAAATTTCAGCTTAAAATTGACATAATGGGGTGGGAAGACTGTGGTTACATCATGAGGTGGTTTCACTAGTGACTACTCTTTGGATTGCCCAAATCATTCTCATTGTATCAATGACTACTTGGCAAATTTTTAAAAATATTGAGATATTTGCTGTGCAGGGTTTTTTTCTCTCGCTATGAAAGGATAAAAAATGGAATTTCATCTTTTTAAATATATTTGAAAACAGAAAGGTGTTTCCTTATAACAGGTACTTATTTGCTGCCTTTTCTCTTGCTTGCAGGAACACTAAAATAGTATTTGGGGAACAAAATCCATCAAGGCCTCACTTAAGTGCTAATGAGCATTTAATTTAATATCTGTTTATGACACATGGCATTTGGAGTTTGGCTTATCCAGTCAAGGTACAGAAATTTATTACCGTGCAGAAGCTCATATTTCCAATCAAAGCAACTGGTATCTTGATTTTGGAGTAACAAATACCTATAATGAAGTGCAGATGAATGATTTATGTGCCAAAAATAATTCACTGAATTTTAAAAATCAATATTTTTGCAGAATTTGTTACTGAAAAAAAAGAAAGAGATTGGATACATCCAGTAATTAAGTAAGTGACTAACAAATTCCAATTAGGAACAAAACTACTATCACTAAAGGGGAACTCTCATTGGGTTGTTCTTGATGATCTTAAGGGTCTTTTACAAGCTAAATGATTCTATGATGCTATGCAAGTTCATCTTAGGAGCTTATTTTTCTAATAGAATTCTGTCCTATAATAATAGGACATTCGACCTCACAGAGAACAAAATTTTAAGCTGGCTTTTAAGAGATGAGGGATTCAGCTTAAGTTTCAATGCTGTATAAAACAGGGTGTGCTATTAAAATAACGACATCTGATCTTACATGCATGTACTGTGAAGACTTTTAGCACTGTGACATTAATTATGTATTTGCTATTCAGCACCAGTGAGTATATGATGCTCCATTTGTACATGTTTATTAAAAAAATCAAATCTGCCTGAACGATTTCTTCTGCAGCTGTACAAGTGTGAAGATGTAGAGCCAGTGCATGCTTTGAGCAAGGAGAAACAGGACTGAAGACAACACAGAGGAGTACAGTTGACTTACAACAAGCACACGAGCATTATCACAGATGTCGTTCTCTATAATTCATGGAGCACTTTGCTTTTCTGTTAGGTTGAATCAGTCATACTTATAAATGGAGAACAGACTGTAAAGTTACACGAGTGTACAACTCTTAACTTGTAGGACAGCAACAGAAAATGACTTATTTGTGTTAAGAGGGATAAACGGCCTTCAGATACTTACAGAAAGAGATGGAACGGCTGTTTTTGAGCTGTCAAGGTTGGCAGAATGAAATTCAACATTCGTATTCAAGGTGAGGGTTCTGCAGCCCCTACTTTATTTAGGAAAGCAAGTAGGTTAGTTTTCAGTGGAACGCAGTTATAGCCTCCACCCAAGTATCAAAATGTTCACTATTTGTGTCAGTATATTATGGAAAGAACACGGACAGTATTGCTGATTGCAGATAGCCTACAGCAGGAAAACCTGGCCACCCAGAAGAGTACTGAGAAAGAGTTATGATGCCATTACCCATCATCAGCTCCATTCAGATGGGGCTCCACAACTTATGCAAAGCCAAAGTCAAGTGGTAGGTCTGAAGAAGACCAAAGGACCTTGAGCACTACCGTGGAATGAAAACTTGTGGATTTTATATGGGGCTTTTCTTTGTGATTTGAATCTTGATGCTATTAGTGAAATGTCAGACCAACTCTGAACAAAGACAGTTTTATTGCAAATATTTTTGCCAAGGGGAAAAAAGAAACAATCACCTCTGCATGTTTGATTTATAATTAACAGGAATAAAACTCTAATCACAATTGTAGCTGCCACATCTAGGCATGGTATAAATATTTTATGCAGTGCTTCAAAGTTGCCTATAATGTGCACTGTAAAAATTGACTATTATAGTAAATAAAGTTATTAAACCTTTGAACAAGAAATTTGGGACTCTCACGTTTATGGAAACACTGGTGTGTTTGAACAACGATCCCGTAAATTACAGTGTGTAATAAAAAATGCTTATCTCTGCAGAATGTGCAGGAATATAAACATCTCATAAAATTAGTAAAAATGAAAAGCTGAAGGTTGAAAGGACTTTAGATAAACTTCAGTCTTTGAATTCTGCTCTCAAATATATTAAAAAATTATATTTATTTTTTAAGGTGTAAACTATTTAAGAAAGGACATCATCCAGGTTATTCTTAGATCAGACTGTAGATTTAGGATCTTGATATGTACCGTTTGCGGGCAGCTCTTCTGCACCTTACCTACGGAAACGGAGAACTGTCACAGAAATGTCATTATACCTGTTTTTACTTCTGTTGGCGGCTTATCTGCCATGAGTTCCCAAGTCACAGTGTTTCACTGTGCTCAGGGGAAGCTTTGGGTGTTGAGCAGCCTTATTTCCAGAGGCACGAGTTATGTGTACAACTTCAGCCAGCCCTGCTGAAAGTGCCAGTCCTGCTGTGTAAAATGTGTGTTTGGCAGATGGCATACGTGATTAGTATCGATTAGTCAAGGGTCTGAAAGTTATCTGCCTGGGAGTGGAGCAGAAGAGAGCAGTCAGACGTCTGCGCAGCCGCCCACAAATACGGCAGAGAGGATCTTCCCATGCCCTTACCGTGGTGGTCTCAAAAGTTATGGTGTCTTACATTACTGGTAATTAGAGGCTCTGCCTAAAAAGCTGTAAAGTGCCCATATCTCCTCCCTTCCTTCTCCCTTCCCAGGGCTGAACAGATACTGCAAAACAGAGTCATATCATTTCATACAAAAGATACTGCAGCTAATAACAACACAGAAGGTGGCATTTTTTTAGAAAACCTGAAGTCAACTTGATTATTGCTGCATATCGTGTAGATATATAATATATTATTGTATATAGTTTATCAAGTGGGGGTTCCTGGTGAAGTTCTTGTTAATGGTATTACAGGACAGGAAGAAAAAAAAAGTGAAACCTGACATCTAGACAGGCCTGCCAGAAAAGATAGACAAATGGGGAAGAAGTAGAAGAGGAGAGAGTAAAGTGTAAGATTAGCAAATATTTTTCTTAGCTTGGAGCTAAATAATAATTTTCTCCTTTCTCCCCCTCTCTCACCCCAGGGTTAAATAATAAATGATTTTGTTAGACCGTGAGGACAGTTGCTTTCTAATCTGAAAAAAACCCTCTTTCACAATAGAATTTCATGTAAATACAGATCAACTCTTACAGGAATCCCTTTGCCCTTCATAATGATTGCATAACTATTCTGGTAAAATTGGAAATGTCAGGATGGAAAAGGGGGACTGGAAGTCAGTGCCTACCTTGCAGGATTTCTCATTCCCAGTAATGTAGGGTATTTGTGTTGCTGAACTGCACTGCAGTTTCTACCTTTTCCCTCTTTCGTGCAACAGACTTCAGGAGAATATACAATACTGAGCAGTACTTTGCCCTGTCTACACAGAGATATTGTAATGTGATGTGACCTTCCCAGCAGGAGAATTGAGGTAAATGAAGGCCAGATCGGTGCAGAACAGTGTGCAGTGCTCCCCTCCAGAAGGTCCGTGATCTGGGGGTCCTACCAGGGCCAGGGTGCCCGGCGCTGCAGAGCAGGGGGACAGGCTGGGGGGCAGCACCGCAGGCGGCTGCTCTGAAGGCCAGGAGAGTCTTAAAAGCTTTCTGCTCCTTTGAAACTTCTGGTTGCTGCTTCTCACTCCCTTTGGATCCAACCATTCCCACCTGATCCGTTTGGACTGGGAGGTCTCCGTGGTAAAGCCAGTTCTGTGCCTCTGCGAGAGGACCAAGGTCCCTTCTCAGCATCCCAGTGCTGGTGCCAGGAGCACTGCAGGGCTGGTGCGAGCAGAGAAGGTGCTCACCTCTCCGGGTCAGAGATTGACAGAAAAGGGACAATCAATTAAATGACACATTTTTTCAACGATTGTGCCCAGCACTTCTGAGCTTAATTCTGTGTATAACTAAATGTCTAAGGGTAATTCCTATCTGACCTCAAGACTGCCACCCTAACAGCAATTGTGCCCTTCAGCAATGGTTTTACTGTCTGTTTACTCTTTCTTATCCTCCTCTTTAACTCAGGAGGGCAAGATTTGCAAGCAGTTTGCTAGGCTTAAGAAGCAAAGACTTCTTACGTAAAGGTGGTACATGGATTTCCCCTAGCCAGCATAAACTACTACCAAAGTACTCTTAGAAAACAGGCACGAGGTGGATGGAGCTACTACTGTGCCACAAGGTTGGCCTTCTAATTCTATGTACAAAAATTAATAGGAGAAAGTGGAGAAAGTTACGAAGTGTAGAATTACATGCAGAAGTTTGCAGGAAGAGAAAATGGTGTAATTCATCTAACAAAGAAATCAAGTCAAATTTGAGATGAATTTTTTATCCAGATAAAGATCCTTAATGTGAGGACTTCTGTTCTTTCTGATGAGGATTTGAGTATTATCCCTAAACACCAGAGCACTGTAAAGAAGTCGGTATTCATGAGGTTTAGCTGGTCGTTCTTGGATCTACTAGTAGAGGGGGAGCAAAGAGGAAAGAAATGATGCCTGGCTTTGCGTGCCATATCTTTGCACCCAAAAATACGCATGTCATATTGGCTGACAACACAATCAGACACAGAGCCATAACTACTTGTCTATCTCCTGTGAACACTAAATTACATAGCTTTTAGCCTACGGATGTAAAATCATCAAGGCAGCTCCTGCACTTGAGCAAGCTTGGAGTTCATTAGCCTGTATGCATTCATGGAAAGCCTGTGATATTTTATGAGGAAAACACTTGCAGTAAAGAGCTATGTACCAAAATAATCCGTATTTTCAAACATATCCAAAGGAAGTGGTTTCTGGTCTTTAAACTGGAAATGGAGAGATTTCTAGGAACTTGGCTGTAACAACAAACAAGAAAGGTGCAACCTATTCTTTAAGTACTCTGTGAATTGTTTACATCCCACCCACTCTCGCTCCCACAGAGCGTAATCTGAGAAGCGTCATACAAAGTATGATGTTGAAAACAGCTGTCTGGATCTAGACCTGACCTTGAACAAGTAAAGGAAAGGAAAAAGTGTGTTTAGCACAGTAGATTGGAAAAGAAATGTGAAGGATATTTCTGTTCCCTAAGGGGAATCTGATAGAAGGTACGGATACAGAAAGAAATAAACCCGTTTACAAGCAAACTGAGAGTTACTTTACAAATGGCATTCTCATAAAAAAAGAGAATCAACAAAACTGTGCCAGTTCTCAGTGTGAGAAGAAGGGACTGGTGGAACAGTCCTGGTCCAGTCTTACCACGTTTCAGTAACGGAGATGAACAGCAGAAGACAGTCCGTTTTCAGTAAAATTAGTCCAGTCATTTCCATTTCATTGGAAGGTAGAAAACCTGCGACTGAGCAGAAATACTTACAATGCACAATTATACACCTTGGTTCCTTTTGCAATGGGCAATGAGTGATGTAGGATGAAACTTTCATATTACAGATTCTAATCCTATTAGTAATTGAAATCTGCATCACATTTCTAAAAATATATGTATTTTTTAATAGAAATTTTTAGTAGAAACAGAAATTTTGTATTACACCTAAGCATATAGGAGATACCTCCTGCCTTCGCAGTGTCCTCTTGGAAGGGAGAAGAACAAACAGGGTTGGGTTTTTTCTCCCTCTATTTACGTCATTTCAATTTTTGTTTCTGAAATGGATTACCACAGAAGTGCTGGCAGACCATAGATACTAAATCATTACAGTTTTTCCTCATGTGTTTCATAACAGAGACTGTGACAAAAGTTAACAGGCAGCATATTCCACTAATTGCTATTCATAATTGTCATCTCAGGCTTGAACAGTCCCACTACGCACAGAGTGGAAACAATGAGAAATTAAATAATCTGAAACAGTAAGCTTATGGGTTGTTGATTTGCCTTCTTGTTTCATTTAAATCTGTGTGTAATTCCAGAATAACTTTGCAAATTTTGTCTCAGATCTACCATCAATACATCCATTCCCAGGACTCTGCTTCCTCCAAAATCAGGAGGCGAACCTCAGCAAGTTTTCCATGCACACAAAAAATCAGTCTGTAAAAGTCGGTTCTGCCCTCCAGTCTCTAGAGAATGGCATTGGTCTCAGTAGCATGCGTTGTGGCTAGGAAAACTGTCTACAGTGCCTACAGACTCAAGCCCAGAAACTCTGGTGCTGCGTGATGCCATGAATGGGTGAATGTCTCTAACTGAAGAATCAAAGAACCAAGATATCCTCAGACTATAAAAGGAGTTAGTGAGTAGCAAATAGTGAGATATTAAGGAAGATAGATACCTTAAAAATGCCAGTCTGGTTGTACTTAGGACAACATTAATGTGAGCATCTCCATTGCTAGAAATGTGTTGTTATGAGCATATGTAGGCTGCTAGATTTTTGAGCAATACCAGCCAGTTTGTGGCTGCTTATAGGAAGCATGCGAGCACAGCAGGAACACTAGAAGGAAACCGCTGCGCACGTCCTGGTGTCTGCCCTGTGTCCCCCTGAGCTGGCACATGTACTCAACAGAGTGAGTGAGTCTTCAGGTGATCATCTTATAAGCAGAGTTTTTCTAAATGAAAGCACCAACCCTAATAACTGGTGCCAGAAGTATGGAGAACCAACTTGAGTTTTTATTAGTACAGTTTCACAGTTTTGCTGAGCATTGCAAATACATTAAAAGAGCTAATACAGGGGACAAGGTATCTGCTTGTGACTGAGACACCAATTCATCCTCTCAGTTTTTGTTAGGACATGGAACATCTTCTAAGGAATATAAAGTTGATGACACAGGACGCTGTCAGCATGAAGGAGTTAGTGTCAGATAGCAGCGATGTAAGAACAAGAAGATAAAATATGAAAGGAACAGTTGGTCTAACCACTGCAACACTGGAACTGTTGAAAATGAAAGAGCATTCAGGGAAATAAAGAATGGAAGGACTAAAAGATGGGATGAGAAAAGTCAGGCTAGAGCCAGAAAATATGTCAGGCAAAAGATGGAACCTGCATGGTCTTGCACCATAAGCTGATGGACTTGGGCTCCTATAAGATCACATCAATGACAGTACCGTATCTTTTTTTTCCCCTTTGCGGGATGTTTTTCATTCTTACTCATTCATCCCTGTTCCTTCCTGCATAAGAATATATCACCTTCTAATCCTTTCGTGAGAGCTCAAAGGCTCCTCATACTGGAATAGCTTCTAAATATTGAATTCTGGACTAAGGGCACTGTTACTGTACTGAAGGGGAATTCTTGCAGGAACTTGCAGTGACTCGAGTTCACTTCACACAGGCAAACTGTGCAATGGGAAAAGCCAAGTCAGAACTTATTAAGCACTGTTTACATGGAGTTCAGGACAAATAGCCCAAGTACTGCATATCAGTACAAAAATATGTATCGCTTACGTATTCGCACCCTGGTCTGACTTTATAAATTGTTAATAAATAGTGCCAAGGCCTACCAAAATACTAAGTCAGCTTAATGATAAACTAAAAGCTTTCCATTTCCTTGCCTTGAAATAACAACTCCCATGTGTTTTATACAGTTATTACCTTCGGGGAATTTAGACTTTCATAAGTGCTTTGGCTATTTACGTTATTTGCTAATGGAGTTAGCCAGGCTGTAATGTGAAGAAAGTTGAAAAGGCAAAACCGGTTTGTGTTTAGAAGTGCCTAGCAATTTGCAAAGGAAATAGTAAAAGTAAATTAAAAAAAAAGCAAGTCTGTTACTTCTAATAATACAGGGAGATGCATTCCCTCTAATTTAGCTGCCAGCCTAAGCACGCTCCCAGGGAATTTTTAGCTGAACAGCCCAGTTTGCCGGGTGTAATTGTTTAAATTCCCCCCGGGGGAAGGCAGGTATGTCTGCAAACCTGCAAAGAGTCACCTTGGAGAGTTTGCCATTTCCATTGTTTATTCAGGCGATTCTCAGGTCTTGGGAAGGCAGCCCAGTGGAGCTGGGCTGCTGCCTGGCAGAGCGCGTCTGCTGGGTGATAGATCCCATCGGAGGCTCATCCCTGGCTGAGGGCACCTGACCCTGTGCCCCCAGAGCTACTGGGTCCCCAGGCACGGGTGCTCTGCACTGCCGGGATTCACACACTTGGGGTCTTAAGACCCAGGGGTGGCTGGGGGAGACTCACCCTATTACTGTGGGCAAGGTGGCCTGGGGAGAAGACCCTGGTTTTGGCTCTCTAGAACAAATACATCTTTCTTATTAAATCTTCCCAAGATAAATCCTACAAACAGCCCTGTAATGAGTGAGCAAAACCCTGCATGACTATGATCATGGGGAGTGTTTCTCATAGTTAGTCTGACACCCCAGGGAGGTGTTTGCACGGACTGGACTTTGGTGCATCTATTCACATTTCCTTCCTTTCTTCTTGGCGGGATGACAGAGCCTCTGTAGATCTTGGACAGAGTCAGGCTCACTCCATCTGTGCTCAAAGCTAACTTGAGTCCTCTCTCAGGCCTCTCTGTGGGCTGCCCCGGAGCCCTGGGAATTTGTAACGCGGCACCGAGCCCCTGCTCATAAACCCCGTCCCCAGGATTTACAGTCCTGGCCCAGCGCTGTGCTGACATCTTCATGCAACTTCCTTTTCTCCCCCTCTCCTCCGGCTCCAACAAACGCCTGCCCTTGATATACAACATGAGCATACTCCTGCACACTAGACTGACAGTATTTTACTTGTGTGTGAGAAAAACAGCAATCATCTGACTTATTTTTTTAGTGGCATTATGAGCACCCTAGATGCCGTCCAAGGTCAGAGGCTGAGTCTTAGTGCAGAATAGCAGATATTCATTATTCTAAAAGCCCTGTTGCAATCCCATCTGCTGTTTGTTTGCTGCAGCATTGTCAGATTACAAACTGTAGGAGAGGAAAATAGAAACTACTGTACCAAACGAGGCTGTTTCATGGGCTGAATTTCATTAACGTAGTCTTTTAGAATGGATTTAACTAAGGCTTTTTAGATGTTTCTGTCAAATCAATTATTTAAACAGGCACAAGACGCTAGATACGAAATGAGGCAAGCATCTAAATCCTCAGAAAATTAACTGTTAAAATAGCTCCCTTTCTTTTGCTGTTTTGCTTCTGTTGCCTGTGCTTAAAGGGCTGTATGCAGCAAGTTGTGTAATTAAAATGACTTCATGAATTAGAAAGAGAAACTCATCTGAGAGAGCTCATATAAGTACCAACCCTGTTTCTGTCTTCTGATAGACCTGAGCTTGCAGGGCAGCTCTGAGGCACGTCCATCCCTGAAGTAATTCAAATATTGTCAGGAAGATGTTGGCAGCAGGAAACAGGACAGTCTGGCAAACATCACACTTTTCCAGCATCATTGAAATGCAAGAACGCAAATTAAAGGAAAGCGCTTTGTCTTTCCAGGAAAACAATGTACAACTTTAAACAAACTAAGTAAAAAATGCACTGTCATCCAACTCCTTTATTTACTTTAAATCCTCCTGAGGCTAAGGCAGTGACCTGAGTGAACAGGAGTTTGTTTAATATTGGGGTGGATCATTCTTTTTAATTGCCTTCAATGTAAGGGAATGGGGCTGCAGGAAAAGCAGCCAGCCTGTAAGATCCCAGAGCTGAATGGGAACATGGACTGTAAACCAAAATGTGTTAATCTTGAAAATATTTAAAAACCCCAAACAGAGGAAACCAGAAGAGCTGGCTGAGGTGCAGCCAAAGCAGCAAAGCTCTGCTCCCCATCTCTCCCATCCGCAGGTGACCTTTCCAGTTTGGAGAACTGTGAACCCACCTAATGAGGAGGTTCAGTGCATGCTGCGAGCTCTAACAGAACGTGATTGAATTTCCCTTTTACTGCTTCGCTGCTATTGCTGTGCAGTGACCTGTGGAGTTTGTTAATAAACTGCTATACCCATTATTGTTCCTCATTACAATAGACTTTATCAGCATCCTCCCCCGCCTCGCCTCTTCTCTTCAGCAGATTCAATCACTTTATCTTGGCAATATATTAGTAAATTAGTACTATAACTGAGACACTATATATATTCAGCTGTCTGAAAGGCAGACTGCTTGCCTGCTTCTACAGGCTTGAATATAACACTGTTAAATACAGATGCTGTGCAGGGCTCACAAGTTGTGTAATTATTTCCACAAGCTGTTTTCTCTATTAAGTAAAATTTTTAATTCTTTTTTCCTTACCGCCCTCCTCAGAGGGCAAGAATTCTCATAAACGCAAGCTTCAAATAATCATGTTTTTACTACCAGTATATAATTTAATTTAAAAGGAAAGGAGGGGGAAGTTTACAGTGTTCTTATTATCCGACTGTTACATTTCATGATTAAATGCGTTAAAGCAATAATTCAGAGAAAAGGGGTAGTGCTGAGGGCAGGGAAGTTTACAGTGTAAACACTTAGTGAGCCATGCTGGATAGCCAGGCCTCTTATCTTGTGAAAATGATTTATAGAAAATAACTTGATTACATTTTCAGCCCTACTACCGCTGGGTGATTAGATGAGAGCTCTTTGTTGTTATGACTGTCTACTTTAACTAAACTTAACTCCATCTGCTTTTCATTTAGCAACCACCACCTCTCTCTGGCGGGCAGCTGCCAGGTAAAGAACAATTTGGAGGCTGATGCTGCCGGGAGTTCGCAGCCCTCGGTTCGGCTCCCCGGCCTCCCACAGGCTTCCTGCCAGAAAGTCTGACATCGCTTAATCCCTCTGCAAGGTCTCCTGAAATAGCTCCTCCATCTTTGCTTATTTAGACTACAAAGTTCTCAGGCAGGGTCTCTTTTGCTAGACTGAAACTGCTGGAAGTTCAAGCATTAATGGAGTGCAAATACTACAGACGGGAATATTTGGTTTCGTTATGCTGATAACTCAATTGAAAATGGTATTAGCAGGTGTGCCTGAAGAACCAGAGCATCACTTTGGTCTTACCACTATCGTAGGTGGGGGAGAAAAGTCTGATTTATCTGACTTTAGCTTGTGGCAGGCTTTTTACAGCAAGGACTTCCATACTTGTAACTGTGTTTGGAAATTGCATGTGTGGAAGAAATGCCAGGAATAAAACTGAAAAATAAGGACACCCTCTTTCGATCACTTTTCAATGCACAAATGAATGCCATCTCTACTTTCTCATGTACGCATATGTAATTGCATTTCATTTTTATGCTTTCCCAACTGCAAGCAAAATGATGTAAATCCCGTTGGACCTAATTCTGCTGTCAGAGACACTGACGTAAGTCCGCGAGATACGCGGTTTGCTTGCTGGTGATTATGAGGACAGAATCTTCCACATGTGAGCTGTAAATGAATGTATACATTCACTGCGGATGGGGGAGGTGTTCTAGAAGGGAAGAAAGACACCTTAACTGGTCAGCTTGAGGGTTTGAATATTTGCATTTGACATGAAGGAGATCCATTGCCCATGCCTTGGGCACTTGTGGTTTAACCCCAGCCAGCAGCCAGAACCACGCAGCCCCCAGTTCAGACAGGGGAGAGAATCGGAAGAGTAAAAGTGAGAAAAAACTTGTGGATTGAGATAAAAACAGTTTAATAAGTAAATCAAAAGCTGTGCGCACATGTGAAGCAAAACAAGGAATTCCTTCACTACTTCCCATCAGCAGGCAGCCATCTCCAGGAAAGCAGGGCTCCATCACGTGGAGTGGTTACTTGGGAAGACAAACACCATCACTCTGAATGTCCCCTCTTTCCTTCTTCTTCCCCCTGCTTTATATACTGAGCATGACATCACATGATATGGAATATCCCTTTGGTCAGTTGGGGTCAGCTGTCACAGCTGTGTCCCCTCCCAACTTCTTGTGCACCCCCAGCCTGCTCGCTGGTGGGGCGATATGAGGAGCAGAAAAGGCCTTGACTGCCCAGCAACAAATAAAAACACCAGTGCGCTATGAAAAGTATTTTTCATCCCAAATCCAAAACATAGCACTTCACCGGCTGCTAGTAAAAGAGTTAACTCTATCCAGTCCGTAACCACGATGGCACTGCAAAGGGGCTCAAAGTCAAATGTGAAGGTTTCTTGTGAGGTACACAGCAAGTAACAGAGAGACAGAAATGGGAACTGAAACTGCAGAAAACAGGAGAATTCCCTCCTATCAATCTGTGCACTTTATTCTGAGATAGAGACGTACTTCTGCCTGCTCAGGATTCACAGCTCAGACCTTTAACCTGTACTAAGGGCTTAGTTGTCTTTCATTTCAAAGACAGAAAAGACATCCCATCCCTCCAAAGGGGAATGAGAGGGCCCCTGTCCACCCTTAGCATAGGGACCCCTCTTGCACAACACCCCAGCGATGCAGGCTCAGGCCCTCCTTCCCTCAGTGAGGGTTTTAAGCCTCAGGACCCCCAGGATGGGTCCGCATCAGCAGGTGCGCTCTCAGCACTCTGCCTCCAAGGGCACAAGAAAAAGTATTCACCACGGAGGAAAGAGTAATCATTTGGCTTCGGAATTACAGCCACCACCTGAGGCTAAGGAAAGCTGGATTCTAGTCCTTTCACTGAATGATTAATATAACATAATATAACTGTGCAGTGGGGACTGGGTAGCACGTAATTTATGCTTCAGAGCACTGTTTCTCAGCAGGCAGGTGGGTGGGGGGTTAATCTTTAGGCTTTATCCCAAGAGCCTGGCTCGGGAAACCTGCTGTAACAGGGGTTTTATACTTTGCTCCCCTTTGAGGGCTGGACTGTGAATGTTCCCATCTCTTTCTTTCCCTAGAGGCACCATGTTGCTCATCGAATTCCTTCCTTTGGACCCTGGAAACTCCTCCCTTCCCTGGCTAGGAAGTGTTGGCCTATAGCTCATCCTATAGCAAGACACAGAGAATGAAGGCTAAAAATTTTAGTTAAAACAGATCAAACTATTTGTACAACCAGCTGAACGGAAGGGGGAGGTTACGTGTTCATTAAGGGAAGCTCCTAAAAGAGAATGTTTTGTGGCTAAATAAAAGGAAATGCGTGCTGGCGAAAACCCATTTCCCTGTTCAGACTGTTTTCAACTAGCTCCCTAAGATTTCTTGTTTCATTCAGGGCTACACCCTCAGGCCAGGATATTAAAGTTTCTAAAGGCAGTGGAAAAGAAGGATCAAAATAGAGACACACAGGCACAGCAAATGCCTTTAAAGTCAACTAAAAATGGGATATAGTGCAGGACAGGCAAGAAACACCCTCTGCCCAGAACATTTCATGCCTCGGTTGCATTCTTTGCCACCATCATGTACTGTCTTTTTTCTAAAGATTGTTAGAGCTATTTAATTTTAAAACTTAATGTACATGATTGCATCATGCACAATTTTGGGGTGCTCAGAAAATATATTGAATTTTTACAGTAACAGCTATGAAATATCACTATGCCCATTTTAAACAGAGACAAATATAGCTTTGGTGACTTGCCAGCTATAGATCTGGACAGGAGATATAAGGCCTGTTCATAGGACTCAGATCCTTTTCTGTACCTGGATTATCCTTCTTCTTCTCATGAATGCAGAAGTTACAATGAGACCGAAGTGACTGTTCCCACCTCACAAAATTTTGCCTCTATTTCTTGAAAGCCTTCTGGTAGGTGTGAGAGGGAATAAGGAAGGGAGAGTAACCAGCTGAGGTATATAGGCTGAGATATATCACATCTACCTTGTTTGACAAAAAAAGGAAGCCTTTCCTGAACAAGAAGAAGCTGTTTCACCATTTGGCTACTTAGCGACTTCCACACTCCTGTGTGGTAATTGCCTTTCTGTGTACCTGTGCAGAGCTGGCTGTTGAGAATGTAGATGCTGATGTTTCGTTCTCCGTGTAGTAAAGGCTTAGGCTTGAGGGAAGCTCTCCAGAATGGTGAAAAGGCTTGAGCTGGAAGAAGTTTCATTGCTTCACTCACTGCTCCCTTCCTTATTTTAGCTGCAGTGACAATGTGGACTTCATTGAGCCACTGCACATTGTAATGGTGCTAAGGAGATCTCTGCAGCTGCCTATTGAAACCACTTTCAGCAGGACAATGAGTGGGATCACAGAATCACAGAATGGCAGGGTTGGAAGGGACCTGTGGAGATCATCTAGTCCAACCCCCCTGCCACAGCAGGGTCACCTTAGAGCAGGTTGCACAGGAACGCGTCCAGGGGTGGGTTTCGAATGTCTCCAGAGACGGAGACTCCACCACCTCTCTGGGCAGCCTGTTCCAGTGCTCTGCCACCCTCAAAGTAAAGAAGTTCCTCCTCATGTTGAGATGGAACTTCCTAAGCTCGAGTTTGTGCCCATTACCTCTTGTCCTGTCACTGGGCACCACTGAAAAGAGCCTGGCCCCATCCTCCTGACAGCCACCCTTTAAGTATTTATAAGCGTTAATAAGGTCCCCCCTCAGTTGTCTTTTTTCCAGACTGGAGAGACCCAATTCCCTCAGCCTTTCTTCATAAAAGAGGTGTTCCAATCCCCTAATCATTTTCGTAGCCCTATGGGATGGTTGATCTTCATGTGCTTGTCATGGAAACTAAGCCTGAGGCTAATCTCACTTTACTATCGGTCATTCCAAAGATGAGGTAGCTCGATCATGGCTAGAAAGAACTTAAAGTTGATAATCAAGCAAAAATAACTATGATTTATTTTAATGACACCATATAAGGATAAATAATCAAGAGCACACCATTGCAGTTCATTTATGCCAGAACTCTAGAGCACGGATCTTCTGCATTGCAAAATAATAAATTGCAATTCTGTCATTATTTACTGCCCGCTCATGGTTAAAAGAATCATTTATTTCTGATATTCACAGCAAGCAGTGAAGCTAGGAAAAAAAGGGGAAAGAAAAGGAAGTCTGTTCTCCTATTCCTTAAGTTGTGGTGCAGAACATGGAAGTCTGCTAAAAAAGAACCTCAAAAGTCTCCATGTGATGGTAGTAAAATCAATGTATGACATATAAGAGAAAAGATACTTCAACACAAGATCCCTAGTTTTCCTGGGGGAAATCTTTCATATATACATGGGAAAAGCAAGGCAGCTCAGAAAGGTTGCAAAACCTTATTCTGACCTGAAAAGCTTTTTTGCTGACATTTTTCTGAAAAATGTTAAAACATCAGAGCATTGGCTGCTTCCCAGGCATGAGTCTAGAAAGATCAATATAAAAAAGGTGACTGGAGCAACTGACACTAGAGGAAAAAAGAGGTAAAGTCACTGAATTGAATCAGAAAGAAACACACCAATTCTTTTCGAAGTACTCTATCTCATCTAACAAATACACCTGTCAAACTTTATCCTTGGACACTTAAAAAAAAAGGTAAGTAATTCTGGAACTGCTAACAATTTTTTCATGAAGGAATAGTGAGGTATAGGAAAGGTGGAAAGGGTAAACATAACGCATCTTAAAAGAGAGGGGTGGCAAAGAAGGGGGAAAGAAAAGAAAAGTTAAACAATTAATATGTATCTGGAAGTCATCAAAGTAAGCACCAGCATATACAAATTTGTTAAGAAAAATTAAACCACGTTTCATTCTGTGACAGGA
This sequence comes from Dromas ardeola, assembly GCA_013398915.1. NCBI lineage: Eukaryota > Metazoa > Chordata > Aves > Charadriiformes > Dromadidae > Dromas > Dromas ardeola. Next base: position 222,161 of record VYZM01007445.1, read on the forward strand.
TGTCAGGCCTTATGACTAAGGTGCAAGCTATACAAGTGCCATAGTTTGACTTTCTTAAGACTTTGGTGCTGCTTAACATAAGTAAGGAAGGAAACACAGTCCAGGAGGAACTTCTACACAGTAGTGCAAAACTGAATTAATAACAATTTTTATCATTGCTTAATGGCTAAAAGGTCAAAAGTCTTCCACTGTTTTCCTACTGTGTCTAACTCTAGTCAATATGATCATTATTGACTTGTGTATAAATTATGCATAAAGTAAGGTAGAGAAAAAAATTTGAGCTGTTGTGAGAAAAGATAATCATACTCAAGTAAGGCCTTCATGATGTGGAGCAATCCTATTCTGCTCATCGTGGGTAATGACTCTGCTGGAGCAACATGCCCACTTAGCACATTGCTTTTCAAAAAAGATCTGGAATAAATGGAGAACTGGAAGGAGAATAACTGCAAGAATGTTCAGAGAAAAGTAGAAAAGTCTTGTTTAACAATAAAAAAAGTGTGGAATGGGAGCAGAGGAATATATATCTTCAAGGATGGTAGTGAAATAGAGAAACATGCTTTCGCCACCCTCATGGTGGATAGGGCAAGTGTAACTTGAAGGGCAGAGTGAAGCTAGATGTAAAGAACAAAGCGGGCAGTGAAGCAGTAAGGAAAGAGTGGCTTGGAAAAAGGTGTGTATTGTGTTTGTGTGGCAGATTTTTGGTAGCAGGGGGGCTACAGGGTGTCGCTTCTGTGGGAAGCTCCTAGAAGCTTCCCCCATGTCCAAGAAAGCCAATGCCAGCCGGTTCCAAGAAGGACCCATCGCTGGCCAAGGCCGAGCCCATCAATGATGGCGAGAGCACCTCTGTGATAATATATTTAAGATGGAGGAAAAAAAACCTTCCCAATTGCAGCTGGGAAAGAGGAGTGGGAATATGTGAGAGCAACAACTCTGCAGACACCAAGGTCAGCGGAGAAGGAGGAGGAGGAGGTGGTCCAGGTGCCAGAGCAGAGATTCCACTGAAGTCCTTGGTGAAGACCATGGTGAGGCAGGCTGTCCCCATGCAGCCTATGGAGGTCCAAGGTAGAGCAGACATCCACGTTCAGCCCATGGAAGATTCCACGCCAGAGCAGGTGGGTGCCCAAAGGAGGCTGTGACCCTGTGGGAAATCCACACAGGAGCAGGTTCCTGGCAGGACCTCTGGCCCCGTGGAGAGAGGAGTCCACACTGGAGCAGGTTTGCTGGCAGGACTTGTGACCACATGGGGGACCCACGCTGGAGTAGTCTGTTCCTGAAGGACTGCACCCCATGGAAGGGACTCATGCTGGAGCAGTTACTGAAGGGCTGCAGCCTGTGGGAAGGACTCACATTGGAGAAGTTCATGGAGGACTGTCTCCCATGGGAGGGACCCCACGCTGGAGCAGGGGAAGAGTGTGAGGAGTCCTCCCCCTGAGGAGGAAAGAGCATCAGAGACAACGTGTGATGAACTGACCACAATCTTCATTCCTCGTCCCCCTGCACCGCTGTTGGGGGGGAGGTAGAGAAAATTGGCAGTGAAGTTGAGCCTGGGAAGAAGGGACGGGTGGGGAGAACATGTTTTAAGATTTAGTTTTTATTTCTCATTATCCTGCTCTTATTTGATTTGTAATAGATTAATTTTCCCCAAGTCAAGCCTGTTTTGCCCATGATGGTAATTGGTGAGTGATCTCTCCCTGTCCTTATCTTGATGCACGAACCTCTCGTTATATTTTCTCTTCCCTGCCCAGCTTAGAAGAGGAGTGATAGAGTGGCTTTGGTGGGCACCTGGTGTCCAACCAGGCTCTATCTACCACAAGGTGACACCTCCAGCACTGCGGCTCCAGTAGTCTGCCGCAGCATCACCAGGGACTGCGAAGCCTGATTCTGCCTTCTTGGAAAAGGAAATGGGGAAGGTGGGTGGCTCTGCAGTTTCCTTCCTGAGCTAGTTTTCCATGGTGTTTGACTGCCGCAACAGAAGCTGAGATGAAATAGATGGGCGGGGCTATGCTATTTTTTGCCAGTCATCTTAAGGTGTCTGCATTGACTAAAAGCTCTGCTTTGAACTCACTATTTTATATTCCTGGCAAGAGAAAGGGGAGTGAGAGGAGATGAAAGATTTTTGCCCACTTTTAGACCACTCTAGTAGTGTGACTAGGGTGCAAATGGGACTTATCCTTTGATTTAACTTATTCTGTTTTCCAGCCATCAGGTCGGAGCTTTCAATATTTCAGGTTTTCAAATATGTTGCTTTGTAATTTGTTGTCATGTAATTTGTCATCCAGCATCACACACACCATTAAAAATATATTTCATGCCTATGGTTTTAGTCTAGTGAAAATATTATAGAATCATAGCATGGTTTGGGTTGGAAGGGACCTTAATGATGATCTAGTTCTGACACCCGCTGCCATGGAAGGGACAGCTCCCACTAGACCAGGTTGCTCAAAGCCCCATCCAGCCTGGCTTTGAACCAGGTTGGATGGTTCCAGGGATGGGGCATCCACAACTTCTGTGGACAACCTGTTCCAGTGCTTCACCACCCTCACAGTAAAGAATTTCTTCCTAATATCTAATCTAAATCTACTCTCTTTCAGTTTAAACCTGTTACCCCTTGTCCTATCACTACACTCCCTGATAAAGAGTCCCTCCTGATCTCTCCTGTAGGTCCCCTTTAAACATTGGAAGGCCATTATAAGGTCTCCCTGGCTAAACCACTCCAACAGTTTCTTTCATCTTCCTTTGTTGTCTTATGCACCTGAAGAAACCCTCCTTGTTATTTTTTATGTCCCTATCCAAGTTCAGCTCCAGCTGCACCTTGGCTTTCCTGATTCCTTCCCTGCACTCTTGGGCCACATCCCTATAATCTCCCCAGGATGTGTATCCCTGCCTCCACTGCCTATGAATTTTGGGTTTGTGTTTTAATTTGGCTAAGAGGTCTTGATTTAGCCAAGCTGGCCTCCTGCCTCCCCTGCCCAACTTCTTGTACATCAGGATTGAGAGCTCTTGCACCCTAAGAAAAATGTCTTTAAATATCTTCCCGCTCTCATTTGCTCCTTTATCTCTGAGAGCAGTTTCCCAAGGGATCCCATGCACTAGCACCCTAAACAGCCGAAAGCTTGCCTTTCTGAAGTTTAAGGTCCTGACTCTACTTTTTACCCATCCCATACACCTCAAGATTGAGAATTCTGGCAGGGCATGATCACTGCAGCCCAGGCTACCTCCAGTCTTGACCTCTCCAATAAGTTCTTCTGCATTAGTGAGCAACAGGTCCACCAGTGCCTCTCCTCTGGGCTCTCCATCACCTGTACTAGGAAGTTGTTCTCAACATACTCCATTAGTTTCCTGGACTGTTTACAGTTCTCTGTGCCACTTTTCCAGCAGATGTCTGGGTTGTTGAAGTCCCCTATCAGGATCAGAGCCTGCAAGCATGATGCTTCCTGCAGTTGAAGAAAGAACTCTTCATCAGCCTCCTCTCCTTGAGCCACAAAGCTTTCTTTGTTGGCTTGGTCTTTAATTTTCACCCATAAGCTCTTGACCTGCACATTGCTGTTCTTCAAAAATAGCTCTGTGCAAACAATCCTGAACTTAGCATAAACAGCAACTCCCCCACCTCTCCTTCCTTGCCTGTCCCTCATGAATAGTTTATAGCTATCAACCACAGCACTCCAATCACATGATTCATCCCACCAAGTTTCTGTGATAGCAATCAGGTCATAGCTTTCCACCTGGCCAGCAGCTGCCAGCTCCTCCTGCTTGTTTCCCATGCTGTGTGTGTTGGGATAGAGGCACTTCAAGTGGGCTGTCAGCCACATCACCTTTTTAGGGGAAGTCTCCCTAATTCCCTTGAGAAAACTCACAGGTGTTTCCCTGTTGCTTCCTAATCCCTCAGCAGCCCCTGGCTCTTCTTGAGTGCTTAAATCTCCATCCCCTTCCCCCACTAAATCCAGTTTAAAGCTCTGTTTATAAGTCCAGCCAGCTTGTTGCCCAGGGCACTTACAGGAAAATACACCCCAATATACCCCCACAAAGAAGACAAAAATCATTGCCAGATACAAATCTCACAGTTACCAGGAATTCCTGGTTCTGCTCGACCCTGCTAGCCCAGCACCACTTATGGATCATATAAAGGGCTAGTATTGTATGCTGGAGAAAAAATGTGTAGAAAAAACTCACGGCGAATGATTATGAAACAATTTGCCTAAAAGGAAACTTTCTTCCCTGCTCCTAACCTTCAAGTTGTGTTTGGCAGGAGTTAGTGCAGGCTGCATGACCCAACCTTTTCCACAGTGACTCAGCGTTACATTGCCTACAGTTCTTTGTAAAGCAGCCATAAGGTGAAGTCTGTTTTCTTTTCTGTAGAAATAGGGACAGCAGATGGCTTGTGGAAGAAACTAAACTACATTTCAGGTCCTCCTGGGGCTTGTTTAACTCAACCTTCCACATAAATAGTCAGATTGTGTTTACTTGCCAATGAAGAAAAGTCTATTTTCAAGTTCTTTTATTTTCAGAAGATGTGAACATCAGCAAAGGTTGTGGTAATGTTCAAGCAGTTTTAGTAAATGAGTAAAAAAAAAATCTAAATTGCAGAGGGAAGATAATAATATCAGCACTCCTATTGTGAAAGGCCAAAATAAGGGCAGAGAATCCATTTCATAAACTTTCTGAGATTTTACAGTAACAAATCTTAGTCTGCCATATGCAGATCTGAGCTGGTAATGAGCAATCAGTCCTTTAATTTCAGGCTCTCTATCAATTTATTTAGTCTTTATGTGACTGGCACATTTTTAAATTAATTTTCTCTGGAACTTATAACAGTCATTTCCAAAAAATCATTTATAAAGGCTTGGCATCTAATGGTGAACTGAGCTTGCTGAAGTGTCAGAAATTTGTCATTTCAGTGTCTACTTGTAGTCTACAATTTAGGCACAGGAAATAACCTGTGATTTGCAATGCAGGCTGATACGAATTATGTATTTTCTCAAACAATAAACTAGGTTTATATGTGTTCTCAGCTAATGCTCATGTTACAAATTTATCTGACACAGGACTGTCAGGTTCAATTATCTTCCAAAGGGTCATTCGAAGGGATGTATAAACAAATATCCTAAAGGAGATGGGGATCTTCCAAAAAGTTATATCTCCTATTATTTAAGGATTGTGCACATCTTGTTATTGAAATGTTGAAAGTTAACTCAAAGATCTCCTTAGTCAGAATTATAGAGGGTTTTCTTGTTTTCTTTTTCTACCATACTTTTTCATTTTTTTAATGAACTTTGCAAAGGATTTTCTAATAGATATGAAGATACAGAGTCCATAACATGGAATGAGAACCTAACCAAATGCCATGTAATGACATTATTAAGCTCCACAACCAAAAAAAAAAAAAAAATAATTAACAACAGGGAATTCTGTGAATGATGGAGCCTGCTGCCCTGTTGCAAAAAAACCACCATGATATATTATCTGAGTTAAATGTCTATCCAGGCTATCCTAAGGCAATTGAGAAGTGTCCTGAGAGTGTGCTCTGGAGCTGCTCTCCCTGCTGGTATGGTAGGGTGCCTGTGGGGTTTATGGCCGTGTGCCAGGGAGCACGTAATGACTTACTCCACTTACTCCACAGCAATCTCAAGAACACTTGTGTAACATCTGCCTTTACTGGAACAGCCTCATTGTGCCAAGTAATTCTCATCCTTGCTAGGAAAAAGCCTACCGACACCATCTCCCTGTCCTAGGTTCTCATGTCTTGAGTGACAAACTAACAAGGCATAACGAAGTGCCAGATTTTAGTTCATAATACAACCCTGGTACGGTGCTATCATTAGTCAGGACACAAGCTTTGAGAAATGCTTTGACTAGCTCTACTAGGTTATGAGCTTACTGTTAAAGCTATTTACATAGCGCTTCTTTCTATTGCTAAATCAAATATATCCCATAATGGATGGGATGGCACCCAGAAATAAAATGTTTCTTATAGTCGTTGAGAGAGACTTCACACCTCAGTTCGTTTCTGGGGAAAAAATGCTAGATAAATTGGTGTTACCTCATTTGGCCTCTGGGGATATAATGTCCTCCAAAAAGTAATATGGGACCTAGATAACAGCAAACACCTTTTCTGAAGAGAAAATATAGAAATATTACATTATAAATCAAAGACAAGTGTGTAAAGAAAAAGGTGAGTTTCAGTTTGAGAAAACTGAAAGGAAGACAAGATACCAATGAAAACACTGTCTAGGAATGGATAGCAAAGCTTAATGAAAAAATACTGTGTTCAAACAGTCCTGTCTGGAAACCTAAGAAAAGTGTAAATATGAAGAAGGAGAGGAAACCTTTAGAGTGATCATTGGAGACATTATCTGAGAAAAGCTTTAGAAGCTGAGAAAGAAATATTTTACAAAGTGAATATATCAAAGTACATGGTAACCTGTAAAACTCTGTTAGAGATGTTTTTATCTTGAGATTTCTGCTTGAATTCTTTCCCAGATAAATCTCACCTTTCACAAGAGGTGACGGCAATAAAATACTTCTGCAGAGGAAGCGAGAGGAGCACGGCACGGTGGCACTGGGGCACCAGCCATCCTCCGTCCCAGGGAGACTGCCTGGAGCTGGGAAAGATGGGATTTTCAAAACATCTAGACCCCCATTACTACCTGCAGTGGTTATCTCTAGGTTGAATCCCCAATATATTTCAGCCCTCATCAGAGTTCCCATGCTAGAGCTCTTGGATCTGTTTTCAAATGTGCTCTTTTTGCCCTCTCCTCTTTTAATGTCTAAAGGGAGTTTCAGTATAACTTTTGGAAATTGTTGATGCGGCAGTCAGCTCTTTGGCTGCTGGGAGCGGGTGGTTTCTTCAGAGTTGTCAACAAGATTTTAGGAGATTTTGCACACCTGTTATTTATCATTTCTGAAGCCACATGCTTCTCATCCCCCGGGGTAATGTTGTATACACGTATGTTTTGAGTTATGTTTAAAAATTAATATACAACTTGATACTTACAGGAATCTTAACCTTGGAACTTTTCTTGCTGCTGTGTAACTTTTCCTTACGTAAGTATGATCACCTCTGTTCAGGAAAAGCCATCCTGGTTACCTGAGGGGTAATTCCCATCTGCCAGATTTATAAAGGAAGGAAAGTTAGAGAACATCCTATGTCAAGTGGGAAACGGTGAGTCACGGTGGTGACAAAGAGAAATATGATTCATGTTGTCACATTTTCAGGCATTTCAATTCCTCAAATATCATAGGTAATGATTCATCGATTCTTTGCAGATTTCCAAGTGCCTCTAATGTTTTCTTCTAACAGCTGCTTTGTGATGGCTGTCAGCTTTAAGAGCCTTACTCTAAAAACTAGTGAAGCCTTAAAAGCATGCACTTAAGGGTTTTACAGAAAGTACAGGTCCCTTGCCTTTGCAAGCAACCCCAAAACTCCTCCACCAAAATTACTGAGATTTTGGCCTAAGCGTCTGAAATGTTCATTGCAGTTTGGATCAGAAAGTGAAGTGATCTGAGGAACCGAGGGAAAAAGACTGAGTGAGAGGTGGAAATTGAACACAGAAGCTGCATGTGAGTTAGGATGGGCAGTCATCCTAGCTTTTACAAGCAGGGCAAAATTTAGGTGGATATGGGTACTATTTACTTTTATACTGCCCCCTGAGATTAATTTCAAACCACTCATTGATCTTTTAGGAGGCAGGAGGGGTCTCCACAGCACCTGGCTTTCTGTTCTCATTTCCTCTTCACTTCAGGCTTTTTATAGAATGATCCCTTTGCCCTATAAACTTCCAGTGAATCTAAACGTAAAATGAACCAGGCAGAATGCAACATTCGGCCCCCCTTGACACCCCACTGCCGGGAATTTCCCTCTGTGCTCTGAGATTTAATAGCAGAGCTATTGCTTATGTAGCAACTGCAGCAATAGCAATCACAGCAATAGCAGTTCTCATTTCTAGCTTCATTTTTGTGACTGTATGGATGAGACCCTGTCTTGCGGCATTCACTATTTCAGTAATAATGAGGCTGTTCCTGCTGAATGTACAGAATATATTTTGTGAAGCATTTGCCTTTCTTTTTTATCCTTGTGAGGAATTGTTCTCTCATTCACAGTATTTAGCAATTCACAAGTCTCGTATTTCTGTGAAAAGTTATAATGTTTTCATATATTTAAATCACAATTTTATAGTCCAGTGACATTGTCTTTTAATGTCTGTTCCTGTGGACTCTTTTAGTACAGATTATTGATTTTCCTGCCACCTCCCCAACCCTGAATTTTAATAGGCATTGTGGCTTGCATTAGGTTGCTCAGTTTGGAATTGGCCCCTTTTCTGTATGCAGCACTCCTACCTCCTCACCTTTCCAGCCATGTATCTTCTGATTCTCTTTTCACCTGTCACATAGTGCATTTATTCCTGTTTTAATCTTTATTCCTCTGAAATTTTCAACCCCCTTTCCCCTGTTTGCCTCTCCACGCACCCCGATCCCGTACCGCACACATGTAAGACCTGCAATCCAGAGGGGCTGATTCCTCCTGTTCTTCACTGCAAAAGCATTTGCACGGCAAGCCATTGCAATGCAAAAAAAGTGTCTGATCATGGTCTTTTACAGCGTGGTACCACATCTCATTTTCCTCCAAGGGAAGGAAGCAATTTGAAGAGTTGTCCAAGGACTGCACTTCTGCAGTCCTGAGGAAAGGCTTACGTGGGTGCTGGGTGAGGGCTGGGGTGCCACCAAAGGGTTGTGTGTGGGTGGAGAACACTCACTGGCAGAGGGGTGCTCCTGACTGCTAGTTGTTAAAGTTCTTTCAGTACCTAATGAGCAGACATAAACTGAGAGTTTTAGAAAGTGATGATTTACTGAATTAAAAAGATTTCCAGCAAGCAATACCATAAGTCCAAGTTGCTCCTCAGTCAGCTAGTCTCATCATCTGTAACCCATACCATTGATGTGTACCACATACTACTCTACTGAGTTCAGCGGCCTTTGTATTTTGAGTAGCGCATCTTCAAGGCAAATTGTACTGCTCTGATTCAAGGATGATGAGAGTTTAGGAGATGATGGATTTTCTAAGTAGTTTACTTCAGGAAATAATCTATCAGAATATTACTGGGATTTGTATTTTATTTCCTATTAGAATTTATGTGATTCAATTTCTTGGGTTTTCTTACACCTTTCTCGCTAAATAAAAGAATATGTACTCCCCTCTGTTTTCTCCTTGTCAAGGCATTATACTCTGTAATCAAATCACTCCTCAATCTTCTCTTTTAATAAGCTAACCAGATTTGAGTATTAAGTTTTTAACAGCAAGATGTTTTCTCCAGAAAATAGAATAATTACTGTGGTTATCTTCGGAGCTCTCTTGAGGCTTCTAAACCCCACTATAAATGCAGCCACCAAAACTGCATGCTATATTTCAGTCCTAGCCTCACCTACGTTTCACACAGGGATAAAATTACTTCTACTTCGTGGATTACAGGTTTCAAACAGTCCTTTTTCACTAATGCACGTCACTCAGAGGTATTAATGAGGCTGTCTCCCCTGCTGTGAATTTTAATTCTTTTCAGAGTCTCTGCTTTCCAGGGTACACTCATGCATTCTGTTGGTATATCCCATCTGCTAAGAGACATTTCGTTGTGTGGCTTCCCTGTCTTCATTATTATTAACCAGTTTCTCAAAGCCCCTAAAATCTAGCACAAACACTTTTTCTCCTTACTTTATAACTTCCATTGTTAAACAATCAGGGGAGACTAGTGGGGTCCTGCACAAATCCCTCATGAAAGGTCCATAATGTTTCCTGGACTGATGACACTCACTACATGATTTCTTTTTCACATACTACTGAGAAGTGCTTATCAAGTAATTGCTCTGGTTTATAGTTTATAAAATGTTACACTGTTTTTTTTAGTAGACTATAAGCGATCCATGAATGCTCCAAGTCCTATATTCCCTTTATTAGTAATAACTCCAAGGCAACCAAGGGTATGTTGAGGGCTCCACGTAGCATTGTTCTGCCTTTTTACCCTCTCTGTCTTTCCTAACAAGTTTCATCTGAATGTTATTTCAAGCATACAGAGTTTTCCACAGGCTTTTAGTACTGGGGCTTAATAGTGTATTTTTTCTTCCTGAGAAGGTAACTCTTCTGTTAATCTTACACATTTCACCACTTCATAACCCTGCAAATCATTGTACACTCAATTAGATAGGTGGGTTTTTTCTTAGTTTTTCATTAGCAATCCCTTCCTTCCACCTCTAACCTGTTTAAGAGGCTTCCCTCCTGAGTAAAATGGCCCCTTGTTCCAACAAGCCAAGTTACATCTATGCTAGTAACAACTTCTCATTTGTCTTCCCTTGCCCATGAGCTGAGAATGAGCACAGAGGCAGCCACCCATCCTTTCTTCCAAAGCTCACACCTGAAGCCTGTTATACCCTACAAAGTCCCTCATGACACCCTGTCTTTGGCTTAGTCAGCGACATGTGGTGCTTTGTTACCTGCCTTTATTTTCCCATATTTCAGTCACATTTCACATTTTTGTGCCAGAGAGTCAACCTCACCACCGCGCTGGGATTATGTCCTTTGTCTGCATGGTATTCATATTCACAAATCGGTGTGGATGATTTTTTTTATTATCTCTCAATGTCAGGAAGGATCATCAGTGGGGCTTTTTGTATACTGAAAGGATTCCTATAATTTTATTTTGTTTCAATAAAAAAAATAAGATCAACACAAAGTATGGCATATAACTGGTCTTAGAAGGGAAGCACCAGGCAGCTGTGTCTAGTTGGTACTGTCAAGCATAAAATATATGCTCTGTAAACTGTGACTTAGTATGATGATATTAAATCTACATTTATTTATCATGTACAGCCTTCTTCCAAACAATTAATTTCCTCTTGTTAATACAAAGTTTTGAAGAATCTTGAAATAACTCATGTCTAAAATGAGATGGGAAAACCTGGGTGCTAACTGTTTTTATGTTTCCAAAGGGGGAATGTATCCCAAATAATTCTTGCTTAATATTTGGCATAGATGACATTTAAGGAAGAGGAGTACAAAAGCATTATGAATTGTTCTGTTTTTAAGGGCTAGGTGTTTGCATTTTATTCTTGTAACCCAGAGGAAGATTTTTTTAAAGGATCACAGCTTCTGCTTCCATTTTTCTGCAGGAGAGTAAATTCTGAAATGTTAATATAATTTCAAAATTTTTTTGTTTTCTGTGTTTCTAGAATACACAGGAACATGTGTTCGGACTTAGGTACTTCTTGGATTTAAAAAGTTTTCATAGAAATTAATGTATTATGCCTTACTGAGACACGATATGCAAATTCCACCTTTTTGTTAATTGTCTAAGAAATTTCAGCCAGCTTACATCCCTGTAAAGCCTTGACATAAGTTCTTTCTTACTGAAATCAGAAGAAATTTTACTATTCATTTCAACTGGGCTAAAACATGTGCTCGTCTTCAACCAAGTGGTTGCACTTTTAAAGGCACACAAGGAATATTTATGAAAAAAATTACTAACGGATAGGCCCCTCTTCACATTGTAAAAGTTTTTCCTATCTCTTCAATCAAAGCCAGGCTGATACTTTATTGAATTCATTGTAGATGGATTTGTTTGGGCATCTCTTCATTATAAGCTACTTTATTGAGATGTCAAAATAAATGTAATTCATGAAATTATTTAAGCTTTAGGAACCTCATTATGTTTAGAAAAAATGTGCTGTAAATTGACCTTTTTTAAAAACACTTGCTGTCTCAGAGAAACTCCTTCTATAAATATTTAAACTGAGAACATCCTTTATTATTACCTTTTGACATGAGCTGCCAGGTGGTGGATCTATTTATATTTTAGTTTGCTTTAATTTCATTTTATTTATTGGTTTGGTGATTAAATTTCATATGAAATGTTCAACAAAACACAGACAATAATAGTCAATATCAATTACGTAACCCTCAAATGAGCCAATTCAACAGAATTGCTGAGAACCCATCCATTTTCTCCATGCCAAGCAGTAATTTCCTTTAAATATTATGCTATACATGAATAAATTACACTAATGTTCTCTAACAGAGCTGTATCTTCAAAGACAAAAACAAAGAGAAGACTACAGGAGAAAAGGAACTGGCAGTTCTAGATCAATTGTGAAAGGCATAAATGGAAATAATAGTTTACCTTTACATCACAAATGCATCTGGTACTAAAGCTCAGCAGCAAAACAGCTAACTCATATAAATTGAATCACTGAATTTTAATTCAGTTCTGACCCTGAAATACTTACCTGTCAACAGTGTTAATTTCCAAGGAAATGAGTTTTTTTCATGGATAATTTCAGAACTAAGCTTTAAAAAATGGCCCAGACCACCAGGCACTAAAACAAGAAAAGCAAAAATGGACTTGTCAAGGTCTTTCCTCAAGGGGGGAATATGCAGAGATTCAGGCCTAACATACAGTCTTTTAAATAAAATAAAGAAAATAATATCTGAAAACAGTGTAAACAGAATGCAAACTATTGTATCATACAAGGAAGGTAATAATGCAACCCAGCCATCCTAGTTTCCAAATATTTTTCTCGCTGTCATTAACCTTTTGATAATTTTGCAGCAGTATGATATTAATGAGAAGCAACCTTAATACAATTATTTCACTTTCTAAACATGGTAGAGGGTTTTCAAAGACACTATATGGAGAACACAGAACGTACGTGAAAGGTAATACATACAGGAGAAAAAAGGATGCTGAAGCTCTTGATAAATGGGTTCCAGGGAAAATAAGCAGAAAAGGCTGTGCATGCAGGTGCAACAGTTTGGATCTGAAGCGTCCTTGTGTTCAGGGCCTGCTCCATTTCTCTGCCTCAAAAAAGAGTCTCAGACCTTAGACACAGTCGTTTAAAGCAAGAGCTGGTTTACGCTGTCATCAAAGCTTGGTCATCTATGGCTTTATGGCCCATCCTAAAGGCACAGTTGCCAAAGGTAAAAAACTAAGCTAAATATGTTAGGCAGATTCTTTTCCCCTTAACTTTAATGAAAGTGTCAAACAGCTAAGGATCTTTTCACGTGGAAGAACTGCCCTCCCAAATTGTCCTGCACATCTCATATGGTAAAAGATTTGAAAGATGTTGACAGTTGCCCGTCTTAGTCTTAACGTTATGATAAAAAGCAGAGACCAACAAGACCATTAGGATGAAAATATCCCCAAATTTATTTATTAAAAAAAAATAAAAAATATTGATTACAAAAGATTAAAAAAAATATTGTTTGTTTTGTTTTGTTTTGTTTTGGGTTTTGTCTAAGAAGATAATAGATGATCTTGCAAGCCTTAATCCAATGTTCATAGAGTAAAAAGTGGATCAATTTGAGATCACTACCTAAGTTATTATCTTGGAGGCAAGTCCATCCTTGTTATAAACACCACCATTAGTTTAAGTGGAATTATTCTTAAGACTAAAACAAGGAAGAATTTCATACCCTTTCAGTGCCTGGAAAAAATAAAATAGACCTTACTGTATGACAGTCATATGTTATAACTCAGTTATAAAATGAGTTCATTTATAAACAGTCTTCTTAAGAGTACTGTGTTCATTAGACCCTTGTGTTATCTGAAAAATATATATAAATGGCATTGTTTTTATACGATTTGTCAACAGTAATAAAAATCTGCAGCTTTCACAATTGGTTGTAGTGCCTCATTTTTCTCATATTAATTTACAACGTATGTGCAATTATTTCTGGATTGAATTACAGTATTAGAACTAGTGGGTCATGAAGCACAATTATTTTTCGTAGAATGAATGTTATGAAATACAAAATACAAATACAAAATCATCCTCCAGATCGGTTTGTATCTTTAAATGTCTTGAACTATTCTTTGATATTGAGTTTTTTTGCTGAAAAAAAATTGTATTCATATGTAAGCTTGAGATATTTCTGTCTGTTCTTCTTTAGGTGTTTTGTATTACTAGGCAAAAAAAAAAGGCAATGTTTCTCTTTTAGTTGCCGTTGTGTGAAGGCCAGCATGATGAGAGGTTTCCTGTATTAGAAGAATAAAGCATGTGTCCAAGAGTGAAATATGATCACATTCAGCCAAGGCTTTTTGTATGCTTTTGTAAAAGTTTTTTTCTCAATCATTACTCTACTGTCTTGTCATTGACTATTTGCACTTGAACTTTTTTAAGCTGGATGGAGAGTTTTATCTCATCCTGTTCTCTCTACATTTCTCTTCTAAATATTTATAGTAAAAATGAGCTAAATAAACAGAATTGCTTCCTGATCTCCAGAATATTTTAAACCTTTTAGTGACTTTTCATCTGTCCTTTCTTCCCTCTGGACTGAAATGCGGAAAGATGATGGTGGGATTTTCAAGCTGCACTGAAGTTGTTCTAGCAGTTGTGTAGGCTTTTGCGATTGTCCTCTACAAAAATGAAGAGCCATTGATAAACTGTGCTCATGTCATTTAACTAGCCATTATCATTATGCATAAAGTCCTCCTTTGAAAAAATAATTTGATGATCCATCAAAGAACTGGATGTGAAAATTGCTCTTCAGCAAGATGACAGATAGGTTGAAGCTGCTAATTGGCCCGTGCTGTAGGTAGTCCTGTGTTTTCATAATGAAGCTGCTAATTGTCCATAAGATACTTCGGTTTAAAATCCAGAGAGCATTTTAGGAAACATTTTTTGGTTTAAAACTTTTTGTTTGCATTGTGGCCTACTTGAAAAAAGAATTTATTCTATTTTCCTTTCCCTGGACATTTAAAACATTGAAAATGTGAAAAGCAAAGCAGAGATAAGATATTGGATGTCTAAATTCTAGAAAAAGGTGCAACAAGTCAAGTCCGTGCCTCCAGCCTGCACTGTATAGAATTTATAAGCAGCTGTTAGGAGATCCTGTGAGACGATGCGGATTCAGATCAACCAAAATTAGTCAGTAGGCAGACAGTGGTTTGCCATTTACATCACATATGGGCTACCACTACTGCCAGCGTGACCCATTGGTTGGATAAGTTAAGTCTGTGAATGAAAAGAAACCGAGTATTTAAAATTAAGCTAAAGCTTATGCTGGAAGTAAAGGAGAGGGTCCTGGGGAGGCTGTGGCCATAAAACTGTCTCTCTCGTCCAGATATAAATCCCTACCTCAGTCAACTTAGCATATCGTTTCAGGAGTTTTCACAGACTCCAGTTTGTCACAATGATGAGGCACCTGTGAATAAGTCTCTGCCATTTTTGGTTGTCCAAAAAGCTGTCCCATTATGGACTTTGTAGATACTTCCCAGTCAGACAGCAAAGTTGAAGAGTAACTCTGCTGGACACCCCCAAAAGTCCCCAGGTCACTTGGATTACTGCAGAACTTCCCACATCCCTCTTATCGTCTAAAGGGAATTTTTCCTTAATAACAACATTTTTATATCTAGCAGGAAATCAATTTTTGTGTTACACACATAATTTATTCTGGAGAGTGGATGAGAAAATGATTTACATGTCAGAGATTAGTTAAAGCACTTCTAGAAAGTATGTGAACACAGGGTAAAGAAGCCAGTAAAACGGCTTTTACAGAGTAAAGGACAACCTGTGTTTCTATAGATAATGTAACCCAAAATGCTTTTTTGTCCTCAGGATATAAGTCATGGAATGCAGCAATGATACTGACACACAAATTTTGAGCAGCTCCCACAACAGCTTGACTGTCGCAGCGCACAAGTCCTCATATGAAATACAGTTGCTCCATCTGCTACTCCCCTGGCATGAGACACTTTTCTTGCTTTCACGTCAGTGTGGTGGAAAAAACACTCCTACTCACACTGGCTATAAAATACACATACCAGAATTGTTTTCCTGTCACGGCTGCTCCTTTTTGTTGTTACTTTACTCAGTGTCATTGTAATTCCCCTTCTGCTTCGTATTGTCTCATCTCATAACTGGTAGTACCATCACTCTGGAAGAACTTTGAATAGAAACACTCTTTGCTGAAGTCCACCTGTGCCTTTCTTGCCTCTGTCAGTAAGGAATAGGTCATTCCCGCAGCTCTGTACACTGATGGGCTGCAATATATCAAATGCTGTCTAGAGCCCGTAGACTCCTTCAGTCGCATTTGTCCTGAGTGCTGCTGTTCTAGCAGTCATGCAGGGAGAGTTGTGATACTTACCAAAGCTGTCTCACCTTCGTGAAACATGATATTCAGGCTTGTCTTTTCTGTAAATTGCACAATCCAATTGATGCATTCAGAGCCTGTGGAAATTCAAGCCTTTCAAATATAGCACTACCCATAATTGCAGCAGAACTCTTCCTGTTGAGAAGGATCAAGTATTACAAGCTGATGCACATTTTAGTTGCATAGCCATCTTTGCTGAGTCCTCATCCTGTTATTCAACCAAAGCCATTCTGATTTCACTGGCTCATTTTTTGCTATTCAGTTCTGAATATATCTCAGATTAGACCTCTGTGAACCAAGCGATTCAGAATATCATACAGTGTTCATTTTTCTCCTTCTTAACAAATAAAGCCTCCACAATATAATGTGTTTGACTGACAGGCAGGCTGGTCGGTAAGTAGGTAGTAGGTAAATACAAAGGTAGGTAGATAGATAGATAGATAGATAGATAGATACATACATACATACATACATACATACATACATACATACATACATATATTTGAAAGATTTTTATTTTAAGGCAAAATATTTCTGTAAGAGTAGGACCCATGTTCTGTGAGCAACCTCTGAACTAGTCACAGCCTGCCATGTGCCAAGTCTCTTGAGACTTGTAACTTTTTCATGTGTTACTTCAAAGAACTGGAGTTACCTTGTGTCTCTGGATAGAATTATAGTTGTGAAAGAAAACTAGATTTTGATTAAAAGGTCTTTTATGAGTAAGATCTTGAGCTGTTCAGGAAACACAGCCCTAACTAGATATAACAAAGACATTAGCCTACACCTAAGCTGACTCTGCAACTGGAAGCAGTAGGTTTGCACTGCACCCAAGCCAATAAGCGATGATAATGTGGTTTTACAATGCATACTATCTATCAAAAAATAGGACAGAGCACGTAGCTTCGTCTTCTGTTGCATGAACATAAATGCAATGCTCCACTGAGAATGAGGACTGTCATGTTCAGATGACAGATGTAAGTCTGGATAAAAAAACCTGCCTTTTCCTCATGTGTAAGTGATAAATTTGTTGATGACTGATCAGATCTTCCCTGGGGAACTGGAAGAAGGCTGTGCTCTCCCTCTCTGCCATTCTCTGGTGACACAGATTTAGACAGAAACCATAACCAAGCTATGACTTTGTTCTCTTCTCCCTGAAGGACAGGTAGTAGGCACTTTTATAATGAAAGAAAAAGAACAGTCTCCTTATTCTTACATTTACCTCTTTGACCAGCTTCAGTCTTGCCCAGCTTGGTTCAAGACAATTCCTCACTTGATTCCAGATTGCCTACGGATTGTTTTACATCTTTTTCATTTCCTGTGAGCGCAGGGGTGTCTGGTGTGGACACTATAGCTGCATGTGTTTTTCTCTCTGTGCATCTTCCTCTCTTTTGCTGCTCCACTGCTAAAATATGTTCCTAGATCTCAAGCACGCATTTGAAGTCAGCACACCATATTCTTCTGCAGCCCTACGTCCTGTGAAAGGAAAACCAGGAATCTGTTCCTGTGCACATAGACAAGATCATCCTGCAATTATTTATGCATTCATTTATTTTTGCAGAGGTAGCTCATTTACAAGTTTCTCCATGCAAAAATATCCATTATTGTCAAGGGGTGTGACAGTGTTACACGTAGTTCACTTAACTATAGAGGTGGCAAGGTCAGTAGTTAAATGGGAGTGTGATTATCAAGAAGAAAGAAGTGTTGGTGCAGGTGAAAGGTAGGAGACAATGGAAATGGGGAAAGCAGACAGACAAACAAAGCAAAACAAAAATAAAATTTTAAAAAATGTTTCTATAAATACATTAACAACAAAAGAAGAGTTAAGAAGAATCTCCATCCTTTATTGGATGCAGGGAGAAATATAGTGACAAAGGATGAGGAAAAGGATGAGGAAAAGCCTGAGGTACTTAATGCCTTCTTTGCCTCAGTCTTTAATGGTAAGACCAGTTGTTCTCCGGGTACCCAGCCCCCTGGGTTCAAGCTTGTCTCTTCAAAGATGAGAAGGGGGAGCAGAATGAAGCCTCCATAAGCCAAAGGGAAATGGTGAGTGACTTGCTACAGCACGTTGACACACACATGCCTATGGGGCTGGATGGGATCCACCCAAGGGTACTGAGGGAGCTGGTGGAAGTGCTCACCAAGCCGCTGTCCATCATTTATCAGCAGTCCTGGCTAACTGGGGAGGTCCCAGTTGACTGGAAGTTAGCAAATGTGACACCCATTTACAAGAAAGGCCAGAGGGAGGATCCAGGGAACTACAGGCCTGTCAGTCTGACCTCAGTGCCAGGGAAGGTTATGGAGCAGATCATCTTGAGTGCCATCACACAGCACATACTGGACAACCAGGTGATCAGGCCCAGTCAGCATGGGTTTACGAAAGGCAGATCCTGCTTGAATAACCTGATCTCCTTCTATGACAAGGTGACCCACTTAGTGGATGAGGGAAAGGCTATGAAGATTGTCTACTTAGACTTTAGTAAAGCCTTTGACACTGTTTCTCACAGCATTCTCCTGGAGAAATTGGCTGCTCATGGCTTGGACAGGCATACACTTTGCTGGGTAAAAAACTGGCTGGAGGGCC
>VYZM01007445.1:241147-254535 GCA_013398915.1 Dromas ardeola
GGCTGAGGGAACTAAGGTTGTTTAGCCTGAAGAAGAGGAGTCTGAGGGGAGACCTTATCACTCTCTACAACTACCTGAAAGGAGGTTGTAGCAAGTGGGGATGCGTCTCTTCTCACAAGTAACAAGTGACAGGACAAGAAGAATTGGCCTCAAGTTGTGCCAGGGGAGGTTTAAATTGGATGTTAGGAAAAATTTCTTCCCTGAAAGGGTTGTCAAGCAGGAACAGGCTGTCCATGGCTGTGGTTGAGTCCCCATCCCTGTAGGTATTTAAGAGACATGTAGATGTGGTGCTTAGGGATATGGTTTAGTGTTAGACTTGGCAGTATCAGGTTAATGGTTGGACTTGATGATCTTAAAGGTCTTTTCCAACCTAAACAATTCTATGATTCTATAAAAGAAAGCCTACAAAATCTAAGATCATTTCCATGTCATACAACTGGTTTTAAAAAGCCCAGGAGAAAACATACCTCCACTCAAGGTGAGCTGAAGAATTTTGTAAGGTTTTTCTATTTCTCTTCACCAAAGGAAAAAGTAGTACTAAACAATGATATTTAGATCCAAAGCTTGTCCACAAAGTAGTATTTCAGCACCATGATCAGCCAGGCAGATCAGCCATGAAAATACAATGAGTTTTGAATAAGGAGTTTGTGTCTCTGAGGATGGTCTTTCCTGAGCAGAAGAACCTTTGTTTTAAGACACACATTGCACAGTATTTAGGAAGAAGAAAAAAAAGCAAAACCTAAATCAACAAACTAAAACTGAAAACACCAACTCAAAATAGCCTATTGATTGGGAATCACTCCAGTGATTTTGCTCAAGACAGCAAAATAGAAAAGAGAAAAAAAGAAAGAAAATATAGCCACATCATAATCTGTATTTCCCCTGAAGCAGAAAGGTGCTTGCTTTATACTGTTTCTCATCCTGCCTGGATTTAGAATATTCTTAAATCTGCTTTGGTATTTGTTTCTATGTTAGGGGGAAACACATATGCCGGAAATCAATGGGTGATATGAAATTGCTACTGCTACCCTTTAGGGCAATTCTCTTGAGTTTTTAGTGTTCCCAGGAAGTAAGGCCAGAGTTTACAAATATGCTTTATCTCCTGGTATCTTTTTTCTGAAGTAAAGCATAAACATAGCATGACATCTGGTGTGGCAGCCATTAGTTTCCCAGGTGGTTGTTTGGACAAGCTTTGATAGCTGATGTGGAGAAACAGGCACTGGTAGGGCATAACCTCTCTCTTCTGAAAGTAGCTTCTTAAAATGGATCAGATGCACCACACTTTCAAAGTGCCTAGTTCTGTCATTGAATCTAGGCCCAAATGTTTGGTCAGAAGAATACCATCTTCACGTCCATCTAAGAAAACCAGCTCTGTCTTAACTCTTAGTGACTTGTCCACTGGTTAATCCCAATCCCACTTTTTTTGAAGAAAATGAAATTGTGTTTTTCTTTCTCTCTTTTTCTGTGACACCCCTTTACTGGAAAATCTCTGTCCAGTGTAAGTGTGGCAATGTGACTAATCACAGCCTTTCATCCTCTCTTTACTAAGCTTTATAACCCTTAAAACTTTTGCTGTTGGTTATCCCATCCAATCCTTCAGCCATTCTTTTAGGGAGTCTTCTTCAAACAGTCTCCAGTTTTTTCAGTACTTATCTCTCATGGGGGTACATGTTCCCAGCCAGTTTCCATTAGTTCTTCCATCTCACTAAATATAGAGGTAATATTCTTTTTTGATGTTATATGAGGACTCTAGGCCCAGCATCTCACACAGATGCTAGTGTTAAGCTCGTTGGTTAAAACTTCTTGATATCAGTGATTTACATCTCAGATAAGTCTCTTAGAATAAATGCCCTCAATTATGAGTTCCTCTGGATAGAGATTATAACAATGAACAGTATGTAACATGCTTTAATTTTTATCTTTTCACTCTTTCAGAGTGTCTTCTTATTTGATTTTCTGCTTAATATTCCTAGTATGGACCAATGTTTCTCTTGTATACCGCATAGACATTACAATGAAGAGCTAACATATTTGGGTGAGTGAGAACAGTGGCAGTGTGTAATTTTTTGCCCAGGGAGGCTTTTTTTTAGCTAGTATTTTGGTCAAATTTGACCCTACCCGAAGATCAAAATATGCACTCTTCAGAAATAGCAAGTTGGATGAAACTGCCTTGTCAGGGATGCTAGCTTGGTTGTCAAAGAAGAAAGGTAGTTGCATCATAGGCTGGGAAATGGACCCATTAGTTTAGCAATGTCTGAGAAGCTTTAAAGAGGCACTACATCAGGCATGTGTTGTTTCCTGGGTTCAGAATTTTATGCTATTGTTAAACAGCAGGTATAATTTATCAAGTATGTGCGTATGTTGCATTAATTTAAAAGAAAGGAAAAAAAAAAGAAACAGTCTTGCTCTGCTGTATAATTATGCATCATCATCTACAGCTTTTTCTCACTTATTTAGGAGATGGCCCGTGTCTTGGATGACTTACTGACCCCTACATCTTTTTTTGGATTTAATGTTTTGTTTAGAAAACCTGAATATAATTACTTAATTTCAACCCACTCATACACGTACATATGCAGCCATTTCCACAGAAACTCCTGGGATTCAGGTCACGTTTGCTGTCCCACTTGCTGGAATTTACAGGAAACTGTTTTCCTAAAGCTGCAGACAAAACCTGTTCTGGATTCCGCGCTATTGACCTCCCAGGAAGTTAGTTTTTGGAGAATATTGTCTTTTGTCTTGCTCTGTTGAGTTGAGAAACTAGACCAATTCTGTCGAGGTATGGGAATAAAGTCTATTCTGGATTTTTTTTCCTTAGTATAACTTAAGTCAGCTGCTAATTATTTAACTAACTTTTTTGTTAATAGCTTCTGATGCTTTAATATTTTTTTTATGTTAGTATTAAAGAGAATTTCTTTAGCTTAAGTGTTGTATC
The DNA here is from genome assembly GCA_013398915.1 of Dromas ardeola. Lineage (NCBI taxonomy): Eukaryota > Metazoa > Chordata > Aves > Charadriiformes > Dromadidae > Dromas > Dromas ardeola. The sequence goes on from VYZM01007445.1 coordinate 244,083, forward strand.
TGCCTAGTGTACAGAAATATTGAGACTCAGATGTCCATATGTTTCACTACCTACATTGCACTGTCCTACATAGCTGCCTTCTGAAAGAAATATCTTCCAACTTTTCAAGTATTTACAGCTTAGGCTGTGATTTTACAATGGCCCTAAGTCAACCGAAGTGGAGTCTGTTTCATCTAACCTTGGCTATGCATTCCCAATTCTCCTTTTTTGCCACCTCTGCTACACATTCTGATGCTCAATGAGCTGGTCCAGTAAACTGATCTGCCTGAAAACTAGCCCAAAAAATAAGAAAAATTGATGGGTTTCTGACTGGACTAGTTTCACGATTCATTCGTATCATATGGGCACTGGCACGAGATTGGTGATGGGAACATGTACCTGGAGATAATCAGGAGGAGAGAGATACGAATCTCTCTGACAGGGCCAGCCTGCCCTTTGTGTGGCTTCAATAGGAGCAGGGACCTAGTATTTGCCTCATCTCTATTTGGTGCACTGCTTTTATCTTGCTTGCACTCTCTGACCATCTTTCTTAAATAAATATATTTGCCATTTTCCTGGATTTCCACTGCTTCAGCTCTTATTGTTTTATTGTCCTTCATGAGGAGGCCAAGGAGGCAGATCTGAGTTGTGGGTCTGGCATGAGCACTGCAGCTTTTTACTGACCTTTTCATAATGGATTACAAGCAAGCTGGTAAAAGCTCTAGTCCAAAGAAAAGTTTGCTACCTTTATTGGTACCTAACAGAAAGCCTGTACATATATCCCTCCTGACGTTTGCAGTTCAGGAATTAGACTTCTCTTGAATCATTCTGCTGTTTCACTAGGGAGAAAGCCAGAGGCTGAGGAGCAGTTTCAGCAAAGGCTAGGGGCAAATCCGGCACTGCAAGGAGCCCCTTCATCACTGGCTTCTTACACAGACAAAATGTACTTGCTCTTTGTGTGTATGTGCTCAGCCTTCCAGGGACTCGGTGACATTTGAACCCCTTGTCCAAATCAGCCAAGTTTGGAAAGGTCTGAAGTTCTCAAAGAGAGCATTAAACTCCCTGTGTGATTCATAGAAGGAAGATGAGCAAGCAATGTGCCCTTGTCGCCAAGAAGGCCAATGGAATTCTGGGCTGCATAGGGAAGAGTGTGGCCAGCAGGCCAAGGGAGGTCATTCTCCCCTTCTACTCTGCACTGGTGAGGCCACAACTGGAATACTGTGTCCAGCTCTGGGCTCCCCAGTTCAAGAGAGACAGGGAACTGCTGGAGAGAGTCCAGCGTAGGGCAACAAAGATGACTGAGGGATTGGAGCATCTCCCTTATGAGGAAAGGCTGAGAGAGCTGGGACTCTTTAGCCTGGAGAAGAGAAGGCTGAGGGGAGACCTCATTAATGTTTACAAGTATCTAAAGGGTGGGTTTAAGGAGGATGGAGCCAGGCTCTTTTCAGTGGTTCCCCATAACAGGATGAGGGGTAACGGGCACAAGCTGGAACATAGGAAGTTCCGATCAAATATGAGGAAAAACTTCTTTACGGTGAGGGTGGCAGAGCACTGGAAGAGGCTGCCCAGGGAGGTTGTGGAGTCCCCTTGTCTGGAGACTTTCAAGACCCGGCTGGATGCAGTCCTGAGTAATGTGCTCCAGGCAATCCTGCTTTAGCAGGGGAGTTGGACTAGATGATGTCTAGAGGTCCCTTCCAACTCTGAAATTCCACGATTCCATGATTCCGTGAAAAGAATGACTCTGGAATGAAGAAAAGTGAGTGCTGGGTAGGGGAAGGTTTTCTTACATGGAGTACACATGCTGCTAAACACCAGAGGAACTTTAGAGGACAAAACCCTAGTAAACAACACAAAATCCTGAGAATCTTTAATCAGAATCCATACTCTTTTAGAAAATCACCATCAGTCTGTTAACAGAGATATGTTGAAAATCAGAAAGCATCACCTCCAAAGCTCACTGAACGATTTATTTTATGTCAAGATAGATTAAACTGCAGTTTTATTTCTTGCCTTTTCTTTAGATAAGTAGTTTACACATGTTGTTCTTCCTTTCAAAAAGTTCTCAGTAACAGTGTAGACCTAATGTTATTGCCAAAGTTTATTCATTCCTCTTGCATCAGTATTCATCAACGATATAGAGTCAGTCTGAGGTTGGCAGTGACTCAAGGGCAAGCAGTCATTTTTCTAATCAATGCACCTTCAAAAAAGTCATTTACCATCCAGGTCTAGACATATAGCAGAAACCTACTTTGCTTTGCTCTACTTAACATCCAATCTATTCTCTAGAAAGCTGAGAGCGACTTGAATTTCCGTTGCCTCACGCAGATTTGGCAGGGGGCCATATGGATTGTTAAGCTTATCAAACGCTGTCTCTGGAGCTCCATATAAATAGCCTCCAAAGCCTTTGAATGGCAAAATAGGTTGGCTTGCACCCGACCAAATCATGTCATTCCTCTTTAGGATTCATTCTGAGTACTGAGAACACTCTCTTTTAACTTCCACAAGCACCTTTCACCTATTGTTCTAAGTATTATCCACCATTCATTTGACTCAGGTTGTTCTTTTATCACAACACTCTCTGAACATGTTCCAGGTCTTGTATCAGCCTATGTTTATATGATCAGACAATTGTCAGTGAGCTCTGTGAAGACTGACACGAACTTGTTTTGTAAGGATGACATCTCAGTTCAAAAACCACTTCAATAATGCTTGCAAAGCTCTACACAATTTAATGGTCAAACTCACAACACAAACGAGGTTTTTCCACGGGTATCAGAAGTACCGGATGTTATGTGTAAAGACTTTTTCTTCTTGCCGCTAAGACTCCTTCACCTATTCCTGGCAATGGGGTCACTTATCACCCTCAAAACATGCTTTCATATATAGGATATTGCCACTTTGAAAGCACTAGCAGGGTGAGTCATCACTTCCTATGGATAGCACTACAGACTGGTGTAATTCTGCTGTGTCTCCTACTCCTGATAAAACTGCTCTGCGATGCAGCCATAATGCATGCTACAGCACAGTTTGTTTTGGACCTCAGGGACTTAAATCTTATCAGTCAGGGAGTGCAAGAGCTCTAAAGGGCCACTGGGCCACTGTATAATTTAAAACCTAAAAGATTTATAGGGACAAAAAGGCCTGTCCTTAAAATGGTTATTGCATCATTATTTCAGATTAGTTCTAAGGACAGATATGCAAACTGACACACTCAGCCTAAATAAACTGAACCAGATGCTGTATAAAAAGTATATGATGGAAAAGGGGTCTAATAATCCTCAGGTGTTTCAGAAGATCCTACTGATTCAAGTTGCCCAACAGATTTATGGAAAATAGACTAAGAGACTGCTCTTAGGAGGAGGTGCTGCTCCTTTCTCCATTGGCACTGAGTGCAAGATGTGCTCGGTAGAGGGTATGTTACTTTTTCCTCGCCCTTTTTTTTCTTTCCTCCAGTAGAAATATTGATCTAATGACAAATGCCTGAAATCTTTTCAATAAGCATTCTTTTAACCCTGTGTCTAAGGAATTTTCTTAATAGTGATGGCTTGCTTCTGTTTTCTGATACTTGTTTTATGCATCTGTAAATGTGGGAGAACAAAAAAACTGTTCACGGTCAGCACGATCATCTCAGGCTATGCATTTTAAGGCGTAATGGTGAAACTATTCTCTACCTGTCCCTTGGTTCATCACTTCTGCAGCTGAGAAAGAAACGTGGCCTGCCTTGTTATTTTGTGCGGGACAGCCATCCAGTAGTAAAATGATGTGCAGTTCCTTGTGAGTTTTTCTCTATCTGGCTATATAAAGAATTCAAAGTTAGTTTGCAGGCAGCAGTTTCACGCTGTGCCATCTAATCAGCTGACTTGCTTGTGTCCAAGCACTTTGTGAAATGACATGCTATTTTTGAAAACAGAGCTCTTTAAGATTGAAATTGAAGCCTGGACTGCAGAAATGTTTGTGACAAAGTATTCTAGTCATGTCTCAGAAGTAGAAATTATCTGCTGTGACAGAAAATGGTTGGTAATGATCAAAACTACACGGTGGCTCATTCTAAGAGACCACATAATCAGCCTTTTTATCTGACCATTTGAACTGTTCTGTAATAGCCTATCTGAATTCTTTCATTGTTAATAGTACCTATTCCTCATTTTCCTTTTTTCCTGAGACCCAGTAGCTGCCACACCACCTTTCAAGTGATTTTTTTCTTTCTTTAAATTCCTTCTTCAGACTGAAGTTCCTAAAATAATCACATCAATGCATCCATCAGGCGGATGGTCCAATTAGTGACTTGTTGCTTGCCTTCATGGGAAGACATGGCACCAAGGGTGCCCTTCCAAGGCTTCGGGTTGGTTTCTTGCTGAAAAGTAATAAAGGATGTGTGCTGTAAGTTAGCACCTCTTGATTGCTGGCCCTTAGGTAATTTTGAGCAGATGTTGAGCTGTCCTATCCTGCTTTTTCTTGGTCAGATCTGCCAAGTTTCTTGCTTGGATCAGGCATGTTCCATGTTAAGGAACACTTCCCCCTGGTTCTCCCTTTCCACATCATGCTTCTCTTTGACTTAGTCTGGTCTTTCCTAGTGCTGAACAGTTCAGAGAAGTCCATGTTTTGCTTGGCGGGAGGGCTCTGCAGTGAAAATGTGCGCAGAGCTCAGCTGTAGAGTAGAGCCACAGCAGAGAAAACCCACCACAACTAGACAATCAAAATAAGAGTTGGCACTGTGGAGTCTCTGCCAGGGAAGCCAAAAAACGGGAAAAGTGGTGAGGGAAGAGAGAAAAGGGAATGGAAACAGAGACAGAGAGGAAAAAGATAAAGGAAGTAGATATGTGAATTAGGAAAAATACGGTGTGAGGGGGAAGGAGTAAAGGATGGAGATTCTGTGTCCACCTGAGAAAGAGGCAAACAAGTAACCTCTATCACTGATGACTGCCTTGCCACCAAACTTCACTCTTTTCTTTTCCCTCCCCCTCAGTCAATCCAAAATCTCAGGGATCCAGTCATGCTGCAGCCCTCTTCCTCCCCTTCTGCACCCTAACCCGACTGAAATATGGACAAACAAATATTTGGAGCCCTTCAGTCAATGTCATTTGTTGGCATTGATCTGAGCCACAGTAAGGGCTCATAGGGATGGGAGAAGGAACATGATTAATAAGGGCAAGGACCTCTGCATCATTTGCTCTTCAGGTAGCTGTTGTGAGACCTGTCCTACTGCTTTGCTGACCTTAATCTAATATCATCTTCAGTCACCTTTGCTGAAAAATTAGGTCCTTTCCTTTATTGCCTCCCTCCAGAGGATACAACTGATCTCCGTTGGTTTTTTTAAAGCATTTTTCATGTTGAAAGAAAATGATGTGACTGCTTTCCCAAACACCTCTATCCAGTGCTCCCTTTTCCTCACAACTTAATCCCTACAATCTTCTTTTCATTCTTGTTCATCTCCTTTTTGTTCTTTGATTTTTTTATGTCCTTTCTAACTGGTGGTGCCCAAAACCTGGAAAGGACCCTATAGATCATCTCAGATTTCCAAGGCAGAGAGCAGACCAGGGTAATTGTTCCCCAGGTCCTGCAAAAGACACTGCTGTCAGTTGTTGAATGAGATAAAGAGGAAAAAAAGACTTGGTTCCACTGCGTAGGCTGATCAGAGAATGCAGGTAGGAACACCAGGCAATGGTGTTAGTCCTCTCACACTAAGGTTTTTAGGTTTTTCATTTCCTACACATGCCCTTATATTGAATCTCAGGGAACTGTGTACTCAGTTAGGCAACGGAGCTCTTTGTCCTAAGGTACTCCTCAGCCTGGGTACTAACATAACACATTTCCAGCATCATCTGTTCAGACCCCTGAACACAGCAAGTCTGTCTATATGGATTCAGTAGTATCACTCCAGGAAATGAGACAAGTTTAGGCTCTTTAGCACTTTCAGAAAACTTTCCAATGCAGAAAATTTTTCCAATGCAATGGCTTAAATTCATCTTCTTGATCTGTCATGGAACAGACTATCTGCACTTGCTGACTTGATTGAATAGTGGCTGAAGAAGCTGCTACACCCAGCTGAGATGAGTTTCTATAGACCCTTGAGAGATCTCTTCAATAAAGCTCTGCACCATTTCTCCATGTCTGTGTGGCATGGAGACTTCTATTTCTTTATAGTACTACTGTCTTGGCCCACACTTTCAACCTCCTTCTTACATATATGCTAGATGATTAAAATGTTCGCAAGGTGTTAGCAAGATCTTGGGTTGGTAGGAATTCCTCTCCATTCTGGGAAATACCCTGAGATCCAGTAGGACACACAGATATATTTAATATTTTTTTTTTTCTGCTAGGTTATTCTCAGTCCATTATTCCCCATTTTGTATTTGTGCATTTGATTTCTCCTCAAGAAGCACAGCATGTTGCATCTGTCTTCGTCCAATTTCATCTGAAAGATTTGAGACCACCCCTCCCTGGATTCATCAAGAATGAGCTGAATTCGGATCCTGGCAATGCTCCTGAGCTTGCTTCTGCTCAGGAAGTTCAGATGTGTATTCTCTGTTGGAGCAGCAAGTTCTTCAAAAGAAAAAGGAAAGTAACTGTTAGAAACAAAGCCCCCCTGCAGCTCTCAGCATGAGATGCCCTTCAGTTTGAAGTGGACTGTTGATAACTTCATCTTGAGGTTTGTGCCTTATTACTCTAGAGGTGTCTATTGTTTTTTAGTAACATTTCTCTTGGGTATGAGAGACCTGACCAGCTGACCAGCCAGTAGTGCCTGTTGTCTTTCTCTCCTTTTTTTGAAGACTAAATCCTCCAATACCTCCCCTGCTCTCTCTGGTCTGCGTGGGATCTCTGATCATTGCCAGCTGCTTTGTTCCTTAAGTACCCTGGCATGGATTTCGTCAGGCACTGCTGACTCGAATACATCTGTCCGGTCTAAATATTCTTTAATTTACTCTTTACCCTGCTCTGGTCTGTGTTGTCCCATTTCCCTATTTACTTTGTTTCAATGTCTGGTGAAGACTAATCTCCTTCCTGCAGCCTGAAAGAAAGCAGGCACCCAATACTTTAGCTTTCACTGTATCACCTGACTTCTGTGCTTTTTTGTTAAGTAATAGATTTTCTTTGAGGCCTTTCCCTGTCTTTCTTTTCTACTCGCTGCAGTTCTTGAACCCTTTCTTACTGCCTTGTTGCTTCTAGTGGACTGCATTTAAAAAAAAAAAAAAGAAAATAAAAGATTGAGATTTTCTGTTTGTTTGGGTTTTGTTTTTCTATTCATTGCTATTTTCTTTACTGTCATCCTTTATTGTATACCTTTCATTTGCCCCTGCTTTTGGCCTTTACCACGCTTTTTTTTTTCCCTCAGGGTAAGAATTATCCTCATAATTTAGTAGTGGTTTATCCTCATTGCTTTTTATTTATTATTTGTTTGCTTTGCTCCTTTTAATCACATAGAACAAGGATGGCCAACCAGTGGTATTTCAGATGCTGTGACAACTTTGTTGGACTCTCAGCTCCTTATTCTGCTGTTTTTGTGTCTTTCTTTCTCATACTAATTAACTCCTGTTGTGGCCACTTCTACCTACATTTTGCCATCAGGTTTACAGCCAGCTCCTCTTTACTAGTTGGAATCAAATTTAAAATTTGCCAGCACTGCTAGCAACTTCCAAACCCTCTCTAAAACATTGAATGCATTGCCAGACGGATCAGTGTTGCTTTTCGGATAGGGGGATAGCTAGGTAATGAAATCTCCTATTGCACCGTTCTGAAGCACTGCCTCTCCCAGCCGCTGTGGTTGCCTGGGGTTCCTACCTGCCTCCTCTGATCAGCCCACACAGTGGAACCAACTCTCTTCTTTTCCTCTTTAACTCATTCAACAAATCTACCTCTTACTTATATCTAATGTCTAGAAGCAGCATATATTCTTGGTAAATTGTTTAAGATGTCCTGTGCTTAGTCTGAAAAAGAAACTGATGCCTCTTCTGCTGTCAATTGGCCCACTAAATTTCAGTTGCCGTTTAATACTTAAGTTTAACTCTGACTTACACTCTCCTATTTGCATGCTGTGTCCCTGCATATAAACACCTCAGATAGATACTCAACATATTGCTGCATAATCTTCATTTTTGCAATTTACCATCCAATATCTTTCGTTTGATTTTCTCCCATTTTTTCACATCACCTGTAAGCTTCTGTCACTAGCTCCTTTTAATCTGGCATTAAATTATTTAACCACTAGAGGATAATGTGCACAAGCACGCTTGCAGTCATATCCATTAAATTAAAAATGTCAGTATTGTTTCTGGTTAGTGGTATGTAGCCACATCTAAATTAGATGATTCATCTGTGAGCAGATCATAGCTGTATGCTGTAGTACAAGCTCTGCAGATGTGAGATGTTGCCCTCGAAATATCATTTCAGGAACAGGGATTCTTTGTGACAGGTTTCAATCATATTCAAGCAGGAAACGTGGAACATGTTGGTTTTAAAATAGTTACCTGACTAAAAAATACCTCCCTAAACTTGTAGGTCTGGTGATCCAAATCATAGATAACAAGGTGATAAGCATATTGTAGTTATTACCTAAAAAATATTTTTTCTTTACTGAGTCCTAGCATAGGCCATAGGGTATTTCAGCCAAAAAAACCCAAACCCCTCACTAACTCATAAAAAAAAAATCTGTTAATATTCTCCTTTTTTTAATATAAAGCAACATTGGCAGAAACCTTGTTTTTATAACTCATGAGATTTTTACCAGCGGATATACCCAATTTTTTATTATAATGTGGTGTAACAAACATTCTGCAAATCAAAGCAAACAACCGCTGGAAGTTCTCAGGCCTGTTATTATCTTAGCTCTAGCAAATACAAACTCCAGGCTGCACATTTGGTCAGCTATAAAATGACTACAGATGTGGGCCATATTTCATCAGAGCTCTGTTTATTAGGTTGTCATATTTCTACAGGGAAACCCCTGGAGAGAGGATTTCAGAGTTTTTCTCTTTGGAAATGGAGTTTTGTGGATTCCTTCACCAGGGGAAGCGAAGTTTCTCACAGCAGGAACGCAGCACCCAGTATCTTCAGCATGGACCTCACTCAGGTTGGGGCCAGCTACCTGGTGTTTGCACTTCCCAGTTTCATCTCCACTGGCTTGTCAGCCCATCATCTGCTCAGGGGATCCAGCTGGGGCTGCGTACACTTCAGACTAGACAGCCCCAGTGTATTTGAGGCCCTCTGATGCTCGTTGCAGCCAGCATAAGACAATTGTGCCCCAAAGCCACCACCCTCTTGCCACTCCTAGTGATTCTGTGTCACAAACCTGAAGCAATTTTAAACAGGCTTACTTAAACTTTTTTTTTTATTTAATTCCCATTTTTTTTCTACTTCAAAACTCGAACACGCATAGCTACTTCCCTTAAAAAGCTAAAAATTCATTTTGTTACTTGCACTGTTCTATCCAGCTTAACTAATGATACCAATCCATTTCAATTCTCACTCCCTGGCTTAAATTACTTTGTGTCTCTGGTAATATGAATACTCGTCTCCTAGTCAATACACTGGAGATATTCCTATCGATTTTTTCTGTCTTTTTCAAAGAATCTGTTCCAGTAATTTATCAATTGCTGCTATCTAAATAGTTTCACTGGATGCATTTATCTGCAGTAAAACAATTTCTTACCAGTTAACAAAGGGAAAAAAAACGAACAGTTGTATTTTATCGGACCTGAAAGGTATAGACATGCAACCTGTTCCTGGGGTAATTAATAGAATCATAGACTCATAGAATAGTTTGGGTTGGAAGGGGCCTTTAAAGGTCATCTAGTCCAACCCCGCTGCAATGAGCAGGGACACCTTCAACTAGATCAGGTTGCTCAGAGCCCCATCCAACCTGACTTTGAATCTTTCCAGGGATGGGGCATCTACCACCTCTCTGGGCAGCCTGTGCCAGTGTTTCACCACCCTCATCGTAAAAAATTTCTTCCTTATACCTAGTGTAAATCTACCCTCTTTTAGTTTAAAGCCATTTACCCCTGTCCTATTACAACAGGCCCTGCTAAAAAGTTTGTCCCCATCTTTCTTATAAGCCCCCTTTAAGCACTGAAACACCCCAATAAGGTCTCCCTGGAGCCTTCTCTTCTCCAGGCTGAACAATCCCAACTCTCTCAGCCTGTCCTCACAGGAGAGGTGCTCCATCCCCCTGATCATTTTTGTGGCTCTCCTCTGGACCCACTCCAACAGGTCCATGTCTTTCCTGTACTGGGGGCCCCAGAGCTGGGTGCAGTACTCCAGGTGGGGTTTCACCAGAGCAGAGTAGAGGGGGAGAATCACCTCCCTTCATCTGCTGGCCATGCTGCTTTTGCTGCAGCCTAGGGTGCAATTGGCCTTCTGGACTGTGAGTGCACATTGCTGGGTCACGTCCAGATTTTCATCCAGCAGTACCCCCAAGTCCTTCTTGGCAGGGCTGCTCTCAATCCCTTCATCCCCCAGCCTGTATTGATAGCAGGGT
>VYZM01007445.1:273973-333085 GCA_013398915.1 Dromas ardeola
TTCTCCTTTCTTTTCTGTCACGATTCTTTACCCCCTCTTCCTCCCCTCCTCCTTTGCTTTTGTTTGCTTTTTTTGCAGAGTCTGGGCTCAATATTAATAGTTGCCATAGAGCAAGGAAAGTTTTGTCTCTGAAACTTGATGGGCCTAATACTCTCTTCAAGAGGTATGTATGTCAAGCACAAAGAGACCAACACGTGTCATGCTGGTGTGTCACAGACCTAGCAATTAATAAGACAATCCCAAAATGTGATGTGATCCCTTGTAACACTTGAGACACAAGGGAAAAAAAAGAAACTGTAATATAGCATCAGTTCATGTTGTTGGCATGAAGGGTTGTCACCAGGTGTCCACAGAAAGTCATGAGACAGCCTGCCAAGCTCCAAATAGAAGTGTATTAAACTCAGTTGTGTGGTGTTTCAATGCCCTATTTTTTTTTAAATATTACTGGAGGCAATTTTTGTTTTCAGTTTTGGGTTAACACACAAATGAAACTCAGTGATGCTCAGCCAAAACCCACAAGTCTTGCCTATTTTGAATCAAAATCCTACAAAACCACAGTGTTTATCATGGTTTCTACATGAAGTCATAATTAACCCCAGGTTTGCTCAAAACTTTGTCCAAGTTAACTAAAAATTCTGTAAACTGTGGGGAACCCGGCTGAAGTATTGGGTAAGTATGAAAACATGAGCTGATATTTGAGTTTGGTCTCATTCTGGGTTTTGCTGAAAAAGTTTCAAATGACTGTAGCTGCTATCTGACTACTTTATCCCAGAGGGTAGATTTTAATAGAGATGAATTTAACTTCTGAACTACTGAAATCCTTTAAGGGTTCAGTGTTATCCAGGACCCCAGATTTATGACAAATATACTAAAACACCCTCTATCTAAAGATTTTCTATTTAGAAAATACTCTTTTTACTCAACTTACTGACTTTCCTAATTAGCAAATCAAAAGTTTGGGGCAGTTTTGGTATGTGGTAGGGTGTTGGGGTTTTGGGAGGTGGGGTGGGGGTGGTATTGCAAGCAAAGCATGTTCTTAAGTATTTTCAAATAGATACAGTTACTTCAGTTCTCTGATTTGCTATCCAAAGCATTCTTTCAGGGTATTAGCAGCAAATGTTCACTCCTGTATATTTGGAGCCATTGAAAAGGAAAAATGAGAGACAGGGAGACAATGAGGTAGAAAGACAGAGAGAGGGAGTGACAGAGAGAGAGAGAGAGAGAAAAAAAAGTCTGTTAGACCTCAGGAGGGCCCTTTGTTTGAAAATCGTGAATAAATTTCTATGGCTGAAAATACTATTGAAGAATGTGTTACTTTGACAAAGGATCATTTTAGCGTGAAATTCTGACCTCACTGGGATCTCTGGAAGTTCAGTTTATCTATACTGTATATAAGCTCCATTGGAAGCAGGGTTTCATCATGGATCTCAATGCAGGAAATGTTTATTATCAGATAATTTTTATTTTCTACAACAGATTTTGATCTAACTACAGTTCCTGGACTTCGTTGGGAAGTCCCATGTTGGTAAATCCTCAGCACTGAAGAAGGCCACCTGAAAGGTCAGGACATTTCAAACATATTATCACAGCCTAAACTCCCACATATGAACATGTAGCTTAATAAATGTAGAGACCAGAGTTAAAACTAGGTAGAAATTTCAAGTAATTAAATTTTATTTTTCCAGAAAATTCTGCTTGGGAAAAACGAAACAAAACAAAAAAACAACCCAAAACTCAACACTTTCCCAATTGTAATGGATTGCTCCCGTTACAAAAAGCTATGAAAATGTTACAAGGGTTAAGAACAGTTTCAAACCTAAATCAACAACATTGTTTAGCATTACATTTTTCTAGCTATTTATTAACACCTAGGTACAACAAATACTAGAGATAAAGTATTTGATTTCAGTTTGAATTCGAAACTGATAATTTTAGCACCAAGTGTACTATACAGTCACAACCCTATAACTTTAAATCAATTTTAATATTAAGTACAGATGGAGCACATATATACATGGCTTTATTAATAACCACATAAATTTATGTCTTCATTAATTAAAAGTCAACTGCTATGTAAAGATTTTGCACTAGCTTTACCCTGGTTTGGCAAAACAGATTCTCTAAATAGGAACTAAGCAACTGACAGGAGTTTCACTATTTGCATCATTAATTCTGACCCTTTATTTGCAAGACTCTCTCTCCCAAAAGTAATTCATCTCGATTATCATATCACACCAGAACTTCACACCCAACGCCAGGTTTTGAATGATTTCTCCCCATATGGCAACTTCCTCAGTTACTGTGCAACAGTCTCAGGGAAGTGCATCTTTTGCATAACCAGCTTCTCTAATAAGCCAATCACCAATATATTTCACATTAGTGATGTGAATATGTTTAAGCTTAAAGTAGGAAACCCATTTTGCAATTAAGAATTCCTGGATTCTCAGGATTCAATTCTAACAGCTAGCACTTTTCAGGTTTCCATTTCAACTAGTGAAGGGAAGGGCACTGCACCTGTAAGTTCAGAGACTTCAAACAATTTGTGCATTCACAGATTTCTTTTCTGTAGATACTAATTTCTCGATATGTGCCCATTCTTTCCAATGTGTGTTAGACATTGAACTCTAGATCCATAAGAAGTCCTGCTATCTGCAATTCCCATCTTTATTTGTTTGCAGAACTCTGAGGTATGGTACTTTAAAACCAGGAGGAACACTGAGAAAGCCTTCCTTTTTCCTACTGTCAGCCTCTCTGTGCTCACAGCCTATGGACTGGAAATCTCCACTTTAGGTATTAGATACAGAACACATTTGGCAGCGCTCAGCAACACTGTCCCTGAGGGACTGTCTAAAAAAACTGGTCTAGGGAAATTAAATTTCTCTTTTCTGTGTGACTACAGAACATGGCACATATAGCTTACACTTCAGATGATGATGGATTTACACTAGAGGAGAAGGAAAGGAATAATACTCGGCATTGAGACGTGTAAAATCCTCCACAAGAGGAAGTAACCTAAAGCACTCATGTAAAATACATTCGCGATTCACAGGGTCAGAGGGAAAGAAGATGATCAGATTGCAGAAGAGGTAGTAGCCACTGCAGCCCAGAAGTTTTTAGCCTGTAGGGTTACTACACTGAGGAAGCCAACTCTTACCCATTTGTGTTACTGAATATTCAAACTGTGTTCATGGGTGCATTATAGAAGCTTTTTTAACTAGACTTTATCACATATCTCAACATTTTCATAAAGGATACAAATGTTTCTTTCTTCATGGCAGACGCACTTCTGTAGAATCATAGAATCATAGCATGGTTTGTGTTGGAAGGGACCTTAAAGATCATTTAGTTCCAACCCTACTGCCCTGGGCAGGGGCACCTTCCACTAGACCAGTTTCTCAAAGCCCTATCCATCCTAGCCTTGAACACTTTGAGGGAGGGAGCATCCACAACTTCTCTGGGCAACCTGTTCCAGTGTTTCACCACCCTCAGACTAAAGAATTTCTTCCTAATATCTAATCTAAATCTACCCTCTTTCAGTTTAAAACTGCTACCCCTTGTCCTATCACTACACTCCCTGATAAAGAGTTCCTCCCCATCTTTCCTGTAGGCCCCCTTTCGGTACTGGAAGGGGCTATAAGGTCTTCCAGAGCTTTCTCTTTTCCAGGCCAAACAACACCAACTCTCTCAGCCTGTATTCGCAGGCCAGATGCCCCAGCCCCCTGATCATCTTCGTAGCCCTCCTCTGGACCCACTCGAGCAGGTCCATGTTTTTCTTATGCTGAGGACCCCAGAGCTGGATGCAGTACTCCAGGTGGGGTCTCACCAGAGTGGAGTACAGGAGCAGAATTACCTCCCTCAAACTACTGGCCACGCGTCTTTCACTACAGCCCAGGATGTGGTTGGCTTTCTGGGCTGTGAGCGCACATTGCTGGGTCATATTCAGTTTTTCACCCACCAACACCCCCAAGTCCATCTCTTCAGGGTTGTTCTCAATCCACTCATCACCCAGCCTGTATTTGTGCTTGGGATTGTCCTGACCCAGGTGTGGGACATTGCACTTGTCCTTGTTGAATTTCATGAGGTTTAAACATGCTCACCTCTCATGCCTGTCAAGGTCCCCCTGGACGGTATACCTTCCCTCTAGAGTATCAGCCACACCACTCAGCTTGCTGTCATCTGCAAACTTGCTAAGGGTGCACTCAATCCCATTGTCCACGTTCTCAACAATGATAATAATAATTAAATAATACCTGTCCCAGTATGTATCCATGAGGGACACTACTTGTCACTGTTATCCACCCGGTCATCGAGCCATGGACCGCAGCTCTTTGAGTGCAGCCACCCAGCCAATTCCTTATCCACCGAGTGGTCCAAAATGGAAGATTCAGGCATTGATCCCACTACCTTTCACATGCTAAGTGTTTGCTTTACCATTTGAGCAAATTCCCCCCGGCTTTCAATGGATGCCAGTTATATAGGCTGCAGCACAGTATCTTTTCAAACCAAATAAATCAAGCATGATAGTGAAACAAGTAATAATAATACTAACATTTTTAATAAAAAGTCAAAAAGTGATTGACAGAGGGAAGGAAGGAAAGATTATAAATCCAGCAGGTAAAATAATGGCATGTCCTTGAATCAGTGTTGTGGCTGGAGACGGGTCTTATCTTCGGACATCTTACAGACAGATTTGGGCCCTGGAGAAACAGATTGAAAAGGCAAATAACAGCTTCTACGCCATCAGATGACAGAAGCTGGAGCTAAGACTCATGGACATCCTTTTGCATGTAAGAATAAAATTTAGCACCATATTTTCAATTGTGTTCACCCTCCTCGCATGGATCATAGCTGTTCTACATACCCTCCTCACATGGATCATAGATGTTCTAAATCATTAATGCGACACTCTTTAAAAATACCACAAAAAGAAAGATGTTCTCTTCACAGTTTTCTTCCTTCCTCAAATGCTTTTGCTGTGTTTGAACACTTATATGAAGAGAAAATACCTTTTTCTTGAGCATCATCTTTAAATTACTGGTTATGGATCTTCTCTACCTTGTTCACGGGGAAATGTCATTTGTGATTTGAAGAGTAAGCAAAAGTAACCATTAAAAGTGAGAAGAGGTCCCTGACTCACACAGCAAGTTTTCTCACCTGTAACTACTCCTTGGCTCCAGCTAACTGCTTTTTGTCTGTGCTTTTCCTCCAAGTCCTTACAGGTGCCTTAGTAAAACCTTCTAATGGACTTGCTTCTAAAATATTAACTCAAAGAAGCAATTCATAGACTCAACAAATCACACAATAATTCAGGTTCGGAGGGACTCAGAGAGTCTCTAGTCCATCCTCCTATTCCATCCAGGATCAGCTGTAAGGGCAGGCCAGGTCTCTCAGGGCTGGGTCTCCAACGATGGGGATGGCACAACCTTGCTAGGAACCTGTCTCAATGCAGGTTCCTCCTCACAGTGAAACAGTTTTTCTCCTGTCATCCATTGCAAACTGCTCCTTTTCCAATTCATGCCCACCAAACTTGGCAAAAGCACTTAACAAGACAAGAACTGAGATCTTCAACCTGGGCAACCTCGTAATAGCCATTTAGCCCAGAAGGATCCTTTTCCACATATACCACATCTCCTCTCCCATGTTCCCCAAAATATCTCCCAAGACTGTCCAACAAACTGGAGTGAAAGACGAAAGTCAGGGAAGAAACCTATATCACATAAACAGCAGATATCCATTGTCTTAGTATCTTAATTTCATGATCATGCAAGGGTTTAAAATGTATTCTGCAGCTCATGTCTTTTCTGAGTAGCAGTGTCACATTCATGTCAATCGTATATTTCCTCAGTATATTGTTATCCTAAATCTCTCATTAGTCTATACATTTATGTGGTTGCATTTTTCATTTTGATCTGCCCATTCACTAGATGGAAACTAACAAGCAAATTTGCCAAGTAGCCAATACTAGGGAAATTTTGCTACAGGATGACCTGACCATTTAAAATTGATTCCCTGTAAACAGCTTAAAACAATAACACAAGTTAGATGTGCTCTAATGTATTCCATTGGTTGAAAACATAACAGCACAAATAAGTGTGAGAAGCCACATGCAACTATATGGTCATGTAAAAGAGAGACAAAACCTGAAGTGACAGTTAGAGAAATTTGACGTTCACTGAAGACAGGTCATCTGGCGCTTGGAAGCAGTAAACAAGATTCCTTAACAAACCCACCAAAGTAGTAGCAACCAAACTGAGGAATGAGGGAGGCAGACTGCTAAAGCTATACTGACAAAGCCATACAAATAAAACCAGTCATGTGCAGCTGGAGCATTCCCCGAGTATCGCATCCTGGCTCTCGGATGGAAATGGCTGCCAAGTGTCTGCTGAATGATGCTGTAGCCTTGCTTACAGCCTCCATTTATTTTGTGCTCCTAAGGCTGCAGGTTTATAGATCCCCAGCCATATAATTTAATGCTTTGTGCCCACGCATTTTGTTTTATATTAAGATGCTCCCAAGTACCTTGTTTCCAGGTTTTTGGCTGGTTTAGACTAATATTCTCCCTCTCTATTCCAGTCACTAGGCAGTCTTAAATGTTGCCGTGCCTGGCCTCAAGGAGATCATGAGGGTAATTCATGGAAAAAGAGAGATGGAGTAATGACACCTGTACCACTTCCCTCCCTATTTCTGTTTGGTTTCCCTCTTCATGATTAGTACGGTCTGCGAGAAATGAGAATATTCCCCTCCATACTGACGTGCAACAATATCCCCTCATTACAGATAGAGATGATTTAAAGCCAGTGCAAGGTTCAGTTAACCCTTCAGAGGGAAATGTATAACTCAGCAGGGAGTGCTAATAGAAATAATGATGTACAGTGAAGGGAAAGAGAACTATTTTTTCCTGACCTGCGAGGTTTGTTTCATACCACGAATTACTGAAATTCTGCAGAACATTTTGCACATAGCTTAGTTTTTCGGAGTTTCAACTCCATTTCCAGACTGAAGTTGGAATAAATTTTAGGCAAAGTTGTGCAAGACTGCTCAAAACAGACAGCTGAGCATGTCAAGATGCGCAGAACAATTTCTCTCTTTTTCAAGCTGCAGTTTCCATGGAGGATCGCTAAGGTCTATCTATCTTATGTATTTTTATATATTCAAAATGTATGTTTGAATACATGGTGGAAAATGTGGATGGGATTCTGTTATCAGAAGTGATGTTTACTGACAGCTGATATGGTCCAAGGTGTGCAGTCTCATCTCTAGCTGCCACTCCAGAAAGACACAGGTCTCCCACACGTCCTGAATGATATCTGCCACTCCCAGATAGATACCTTTAACTGGCTATCTCCAGAGAGTTGTAAAGCCATACTTTCCACAAAAAATGCCCCATGGCCAATGGAGGCTCATGTGGTTACATGCATACAGGGGGATGATCTAGGCCTTCGGATTTCACCTGAGGAAAATTCCAGTTAAATGAATGGGCATTTTGTTTGTTGTCAGGATCAGATATTCTGTATATGGAGAACACGCGCCCACTTCTGCCACTTCAACCTTCAGCATCTGGTCGTTGTTTAGAGACGGTTTCTGTGAACTGCTGCATGTTTGCAAATCCCAGGCTTCTAATGGAAGGTGTGAGTATTCGGCACCTTTCCACGTCAGAAACTAACTCCATTCATTTTTACTCCACCAAGAAAATATTTTTTTCCATAACTAATCACTAAATGATGACTAAATCACACACGCAAGTGAAGGGGACCCCTGGTTAGCCATTAATAGTGGGTAAGTGCCAGCTGTCAGAGGTGTTCTAATATCCATAGGTGATTATTACTTTAAAAATTTAAATATTGTAAAAATACCCAATAGGACATACAAAGCCTGATCTGCAGATGGTGAAACTCTGAATAGTTTCTTTGTCGGCTCTAGCCTTTAATTCTAATTTAATAGGGCAGCCACATAATTAAATTGTGATTAATATAATTTATTTAGCATTAAAAGGCACGTGTGTACTGAATATGAAATATATAAGCTTCTAATGAACAGCTGCTACTTAACTTTATTGTCTTTTTTAGCATGAACTCAAATGAATTATATCCCAAGCTGAAAGTATTTAATACTGAAATCGTCACAAAGAAACACCAAAATGAACATTATTTCTTTAACCCAATTAAAAAGCATCCCAGTTGCTATCGAACGTATTTTACAAACCAGGATTATTTTTAAATATGTTATGATGGATGGTAATGTAAAAGATGGACTGAGAAGCCTGATCTGAATAACTGTTATGATGAAATATCGAATTATCATTGTAGTCCTTCTCTCCGTAGACCAATTATCTGAGTGTGTGTGTGCGTGCACTGAGCTGGAACTCCACTCTGCTAGAGCTGACAACAACTTGGTCTGAATGTGAAACGACTGAAGTAGTCACACCCTGTAGATCTAATCTCATATAGGGTGTACATGTGTAGCCTCTCTCACACTTTTTTTTTTGATTTGAGAAATGCAAACACTTCTTACCAGTAGAGGAGATGCTCAACAGTGTGTCAGAGGTGGCATCACAGCTCTGCCCTCTTCTCGACCAGTGTTGAACCATCACCAGTTCAGAGAAATACGTGCTCTGGCTGTTTGCTTGACGTAGTATGTCTTTGGTACTAGTACTTTGTTGGTACTAGTTTGGGGGGTTTATGCAGGAGAGGGAGGAAGTGTGTACCCCCGGACTTCCACTCCTGTGGAAAAAAGTGCTTGGAACTCAAGTGAATAGCCTACTTTCTTTTCAATGAGTTTAAAAGAAAAAAAAAGCTATTTTTTATGCTTTGAAATGAATCACAGGAATCATGGCTCTTGTTATCTGAAAATGTAATACAGATTCAGGTCCATCTTTCCTGTTCTGCAGCTTATACTTGGTGGAATCTGCTGTGCATACTGCCAGATCATAGCGGTACGCACACTTGAAAAAAAGCCATTTGTCATCCCAGTTATTGGAACAGAGCCCAATAGATGAATGTCAAGAGACCACCGACTGAGTGTGACGAAAAGCACGGAGGCTAAAGATTTCTGGGTGACTCTGTTACACTTGGCTGCCCTTGTGGAAAAACACCCACGTTGCTGCTAATATCCAGCTATTTCATTTCTACAAACAGCATTTCCCTCTCTAAATATCTATTTATTATTCCACAAGTGAAAGTCACTGGATTTGGGGATTAAATTATCACCTCTGCTTGCACTGTAAATAAGCAGGGACCTGCCTTCCTCACCTCTGAGCGAGTCATGAAGCAGAGCGCTGGAATGCACCCCCAGCCTCTAACCAACAGTGTTTGCACATCAAGGATTGCTGCCTTGGGGAACCTGCCGAGAAAAACAGTAAAATCGCTTAGACATTTTTTCCTTTACCAAAGACTGGAAATAAACTTGCTATAAAACCTGCTTTTCTCTTTCCCCCCGTAAGAGGAATAATACTAGCAGAAGCTAACGCTTTATTTCAGGAAAACATGCTATAATTACTGTTCCTACATGTGGTAAGTGGTAGCTGTCTATGCTGTTTTGTAACATCTAGTAGTCACCATACCAGCACAAAACAGATGATCCCTGACCCAAAAAATTTTCAGTCAAGTATAGGTCATGATCAACAAATTGAGAAACAATGAAGCAATATTGGTCCACGCCAGCAGCTCTACCATAGCAGAAGCGCTGTTTTACAGGGGTTTTTTTCCTATGCTGCGTGGCAAAGGAATGTTTTAAGATGGCTTTTAGAGGAAAATTAATTTCCTTTGCACTTACAGATTGCCTCTCTGAGTGTAAGGGGCTGCCCAGCAGGCAGCACAGAAATGTTTGTTTCAAAATCGAACCAAGCAGCCGATGAAAGGGCCAGTGCTTGGGGATGATCAGGAGCAAAACCAAACAGGTAGGATGACAGTGGGCTGACAGAACGCTTAGGACATCTGCAAAAAGAGGGAGACAGAGATGGCAGCAAGGTAAGGGTTGACAGAGGAAGAGCTCTGCAACAGGAAAATGGTCATCTGCTCCAGCTGGATGATGATAGGCATTTGCTTAAGAAAGTGTCGTTGAACTGACTGAGATACGATGATAAATATTTGTGTTGGATAAGAGACAATATCTCAAATGAGAGATGGTGTACATTTTTAATATAGATTTTCTAATAAATAGATCACATTTATTCTGAAATACAAGAGAGCTCGCAGCTCAGCTGGGAAGTAAACTTATAAGTATGTGCAAGTTTAAATCTGGTTCTAAAAATACTTAGATTTGTAATTCCCAGCAAAATTAAATTGCAATATGTGTAACCAATAACAAATGAGTGCTGCAAAGTGATACCAGGAACCAGCTGGAAGTGGGAGCTAACAAACATCACACTGACTGAGAGAAAAATGGGGAAGATATACCCCATGATGAGCCTTCAGGGAACAGAGTTAATGTTTGATGCAGAGCAGAACTCACAAACAGGGTTAACAGAATTGCAGCTAATGAGAACTTGGTGTTATGATGATATTCAGCTAAGATTTTAAAGGAGAGGTCTTGGGCAGAGAATGAGATTTGTAGGTCATCTGTATTGAGAGGATAATTGAATTTGTGCTCTGTGATGAGATTAACCAGAGGTAAGATATAGAGATGAGTGAGGATGGAAGCAAGGACAGACACATTTGGGATCCCCACTGAGTGCTAAGTGAAGACAAGTACATGCTTCTGACAGATATGCCAGAGAGTAAGAGGACCAGGGGACACCAGAGTCACAGGTGGTGAGAAGAAGTGCAATTTCAAGGAAAAGACTAGGATTGCTCTGACAAAAATATCTGGCATATCTAAGGATGGAGTACTTTTCTCTAAAATTTTGATTAAAAGACATTGTCGAAGACCTTGTTAGGTGTGGCTGCAGATGAATGCAAGGGGAAGAAGCTTGGAGAGTCAAGGATAGAACTGAAATGTGTAACCTAAGATTATTCAGTGGGCTTAAAGAATAAAGGAGGAAAGAAGATATAACAGTAGTTGGGGGCGCAAGGGTAAGGCAAGAGTGGTTTTGATACAGGAAATACAATAAACCTTGCAGTAGGAGAGGGAAAAACAATAGAAAAGTGAAAATACTGTGATAAAAAGAAAAAAAAAAACAACAAGAAAAAAATCAGTAGGGCGTCTGGGACATGGTATGGAACAGAACTCCTACAGCAGAGCAGGCATGAGGAGAAAAGAGCAGGAGAGACATGTGGGATAGGAGGGAGGAAAGAGTTGTGAGAGGGAATGGAAGTGAGATGAGGAAGATCACGTTGTATTTTACTTTTTCTCTTGAAGGTGTTGGAATCCTTCATGAAAAGAAGAACAGTAGTTTTGACAAACAAATCAAAGATGGCAAAAAAGGAAAGGGACTAAGATATGTGTCACTCTAAATACGAAAGGAAGCAGGAAGACGGTGTTGATCTGGCAAAGAGATTTATCCAAATGGAAGGAAAGGGAGGATGGAAAGAACTGAAGAGCTAGTGAACCTGGAGGTAACTGCACAGGAGGAGAAGAGCTCAGAGGGGAAAGAATAAAAAAGGAGGAAGATGAATACTTATGTCAAAGGGAATGAAAGCCATTGGCAGTGAACAAGAAGCGAAAAAACACAGTCTGTGTTATGAACGTATTGTATTGTGCCCATCATGACCCAGAAACCAAATCCGCCCCTGTGCACTTTTCTGTCAGACGATTATAATGAAGTTTTTGTGTTTCCATATCAAGGCTAATGTGTTGTTGTGGTGTTGTCATCCGGATTCTTAAGAAATGTGCTGACACCATTTATTTTTTTGGCACAGGCTCAATTGAGCCCTTCTGGCACCACTGGTAAGGACCACTTTCCATCAATGGGACTGAGGTAGCAGTTTGTTTATGTAGTGTGGTTGTCCAGGGAATAAAGCAAAAAGGCAGGATCTTTTCTCCTGTGCTAGGATTAGCTCCACAGCAACAGAGTGGCAGAGATTGCAGCTAGAGCTGCTTAATTCCTACCACATAAAGGTCTTTGTTATTGGTACACTAGGTATTTATGTGGATGAAAAAATACTCTGTTAAATGTAATGCTTCCCATAGAGGGAGAAGTCTGGCCCCACATTTCGCCAGTTACATTTATTTCCCACAGTTTGAGTTGACAATGTGATTTGGAGAATAAAACTGCTGTAGGTTGCAGAAAGCAGACTTCTCTGTTTGTCTAGAGATCCCTGTTTCAGCAGGGCTTCCATCTACTGGGGATCCACTGCTGTGCCTGGTCATACGGCCCTTCTACTCTTTTGTGCAGTTTCAGTCACCTTTATCACATGTCTCTTTATTCCTGAAGTTCCTCAACTGGGACACCAATGACCAAAAAAGCACGAGGGGGTTGTTCAGGCAGTCCCGAGGTGAACTCAGTACCGTAGATGTACAACACTTTCCTAAAGCAGGTCATTTATGTAGATACTTTTATTCAAGTGAGTTAACTGTAGGGACCCCATCAAAAAAATATGGGTTAAGGGTGTCATGGAAGATCACTCATCTGAGTGATATAGACGAGAGAGCAAATCAGGCCCTCCTGCTTATAGCAGCATATTTACAGGGTGCTTTTGGTAACAGCAGATAGCTTCTGTACTTAATGATGAATAGCCAAGGTGTTTTGAGTAGCAAGACGTTCTCAGGAACATTTCTAGAAAAGTATTGTAGGCATTGTAGTGAAGATCTGGAGAATATAACGATTTAATCCTTTCTAATGCAAGTGCCTGAGATGGGTTAACATAGACTGAGAACATTGGTCTTGATCTCTTTGCTTTATTTCTCCTGGTTTTGAAAAGAGCATAACAATGCCCAATTCCTTTGTACAGGTGAGCCAAGTACTAATTCACTCTCAGGTCTGTACTTCTTTCTGACGCTACTGTAGACTGCTGTTAAGAGGAAGAATTAGTCTAGACAATTATTTATTTTGAAATTCACATCTTTGTATCTCTGTCAGATATAATGCAGTGTCACTATCAATGTTTGCCCCAGGCAAATTCTGTAAAGTAACAGAGGTTGCTTAACTGCATTAACAGCTCTGGATTTTTTCTTAGAAATGACATAATGCAGGTAGTTTTTTGTGTCAGGCTACTTTCACTGGTGGTCTGAACAGTGGTATAACCTGCAAGTTTTGTACCGTGAGGTGTCGTGTGAGCTCTACCACATTCATCTAACCACTCAGATTTTGCTGTCGTTGCTTCAGAAAACACAAAGCCCATCCAGGCCAGTATGCCCATGAGGAGCGGCAGGGTGTGATGCAGAAATACTGTGTCCATTTAATGCAAAACTTCAAGCATACTTGAACTGTGAGAAGCCTTTGAGGCAGAGCCATTCTGTGGTACACTGAAGTACACCTTGGCTGGGTCCTGAGCCTGTGTAAAGGAGAGCTGGCCGCTCACAGCTCCCTCATGAACATGGTTGTCTGTGGGCCAAGGGGAGCCATCCTGCATGCCACTGCATTGCCAGATGGACTGCGGGATTCAGGAAGGGAAATCACAGCTATTTAGGAGATGGCGTGGACATGTGGCCTCACACCAGGGCTGTATGATGAACCAAGGCCAGACACACTATTTAAGCCACTTGTGAAACCAGCAGACAGAAACTTCTAACAGAAGCAAATAAGGTAAAAGAGCGTCATGAGAAGCTTCCACAAAGTCCAGCAAAGTGAAAATGAGCCTTTCATGTCACATCCATGAATTACTGAGTTGATAAAACAAACAAGCGTTTCCAACAGTCAGCCACAGAAGTACAGCACAAACCTGCAATCCTTACACAGACAAGCAGTCCTACTACCTTCCCTGGGACCAATTTGTATGACTAAAACCCACTCTTTTATACAGAAGTGAACTCAACAATGTACCATCATGTACCAACACCACCAATAATAAACCATCATACCACCAGAACGGTCCCTTTGTCTATTTTGACTATCCTATTTTCTGTGCATGTATGGATTATTTTAGGTATACATTTCATCTTCTGTTTAAGGTTGTTTTCCAAAAATTAATGATGGTAATATTTTAATATGTTCTGCCTTCCAGAAGATCTTCATCTCTTTGGTACTGAGTGCATTAAAATACGCATTCCCAGGAGAAACAAAGGGAGAAATGTGGATCATTCACAACTTGTGACTTTTTTTTGTTCTTCCACCTTTTCAATTCTTACCCGTGTCCCCTTGAGTCTATCTGCTGTGTCAATGAGTAATTTTCATGTTGTCACCTGGAAGGCAGGCAGCACAACAACCAGACCTCAGTCTTGCCTTGAACTTAGTATCACAGAATATCACCCTGGCTTTACATCCTGGTGAATGAATGACTCAGGGGCAGGTGTGTTGGGCTCCGGGACACAGTGAGTGCTATGCAGCTGCTCCAGGTTTACAAACATCTCCTTTCCCTTGCCTTCAACCGGAGCACAGACACTTGTTTGATTCTGTGTCATCCTGCACTGTCTCCCCACTGGGCAGCTTTCCTCAGATCAAAGCCTCATTAAATCAATGTTTTCTTCCCCCTTGCTTCTACACGTTGTCAGATCTCAGAGAAAGTGTTGGACCTGTCTACAGCCCACCGGTGAGGGCGAGTCACTTAGGGCCTCATTTTAAATAACTGCAGATCCTGCTGTGCTGAACTTCTCCTGTTCTCATCAGCAGCATGAACAGCTGTGGCAAGGAAATCGGAAGAAGGACTTGGTATAACCAAGGAGCACACAGGGAGAGCGTGGGTGTAGCTCACACCAGGCAGTTTGGTTCAGAGTGGCTTGGGAAGAGGGGATATTTTTGAGACATTTGCACAGGACCACCAAGGCGATAGTAATTTGTAAGCAAATATGAGGACAAATGACCTCATGTTTGTACCCCATTCAGTGTCCTGTGGCTTCTACATAAAAAAAAGTGGATGAACAGTTGGAGTGAGCCTATGCTGCAGCCAGCTTCAGCATTTCCAAATAGCTCCATGGGTTAGTGGCAGCTTGAGTGTGAATCAGAACAGCCTGAAGGCAGCCCTAATTTACAGCAATTCAGCCAAGCGATGGAAAGATGGAAAGAGAAATCCAAGGAAAGTGCTGGTGATAATCCCTAGGACTGAAAGATTTAGGTCAAACGCCAAACTGCCAAACTGGGCAGAATCTAATTCATTTTGGTTGGTATGACAGGCCCCTACCTCCTTCTGGGTATCTTAGTACTTTTTGGTAAGATAGATAGGATAAAAGAGATAAGATGCAAGATTAAAATAGACACCTATAAAGGTCTTTGAAAGAGACAAAGGATGAATAATCCTGGAGAGGATACTGAGAGCTAAGATGGATGGTGGGAGATAAATTAAGATGGAAGGTAGGGAAGGATGCTTGCTTTGTGACTTGAATCCCTTGTGAAATCAAAAGGAAAAAATGAAAATGGAGAAGTAAGAGGAAGTAAGGTAGAATGGAGACTTGAAATAACGTCTTTCAGAGTGGGTATGGATCACTATGAATAATGCATCACTAATTACAAAGACAAGTGCAGCCATCTTAGGCATGTCAATCGGAATTTAAAGGGAAATTCTCATACTGTAAGAAACGTGATAATATGTCTATATCAGAAACCATGTGTATGACTGCTGTTTCCAGTGAGAGTTTCTTCCCCAGAGATCAGTTCTTCTCTTTATGTAGCAGTAAAGTCACAAGCCCATGCCTGTGAACTAGCAATCTGTTTCCATGGAAATGAATAGGATGTCACAAATGTAGCACTATGACTTCATTTCAAGATCGAGTGCAAGGAGAAGATGGGCAGGAAAAGAGGGATCACGGGTTATTTCAGGGTCTTATGATTGTCCACTGTAAATCTCACCTATTTGGGCAGATAATGGGGAAGAGGGAGAGGGTTGAACTGGACTGAGTCATCCTTGGGGTTGCTCAGACAGGAGATGAAGGTTGTGATGATGATTGTTCTTTGTAGGATGGCTCCTCTAGTGAAAGAAAAGCAATTGGATTGCTGTAATTCGTGTCTTAGTTGGGTGGTATTTTCAATTTTTTGCAAGAACTATGTACTCTTACATTGCAGTGTACTAGAACTAAAAAAAGTGAATAAATTATTTGTGGCAAGAGAATGAAGCAGCTAAATGGAAGAAAGGTTTCCTTTTTATGACACTAGAATATTTTTATTACTTTATGTCTATACATACCAGTTTTTCAAGCTGTAAATCTTGGAGTAAAAGATCATCCCATTTCACACTACCAACTAGTGTAAAGGGCTGAGTCTTCCTTTGAAAAGCAGGGAGAGAGTGGTTTACCAGCAAATCCAATTTTTTTTACAGGCCATTTTTGTTCAGTTGTACCTTCTCCGGTTTCTTATTAGACTCTGCCTCTGACCTAGTGCTCACATCTGAAGCTCAGATGAAATTCTACAGTTCCTCTACTCCTTCTGCTTCAGTGTCCTGTTTATCAGTTGTGTTTACACAGCACAATGGACCATGTTTGTCCTGGCAGTTCTTTTGGAAGTCAGAGGCAAGGAGTATTCAATAACTAAAGACTTCTCAAAAACGAAGAATATCTATTTTGAGAAAGTCTTCCTTTTGAAGTCTGCCAGATTTTTTTTTTTTTTAATCTTTGAATCCCCAGGCATTTTCCTGTCCTGGCATTGCCTTTTAACAACTGTTAAGTGTTTGCTGAGAGGTGGTTTATCTCATCCCATTCTTCCCTTTCTAGTTGTTTTTTTTCTCTCTTCACATTTCCAGGTAAACTAAGCCAACACAGTGATACAGTGAGGATGGCGAGAACTAGGTCAACACACAGTATTTGTAAACCATTACAGAGCGCTTCTAATTTTGTCACAGACATCGGAAAGGCTTGATGTTTACTTTCTTCCTCTGTGACTTGTTAAAAAGCCATCTGGGGAATATTAGACTGTGACACTACAAAATAAATCTTTTGAATGTTGTCCTGTATCAGGTAGGCAAGGCAACAGAGAAAGGCAGGGTGCTTATTTACCCAGCCACACCCCAGCCTCAATAGATAAGGAGAAAACTGTGACCTCTTTCTTGATGACCTTTTCCTCTAGCCGTGGAGTGCTCACTAAAAGCCAAACATGTAAAAACCTTATTAACCGTCTTTTCCCTTGCTGCTGATTGAAAACTGAGTGATACATTTCCAGTCTCGGCCTGTATTCCCTCATTTGGAAAACAAGCACCCTTTTGAATGATAGAGTACGCTTGCTGTGGACTGGTAAGGCCTCACAGCTAATCCCCATGAGCAAAGAATGATGGAGGAATGCAGAGGAAGCTGCATTATCCCTCTGAATGGAGAAATGCAAAAAGCAGTCTCTGTGCTTTGCACTAGAGCATGAGTAGCAGTAATATTGGGTGCAGGAGGTAGCAAGTGCTTTCTTTACCACCAGATCTTTGAGAATAACCAGATCTTTAAAAAATTTGGTAGCTGAGTATTTTGTCCATTGGCAAGCAACAGCTCTTTGATATGCCTTTTTTATTTCTGTGTCTAAAATAAACCATGAATCTGATCAGGTGTTTGGCTTTTCCAGTGTGGTATTGCATTTGCCAATGCTTTGAAGAACAAATCAGGCAGGTAGCAGGTATCAGATTCCAGAAGTGCCAGTGTTTACCTGTACGGAAATCTAGTTACTACTCTCTGACAAAGATGCATTCAACCTTTCTGACCTTCTTGATGAGAATTACATTTCAGTAGGGCCATTTTGGCTGTGCATTGTGGGAGGATATCTTAGAACATTAATTATCTTCAGTGAAGAGGTATTATAATGCTATCACTTGCTAAAAATGGACTTAATAGGGAAGAGATTTCCCTTTTTTTTCTGTGGCTGTCTGCAGCATGAGTTTGCTTGACCCTGTGACAATCAATTGTATCCTAATTGGCTCAAGAGTAAAGTTTTTCTGCCTATGTATAACCATTTCAGACGTGTACAGGATGCTAACAAAAAGAAACAGTGAAACTTAGAGGTCTTCTGAA
Organism: Dromas ardeola; assembly: GCA_013398915.1. Classification (NCBI taxonomy): domain Eukaryota; kingdom Metazoa; phylum Chordata; class Aves; order Charadriiformes; family Dromadidae; genus Dromas; species Dromas ardeola. The sequence goes on from VYZM01007445.1 coordinate 291,920, forward strand.
TAGAAATAGGTATTTCAGACTCCCAGGTAATTACTTATACCCATGGTGAGCCATGTATTACTCACAAGTAAGAAAGTAACTGAAGAGATCACAAACATTACTGAGGAGATACTAGGACTTCATGCAAACGCTTGAAGAAACCCTTGAGGAGTACTTTGAGATACAAGATTGAATTCCAGAGTATTATTCCCAGGCAGTCCTGATGCCGGGCAGGCGCTATAAACGTAATCCCAGCACATCAGTATAGATTAGAAGGTGCCCTTCCCTTCTGGCACCCTGATAGAAGCTTTCGCGTCTCTAAGAGCCTGTATCACCTTTAATAGCAATTAGAGCTGGCACTACCAACTATGCAGGCGTATCTGTACCCTAGCTCTTCAAAAGGGACAGGAACTGGATGGGTGCAGACCATCAGAGACCAGTGCGGTTGTAGTCCCTGAACATCCATTTGGTCAACAAATTAAAATCAAAAACGTGGCAGTGACCGAGCACTCCTATTCCATACGCACGCATGAAACTCAGCAATGCCCCAAGCTTCCTGATCACTGCCTCCTACTTCTGCCTTTTTTCCCTGAATCACCAATTTGTTTGCAGGGCCCATTTTCTTTCTTTTGAGTTACTTTGCTACTTTTTGACAGAGGAAAATATCTGCTGTCACACTGCACTTGTGATTGAAACCCCTGGCTTGAAAACTGATGAGCTGCTTTCCTTGCATAATTTCCCTCCTATGGTCTGCGCTGTAAATAGAAGGAAAAAATAGCAATCTATGCCCCACGGTCATGGGAGCCATTATTTTTCTTTATTTTTGCAGAATATCTGCAGATAAACAGCAGGAAATCTTTTACCATGTAATCATTTTAAATGACATCAATTTAAATATGACAGCATTGCGACGTTTTGTTCAACTGCCAGCTGCAATTAAACATGGTGCATCTTTTATTACTCGGATTTCTGGGGCTGCAACAATGTATGGAATCTGTCCAAATTTAGAGAGTACTCCATCTTACGAGACAGTTACGAAGCATCTTACCCTGCCTGGGATCAATTTTAAATTTGAGGCCACCCCCTAGTGAATTTTAATGCTGACATAAGTCTTAGAGCATTCTGTCTGCAATTTGCTCCCTAACTACTTTTTTCTCTTTAGTTTTTAATTCTTTTCAGTCTGTGGAAGTGCCTCTCATACCTTAATTTAGTGCTTAACTTTCAGGTTGATGCAATGTTTTTTACAGCCTAGGAGTGTCCTACCAAACTCTCCAGCCTTCATTTCCCTAAACCCAGTCTCTGATATGTGGTAGGTAGCAATTAAAGCTTGCTTTGCATGTAAAAAAGAGCTTAATCACTCACCAAAGAACTGCAAAACCAGAATAAGACGTGAAATAATACACTGAAAAGATCACTGCAGTGCAAATACACCAAAGCAACTACCTCTTAAGAGCTAAATTAAGATTTTAAAAAAAAAAAAAGCTTCTGGATCAGTTTTTGTTCTTTTACATTATTTAGAAAACAGACAATATCTTTAGCAATAACTTAATAGGTCGATTATTTTACAGCCTTTCACAGATGTCTCTTCTTGGTGCAGTGATGGCCCAGATCCTCCAATATGTGCAAACTGTCATTTTTCCACTGAAACTAAAGGTAGTTTGAATAGGCCACCAATCACCTGATTGAAAAAGTGACTATAAAATTACCCAGGCATCACACAAGATTAAAAAAATAATTAATGGAAATTGAGTAAGAGAAGAAGAAGGGCATCATCAGACTCCCGGCACGTTGGGCACGTGACACGAAAGCTAGGGGGCTATTCCCTATTGATGACCTTCCAGTGTGTGGAAAGACAGGGGGGCCATAGAGTGAGTCAGAGTAGACTCATGACTTTGCAGCTCTAAATGCCCCTTAGGAGGAACCAGAAATAGATATCTTGACCAAATTAGGTGCCAAATATTCATACTCCCCAGAGAGATTTAAATTCTGCTTGTGGAGCCTAAACTGTGTTCATTTGGCGTGGAGCAACTTCATCAGTGAAAGATATAAATCTCACAATCTTAAAAAGACAGCTTCTCAGCTTTTTTATTTAAATAATCCTACAGAACTGTCAGACTAACTCTCCCAGAAGTTTTGAATTAATAAGAGTTGAGATACCAAAAAAAAACCCCTTCTCAGTTACTTATTCAAACCTTAAACAAAGAAACAAAATTCAACAGCCAGGAGATTCCCAAACTGTTGTTGTTGCCACATACACAGCCACGGCAAATCCTGACTGCCTGCACATTTGGATGACTAAATGTTTGCTTCCTCTCTCTTTCTTTTTTCTTTCTTTCTTTTTTTTTTCCCCGGAGTTTTGCTGCACAGGAAGTTCTTGGGGGCAGTAAGCAACCATTGTTGATAAGAATCACCAGCTGTGTGAACAGTTTTAGGCTGAAGCTCAGGACACCCGGGGTTTCTTCTAATTTCATGTTTTAGAGCATCTAATTCTGTGTTTAGGGCATTGTACAACAGCCTTGCCCTACGTTGGGCAATGGAGAACTGGCTGTAATGCAGAAATCTACATTACAAAGGAAAAAATTCAGATAACTCTTTGTTTTTCTAGCTTCGACTCCATGTTAATAAATTACCTCACATTTGCATTCTGGGTGAAGAGCTCAGCAGCTCTATCAGCTCTGTGATTTAAAAACCTGATCCAAAAGTAGCCAGGATGACTCTGTTGTTGTTGCTGATGATTAAGTGGCTGCTGTTAGAAAGTAATCTCACTTTGACTTCAATGTGTTAGACTCAGTCTGCAATGACAGCAGAATACCTTCCAGGGAAACTGCAGAGCCTTTATTTATTGATCTAGAAGCAGAAACAATCTAGCAGGTCATTTCCTGCTAGTGCTTCTTTCTTCCTCACAGCTAGTGGTATCAGGCAGGAGAGAATCTCTTCGCAAGGTCATTTCCCCTGATTATTGCTGGCTCCTCTGCTGGCATCACTTGCATCACCCTCCTCATTCCTTCTGGCTCCTTTTAAAAAAAGATGCCACTAGATGCCTCTTTAAAAACCAAAAGCGTGAAGAAGAAAAGCAAGAATCACTTCAAGCCTTCTGGGGTTGGTAGACTATATAGCAGGAATAGGCCAGAAAGCAGATTTTATGATCCAATAGCCACACTACTTAAGTACTTCAGCCCATGCCCAGCCAAGAGTTTTTAGATACTCACAGGAAAGCAAAAAAGCCCTGTTGATTTTGTGGAGTAGTTGCTATGTTTCCATACCTCCTTCATTGTACCCTTAGTAGTGGGAGATTGGTGATGTGTTTGTGAGTCCTCATGATTGCATTAAAGACTGATGAGGCTGAGGGGAACCATGGCAGGAGACCCAGGAGCAATTAGAAATGTAAACGAAGCTCCAGATTGCAGCTGAAGGCATTGAAATCAACACAACCTAAGGGACTCAGGGAGGCCTAACCACCATACACAGTCTTGAAAATCTTTCTAGTTTCAGATCTTCAGGTGTTCAGTTATTTCTTTAGACCTTATTCTCAAAAGAGGAGTAAAAAGCTGCAAATATTGCCAGTTCCAAACATCTATAACTGTGAGGCAAACACTACTTGTCTTTTTTACTTGCTTTCCGGTTTTATAAGTTTAATAATTCAAGAAGTGTTGAGCTTTGAATTTTTCTTTAGAAGGGCAGACAAGAAAAATTTGGTTTTAAAAGAAAGATGAGGGCCTCTTGAAATTACAACTGAATAAACTGTGATTTGATTGAGAGGACTCGCTATGGAGAGCCTTGCTGTGATCCCATGATGGCTGGCCACTGGAGGTCACAGGAAGAGGCCAGCTCAGCTGTGTAAGTCATGCTCCCCTTTCCCTTCTGCAAAAAGGGAACACCATTAACAAGGGATAAACTTTAAAAATGCAATGTACCATTTTTTCCAAAAATGAAATTTCTGAGGACCAAGTTTTGTGACAAGGCCATTGCAAAAGGAGGCGTACAGCCTGCTCTGAATGGTTGAAATCATCCTTCCAGCACTCGATCTGAACATCTGCAGAGAGGATTTGTACAACGGCAGCCAGGGGTTGCCTCCTTGCGTTGCTGAGAGAAGCTCAGGAAGTGAGCGTCTGTGGGGAGGTGTAACTCTGAACTTCCCAAATATGCTTCTGAACATATTGTCTGCTCTGCCTCTGGCTGTGGCCCTTGGGAGGCTTCTCACAGTGCCTGCTGGCTCTGTGGCCTGCTCAAAATGGGTTAGGTGGTGGCAATCCAAACTTCAGGGGACAGAAGGTCTACATAAAAAAACGTACTGACAGTCTTATTGTCAGTCTTAGTGGAGAACCCAAAGAAGTCCAGGGACAAAGAGTGATTTTTGTAGGATGTTGCTCACTGTGTGCCAGAGCAGCCTCAGCAGTCCTGAGTGTTTCCTACAGCCACGTTCAGGGGAGGAGGTTTGCCAAATAACCTGCAGAGCTGCTGAATCCCACTGAGTTCCCAGGGACCAGGAGGGCTGCAGGTCTCTTCCAGCTTCAGAAAGGGCTAGAACATCTATTCTGTATTTGCTCTTCTCATGGATGCCAGTGACAAAGTCACAGGGGTTCTTCATGGGGAGGGAAACAAGAATCCAGTTCTCTGTATCAAAACAGATGTCTTCATAGAAATAAAAGAGTTCTCTCAAAGCTGCAAAAACATCAGGGAGAAAGAACATTAACATCACAAATACTGAAGAATTCAGGCACTGATTTTATCTGTGGTACCTGTGAAATCTTATTGCTTTTAATACAGTTACGCAACTACAATTGATTGGGAATATCCATCCTGTTGACAGGGAACAGGACAAAATTTCTGTTACTCAAATCTACTCTGCCAGAACTGTTGGAAGTTAAAGAAAGCGACACCTTTCTTTTTGTTAATATTGTGTACAAATGTTACAGCAGTACTCAAGGATGGCAATTGAATTGAACCCTGACTGTGCTTGCTCCCACCCAGACAACTCTGAAGACACAGCCCCTGCTGTAACAGCATCTATGGTAAATGCTCACACATAAGCTTTATGTACAGTTTCTTGCTTTTCACAGTGGTTGCATTTTGTGCTGTTGCTTGTGATATAGAAATAGTACTTATCCAGGATACACACACCTGGAAAGTAGCTGCTAAATTTGGAGAATAAATTCTTAATAACTCTTTCCAAGTATATTTGCCAAGTACATTTGTGTATATTTTTAAGCAGGCATTTGCAAAGGTGAAGCCAAAAGCAGATATATGGTTTGTTTCTTTCTGCAACAAGACTAATCCAAACAAATGTTTATCCAAAATGGGTTTTCATCAAGGTATTAATAAATAAAAAGAACCTTTAGTCTGTGTTATTATTGGAAAGCCTATAGGATCATGAATGTCCCATGTACACTGAAAAAGGGAATGTTCTTTAATGCACTTAGTACAGTGTAAATCATTGGAGCTAAACAAGAACGGACAACAGAAGTTTTGGTCAACTTTGCTGACTGAGTACATTTTGGTTTAGTATGTCTGTATCTCCTGTGTGCTAGAGGAAAATAAAAATGACACATTCTGTGCCACAAATAACTTCTTGTTTGTAATATGCCTTCTTTATGTTCTTAGTATTTGCTTTGCATAAGCACCTGCCACAGCTCAGCAGACATGAAACACAGAAGATATGGATTTGATGAAGACATTTTTAGTCGTATAATACTGATGAGCTTTTAGATAACATAACAAATGTTATAAAACAAGCAAGAAACTGGTGCAAAAAAAGAATAACTCTCAAACAAAAAATATATATTTTTCATTTCACCAGCTCTACTAAGTAGGTCAAAACCTTCAGGAAACAGAGGTGCCCACAATTAATGTACAAACCACAGTCATTCCCAACAAAAAGAAAAAAGCCTGTCTCACTGGAGCTAAACTTTTCGTGAGTTGATGTCAACTTAGCAAATAGTGATAGACAAATTGTTTTAAAACTCAAAACATTATGGGTTTTATTTCTGAAGGCTTTGCTTGGAACATTGCCCAAATGTAATTTTTAAACCCAAAGTGAAACAAAATGCTTCAATTCCAAACATTTCAGTACATGAGTAATCAAAAAAGATGCCCAGGATTCATACAGCTCCGTAAGCAAGACAAATGATTTAAACATGTATAGAGATTTTGAATAGTCTTTGGGAAAAGCAAAACCCACAGCCTCCAGATCCTGTAGTGCAGCTTGACCACAAATGAGAGACATGACCTGAACATGTTGATCCAGATTTGATAGGAAAGAAGGAAATTGCTCTCATCGTTCTGTATCTAATAGCTGTGACTTCATTGCCAAGCTCACGCCTTTTACCCTCTGTTCTCTCCTCAGGACAGAAAAAAAACAGCTAGATGGAGCAAAGAGGCAAGGAGCACTTGGGATCTAAGTGCAATTTAATGTGTTATTCTAGGAGTTAAAGCTGTTTGTTGTACATCTTGTTGACCAGCCTTCCAGTTCTGTCCATAGTAACTGCCTTGGGCTTGGAGAGGGCTCCTTAGCATCTCCCTGAACGTCTCAGGATATTCCAGGGGCAGAGAAATCCCATCACACCCTGCAAAATTTGGTAGGAAAAACTTGATCAAACAAGGTTGCTACGAGCCTGCCTCTGCCGTCTATGAAGTTAAAGCCCTATTGACATCAATGGAAAGAGGATCAAATATCCCGTATTCTCTATAGAGTGAAGAGCTCCCAACAAAGAGTTTTGTGGTGCTGTAGCTAAGCAGTGGGAAATTTGCATTTTGTCATAGATGCCTGAGGGTTCAAGGTTCTGCCTTTATCATGTTTAATTTAGCACTTGCAACAGAAAAACAGATAAAGCCACACACTACCTCTCCAAAAATAAATAACTTCTTCAGTGCCAAGACTTGAGTGCACTATAATATTTCCTCAGAAACCGAGATGATTATCAAAGATGGCAATGATTATCAACTCAAGGAATTGTTAACAGTCATGCAGCGGTGTGAACTCTATTGTGCCGTGCAGTTTCCCTTAGGCCTGTAGGACTAACTTTTCCTCAGCTTTGGACCCCGGAGTGAGGAAAATTACTGCCTGATGGATAGCCTATTATTCTCACAAATGCCATTACAGGGCCTGCACTGTCTCTGATGTCCACAGTCTCTGCCTGCAGGGCAAATGTCACACTGGATGTTTAGAGGATTTGCAGCAAACACTTATTCCAGGCTGAATGGACCCTATATTGTGATCCACTGAAAGATAGCTTTAGTGAGTCAAAGATGCAATTTGGGGGAAAAATTGTGCCCCGCTTTTTCATAATTATCATAATTTATCTTCAGTTATGATGGCACCTTAGAAATTTTCCTCATTAACATTAAGGGCATGATAAAATTGTTGGCTGATATTTTCATTAGCAAGACTGGAGAGTGTGAGATACTGCACAGTGACAAATACTGTGCTGTAAAGACAGGACAGGCAAAAGCAGCGTTGTTGGTACTATCACTGCTATGGATCCTTTGGAGAACTGAGGCATGCACTGATTATGGAAATCTAGGACAGAGCCAGGAACTGATTCGACGTCTCCCGTATTCCAAGCATATACGTCAAACAAGACCAACTTCTGCTATCAGTGCTTCTGTGACAAATGCGGTGGTAGTTCGGGTGGAAAGCAGACAGAGAAAATGCAAGCAAGCAACACTTTATTTAATCAAATTGACAATACAATCTGTTATCTGTCCATTATTAAATTAGGGCTTTTTTAGGGTTTTTAGCATCTGTTTTGGATTATTTATGTCATTTTAATTCAAGTAATTCAAAACAGCTTCTGTTCAAAACATAAGGGGCTAACCTGAACCTTTAGGCTGTACACCACCAGGTATTACATATCCCCCTCAATTTCTTTGTGTGCATGCTCTCCCTCACCTACATTCAGTTTCCAGGTGCTGATCACAGGATGCCCTTTTCTCTTGTGTGCATTGTAATTCTTAAACCCCCCTTTGTGACCAAGTGGAAAGGAGGCTTATGTGAAATGAAAATCCATAATGTGCACTTTCTAATGTGCCAGCTGGTGCTCTTGGAGATGCAGGAGGAACATCCTTGGACAGTAACTTAAGGGCAAAATACTGCCCAAAATGTCAAGAGGTTGACATTGTTCCTTTTTGCCATTTATCTTGGTACAGGACTAATGATTTGTTTTTCACTGTATAAATCTTCAGTTCACACCAGCTGAAAGCCTGTTAGTTTCTGTTCAAAGCACACTTTGAAAATGTTACCTAAGCCATGCACCACCTGACTGGAACTCGGTCACAGTTTTTTTTCATTTCTGAGAACTGCCAACATCCTCAGTCCTTCACACGGCACAGTCTGTTCTTGGCCATAGGGTTTCATTCCACAGCATCCTGCAACTGCAGCCCCACAGTGTAGGGAATCACACTTCTGCTGCTTCCAATTCAAATAAAGACAAAATCCAGCAGACAGCTGGATGAAAAGAAAAATCTGACTTTTAAAGAACTTGGAAATCTCCTGTTTAAAATCTTAACTCGCTCTTCCTTCTTGCTGTGATTAAACAGTACTCAACAAATCTAATTTTCCTGAATATTCTTGCCTGTCTTGTGAAACCCATGATGCAGGTACTGGCAACACAGAGATCCTGCCACCCACATAGAGGGGTTAGAGGATCAGGGTGAGCAGAAGTTTGTATCCTTCCTTTTCCTGTAGAGAGTGCATCTCTAACCTTTGTCCACGCCCCTGCCCCATCCTGGGTTTGGAATGATTATCTCCTTACTGCTGCAGGAATACAGCACATGGGAACTGAGGAAGCCTTTGAAGTGCTTTTCTGCCCAATAAAGCAAGTGTCCAAAAATAAGAGGAGGAAAACTCAGGACTGTTTATGGATTGTTTGGATGGTGGTTTTCCAGGGGAGATGCAGAAAAGGTTGGACCATGACTTCCCTCAGGCAGCTTACGGGGTGTGTGTATGGCCTCTGTGTCTCTTTTACAGCCTGCCTCTTGTAAAGGAATCCATGCTTTTAAAGGAAATGCCATCATTTTCCCTTATCTCTGAGGTTTCCATCTCCCCTTACAGACTTTTATCATCCGCAGATTGCAATACTAAGTTAACGCAGTGAAACCAATGCCTATGCCAATGATACCTTTGAGAGCAGGAAGAGTGGTGCAAGAGCCGTGCGTGTGGCATGATGTGTGTAAGGCAGAGCTGGGAACCGTTGCCTAACAGCTGGGACTCTATTTTCAGGATGCATTGCAAAATGTTAAGTGTCCAGCTGTAGCATTTCCATTCCAAAATGGAAAGCATCAATAATAGAAATTACTAACAAGACAAAATCTGATGTTCCAGGGTGGAAAATCGATCACCTGTATTAAGTACTATCTTCCTTCTACAGGTACTGTCATCCTTACCTGCCACATTACTCCCCAGCTTTGGGAAAAGAATGGCCTGCATATCATTCTTCTTTACTAAACAATCCTAGTTCCACTGAATAGGGTGGAAAAGATGTGGTTGATTTCACTTGAAAATGACCCTTATATTTTTCATAGCATTCCACTCCTTCACTGAACCACCGCTTCATCCACAGTTCAGCTCCAATGAGCTGTAGGCTCCAATTTACTTCACAGAATCACAGAATGGTTGAGATTGGAAAGGCCCTCTGGAGGCCATCTGGTCCAAACCCCCTGATCAAGCAGGGCCACCTAGAAACTGTTGCCCAGGACCATGTCCAGACAGCTTTTGAGTATCATCTCTAAGGATGGAGACTCCAGAACCTCTTTGGGCCTCCCCTTGCCAGTGTTCGGTCACCTTCACAGTAAAAAAGCGTATCCTGATGTTCAGAGGGAATCTCCTGAGTTTCAGTTTATGCCCATTGCCTGTCGTCCTGTCACTGGGTACCACAAAAAAGAGCCTTCATCCATCCTTTTTTCATCCCTTCTTCAGGTATTCATATACATTGATAAGATCTCCCTTGAGCCTTCTCTTCTCCAGGCTGTCTCAGTCTTTCCCCACAGGAGACATGCTCCACTCCCTTAATCATCTTTGTGGCCCTTCATTGGACTCTCTGCAGTAGCTCCGTATCTCTCTTGTACTGGGGTGCCAAGAACTGGACACAATTCTATCTGTACACCTAATAAAATGCTAATACCAATTAATTAGCAATTTTAATTTTTCATGTTTTCCTTGCTGTTTCATCACGATTTCTGTACATACTTCACGTTTTATACTCTCTGATCTATTCCCAGATTTCATGACATTTTCTCAAGGAAGAGTTAGGAGTACAGCCATTAACTGTTATTTTTTAGTGATCATTATCTGAACAAATGTAGGTACCCTATCTTCTGAGAGGATGAATTTGTATACAGGCCAGATCGAATCTGGGTTACTTGTATCCCTGTCAACTTATATGAATCACTTAACTTCTATTAAAGCCTACAGCCTCTTTCATTGCCACAGTTCTTCATTGCGTTTGCATCTAGAACACCACAGGGAACACCCACTGAATTATGTATCTCTTAGGCTTTCTGGGTCAAATAGGAGCAAGGAAGTTGCAAAATAACAGCATACACTGAAGGAATAGTGTAATTGCATAAAGGTTCCTTAATTTTGTAGAGTTCACTATATCTTTGAAAGTGCTTTTTTTTCTATACATTTTAAAAAGGAGAAATATTTGATCTCATTTTCCCTGCAGAAACAATCACTTTCAATGCCCTTTATTCCACATATGGTATAATCTACCCGAGGTTATACCCGAGCTTCATTCTGGAAGATGGTCAAATAAGGAGTTGTTTCAAATACAGAGGGTAGATACTGATTAGATATTGGGAAGAAATTGAACCAGAAGGAAAAGAAAAAGATAGAAAATGTGTAAATTCAAAACTTTTTATTATTAGAATAGTTGTGTACTTACGCAGGTGTGAGCTCAGCCCTGGGTGGTCCCTGGGAAACAACTGGCCGCCTTTTCATTCCTGCTCCCATGCTGGACGTAGTGAAGCTGGCCAAAGATCATTGCGTGCAGCATCCTTGCGGTCCTAATGTCTTTGTTCTGCTCTCCCGAGCCTCTGCTGAGCTGCTACAACCTCTTTGCTGTTGGCAGCCCAAGAAGCATGAAGACTCTTACTGAGCAGGGAAAATAGGGGGTGAATAACCCTCAAATAACAGAGCTGAAGTGAGGAACCAGAACTAAATGTCAGAGGAAAAAAGGGCAAGTAAGGACAAGACTGAAAGAAAAAAGAAAAAATAGGTTGGTCTCCATTGCCAGTAGAAGGGACATAAAGAGTTACTGGAGACGAGATTTTGGCTATGTACCCTGGTGATTTTAGAACTTTTGTTCAGCTAATTGGCAAAGTAAATCCAGGCACAAAAGGTTTGAAATTCTTTTTCTTAGAAGGGACATTTCTCATAGTGAAAAAATAAATTGTGGAGCCAAAATTTGTGAAACAATCAACATTTCTTCAGGTTAAAACAGCCAGCCTTTAACTCTTACCAAAGCCTGAATATATAAAGAGGGAACATTACAACTTCCACCTTGGTTGCTTAGAGTAAGAAATTAAAGGCTGGCTTTTTTTAATCTGAAGAAATTCTCTAGTTTACTGAAGACTATGACTTCTTTTTGGAAAGATTTTTCAAAAAAACACTGCTCTAGTAATGGGCCACCATCAAATTCTACACTGCAACCTTACGTCTTGTTCTGCCTCTATTTTTGCAGGATTCCATCAATAGGACCATTCTCAGGTTTGTTGAGCAGCCTCAGGAACAGAAAGGGTGACAGTCCAAGGAATTGCTCAGCAAAGCATCAATAATGCTGGGATTAGGTCATTTTAATAAAAGATACGAGCTCACTTGCGTTAAAGCTGAGAAAAGATTTGAATTGGGTCTTGCGCACCCTGGGTCAGCAGATGGTAAAATCAGCACAGCCTTAGTAACTATAAAGCTAGTTTCTCCCTCGCCCAATCTTTTCCTAGCTACAGCTACATGGGGAAACAGAGGGTGAATTCACAAATACTGAAGTTTTCACTGTGAAAACTTCATCTGGAATTAATTACATCATTTACCCACACACCCACAACCCTCTTCCTATTCACTGTTTTCTAAACATCATCCTTTAGTTCATGTTTGTGAGATTAATGAAATAAGCCCATCCAGAGTTCATTTAGCAATCTCATGTCCTTTGCAAATTCTAGTAAAATTTTGCATTTTCAGACATAAACTGTGCAAGCTTTCCTTTAGTGACCAAGTGGCGCAGACATGCCAACAGGTAGTCAGTGTTTGAATTCAGATTGCGATATATCACCATGAAGATCAGAGCAGAGAGGTTGGCTTTAGCTCCCCCTCTCCCCGCCCCCGTCTCATCTGCTTTGTTCGTACCTCACTTTTTCCTTGTCCTGGATCTGCAGAGCAGCTGTCAAGGCTGTTATCTGCTATCCTTACTCTGGGCAGCCGCTCCCCAAGCAGCAGCTATCAGCCGGTACCAGGCGAGAGCTGCCCACGGGTACCTCTGGACCTGCTAACATCTGGATAGCTCAAATTATTGCCATATGCTGGAGAAGCCCTCCCTGGAAGGCCAGAGAAAGGCCTGAACTGTGTTTGCAACACTTGAACCTTCTCGAACAGTATCTGAGACCAGTTCCATGGGGAGGGAGAACATAAAAATGCCATAGATATGGAGGAAGAATGAGATCTTCCAAGTGCTGCACTATATCCAGATCTAGAGCAAGCCCTGAGGGCTATGGCAAGTATTCTTCTTTAGAGCAGGAGCAGGGAAGCGGTCATCAGTAAGATATATTGTCCAAAGCTATTCATTAGCACTGTAAAACTTTTTTTTTCTTCTGCAGTAGGTTTTCTCATTATCTGATACTTTCCTGCTGAATTATTGGATTACAAGCAAATAAGCAACATGTATGTTAAAGGCTTTTGGTAGAAATGGCTTGGAATTTATACATTCACATAAGATCTTGATTAAATATCACAAACCTAGAGGCAATTTTCATAAGAATCTGTTTTATAGAAAAATCCTCCCTCCCTCCATTTGCTATGGGGAATCCAGATTAATTCTGTCAAAGCCAATAACATTGATCTGGATTTGTACCATTGTGTCTGAGAGGAGAATTTAGCTCATAGTATATATTAAATGATGATGAGTATACTATACACACTTTGTATGCAAATGCATTTGCTCTCTTACCCATTCTTCCTCTCATACGATGTTTATTTGCATATTATTATTTAAATCAAATAGACTGTTAGCATCAAAGTTACAAAGCTGAAATCCCCTAAACCAGAAAATGCCAGAAATAAGCTACCACTTTAATTTGTTTCTTTATGCTTTTTGTGATGATGCAGTGGATGCAGGAACCCTATCCCATCCAGTTATCTGCTGGATACTTTAACAGATTCACTATTCAGCCTTTATGCACTGTTTATTTTGTTCTCACTAGTTCACTCAGTGGCTGAGGGGGGAGTGGAGCGAAAAAACAGAAAAACAACCCTTGAGAGGAAAACATCTTTGAAAAAGACAAAGTCCTGGGGGAATTACTGGAACAGATACTGCATTTCTTTCTCTCTTTTCTTTACTGACAGGCAGATGTACAGTCAGCTACTTAATCCTTGTAAGTGGAGCACCTCATGACAAAGCTCTACCTCTTTTTTTTTTGGTGATTCCCAATTATTGTAACAAGTTTAGAATATGTCCCCAAATGCCTCTCACGGTCTGGTCTTTCTCAGTTTTCTCTGTGCTTGTTTGTTGTTCTTCTTTTTTTTAAGTAAGTGGAGAAAAGTTTCCTTAAAAGTCAGCCAAATATACACTATCATAAGATAGGCACACAAAACGCACTAGAGCAGGCTGTTAGGATGGGGGATTTGTGTTTCAAGGGCTTCTGGAGCATGCCCAAGAGGCTTTAAACTGAGCCTTGCAGAATCCTTGCTAAACTCCACATGGTTGTCATTTGACAACACTTTCTTTTTTTTTTTTCAAAATGCATTGGTCACCATCATAAGGAACTGGAACTTTTAAAAATCCTTTATTATGATCCAAAAGGTCATTCAGACATGACAGGCCGCATTCCTGTATACCCAGCTGTGCTTTAGATTTCAGTAGCTTTTCAAGAGTAAGAACTACTAAATGGGAGTAAAAGTCCTTATGCATTTCCATTCAAAGACCAATTCAGCCAGGGAAATCTGGTATGAAAATGCAAGTCAAGTTGATGCAGCCCTTCGCAGCACAATGCATGCGAGCTCTTTGGTTGTTCTGATTATTTTTCCTTTTGGGAAGAAACACATGATATCAAAAAAGCTTCAGCTAGCGTTTTGCCCTCCAGCACGTTGGCTGAATGCTGACATACTTACTGGCAGGAGTATATAAAAAATAGGACAAATATTTCAAGGAAGGAATGCAGCGCGAGGTCTTGTTTCCCAGCAACCATGTGTTCAAAAGGACATCTGACAGTCGTTGCCACTGAGAACTTGATGGCCTTCTAATTATCCATTGATGGAGAGGTCAGCAAGGTATCATAAGACTTATAAAGGACTGTGAAAACAGCAGTAAAAACAAGGTAAAAATAGATACTTTAAAAGGATTTTTCTAAAATGTCAAAATAATTTTAATTTCTGTCCAGTGTCCCATTTAAGACCTTCATGGAAACGACCAGCCTTTTTAATGGACATTGGCAAAATTAAATTCAAAGGAGACACATCAACATATGTTCGTATTTGTTCTTATCTTGCCTTCAGCCACAGGAGAGAGGGATCCACAGTAAGCAGGCACATTAATATTTTCAAATGTTTTCATTCATCCAACTTTCAAATATTAAGGTATAACTTTATGACAGCTGTGCTGTGAAACATTCCAGCTGTAACTACTCATGGCTGCCCAGGGTCAAATTCTGAGGTGAAATTTGAAGCGCGGTACCGCTTTTTTGCATTCAAACTCCCTAAAATATTCTACCTCTGTATATGAGGAACAAGACTCTCATATCACACAGTTCAAAGGGTGAAGTACAAATAGGAGCAAATTAAACTTAACTTTTTTCACCTTCTTCAAATATTTATTGTTTTCTTTATTACTGTGTATGGCAAGATCCCAAACCTGTTGAATGTTGTGGCCTCTTCTGGCTTTATAAAATTATTTGGTTTTGCATTACAATGATGTCTTCCCAAAAAGAAAAAAAAAGATCCACTGGTAGAGTCTGTCTGGGTAAATACACTGTAAGACACTATTAAGTTTACAGTCTTATCACAAGAGGTGAAAAAACGAGGCCAGAATCTTGCTTCAGGTCATCAAAGTGAGTTACAAGTTGAAGACTTGAGTTGCAGTCTCTGTCCATACTTTTATTCTCTGGGCTGCACCGCTTATTCTCTCATTATAAAATAATTGTGCTTGCCCCAGGACTTTTAGGACTTGAAAGTCTTCCGCAGGTTATCTGACTGTGGTAATAGCAATAGGTGCCATAATCAGAACCATTGCAGAGAGGCAGGAGTAGGAAATGACTCGGAGAAGGTGACCTTAACCCCAGCACAACTTGAAATAAAAAAAAAAGGATAATACGAAGCTGCTGTCCCTGGCCACAAGACATATGATGAGCATGAGATTAGGGAAGAAGGAGGAGAATGGCCTGGGACACTGGTATCACTTCTCATCACTTCTCTCTGTGCCTTCTGCCAGCCCAAACTGGTGGCTTCCTGGTGTCATTGACTTCCTCATCTGCTATCAGAAGAGCTAGAGATGCATCCACAGAGAACGATATGCAACGTACTGTGAACACTGTGCATAATCCTATCGAGGTGAGGAGGCTCAAGGGGCTAGGAAGCTTGGAGCCCAGTGTAGGTGGCTGCAGAGTCCAGGAGCCAGCCTGCAACCACCCAGCTTCTCTGTAAGTCAGCACCCTGTTTGCACACGCCGGTGGTGAGTGCCAGGCCAGCACATGCTCCGATGCCCACGGAGCCTGCTGAAAAGTCAAGGAATAAGCAGTGAGGAAAAACAGCATGAAAACAGACCGTGGGAGCAGCTGAATTTTCCAGCGAGTGCTCTGCCACCAACACAGAGCTCCAGCCCAAGAGGTGTGAACGGGCTGTTGTCCTGCAACATCTCTATGTGCTCTCAGCTACTCGAGGAGGTGACAGCTCTTGCCACTGGTGTGAAACAGATTTCTTGCCTCCTTAGATAGAAGTGTTGCTTCCATCTCCATCAGCGTAAACAAACAAGATCCCTGTGATCTCACAGGCACCTTTTTTTTTGTAAGGCACGCTTCTGAACCCACTCCAAATGCCTTCTCCTTATACATTCACAGACTACTATGGACAGGAAAGTGTGGGACACGTAGTGGTGTCTCACTGTCAGAGAAAATAGCTGCTGACAGCTTACGTTTGTTCGTCAGAGGTTTTTTCCTGTGATTTATTTAAGACACAATTCCGATGAAATATGTACCAGACACTTTTAGCTGAACGAGAAATACGTGTCCATACGGAGGATGGCAGAAATGCAACATCCCATCCTGTGTGTGGAAAGAAACTTTCAGCCCTACAGATCGTCCTTTTGAATAAAAGGGGCTTTGCTATTCCTGCAATATTTTTTCCGTACTACAACTGGACTCTGTCATTCCTGCTTCTGGCTGGTGTAGAGGAAAGCAAGGACCTGGAGGGAGAGTGACTGAGTGAGATGCTGCTCCCATTTGGTCCTTTGGAGAATTCCAGGAGAAGAGAATCTCTGAGGGTGCGAGCTCCCCTACAGCTCCCATACACGTGTCTCTTCCTTGATCCTCAAGGAAAAGGACCTTCCTTGATGATGTGTGTCATCACATCTAGACTCTGGGATGTGGCAGTAAAAGGTTTCTGCTACAGTACCAGAGACCTGAGGAGATTGCAGAGCCAGGAACTAGAGCCCTGCCTAAGCCTTTTCCATGAGATGCAGACAACATAAGGTTTCCTATCTTATTATATATATACAGTTAATCACGGTTCATATGAGATGGACTATTTAAACCAGTCAGTGCTATAATACATAGAAGTCTTTAAAGCGTCCACCTTCTGAACCCACAGCCCCAGTGACACCCTCAGCAGAATGCTGGAGTCTCGGCACTGGCCACGGTTGTCATCTAAGCCACGCTGCTGGTATTTTGCCACCGTCAAAAATCCACAACTTGGGCAATATTGATAAATTTTTATTGCATAAGTTTTGCCACAAACCTAGTTCAGTTTCTGTTTTCTCACAATCCAGGTCACTGCTTTCCTACCAGCTTATCCAGTGTTTGGGGAACTTTTGTGACCACAGAAGTGCAGTTCTTGAACTGTCTTGTGGCTTTTCACTGGATTTCACTTTCACTGAATTTTGCAAGGCTAGAGGCTGGTGTCTGCATGGCATCAGCTGGCACCATAAACCCGAAGACAGGACTTCAGAGAGAGAGCTTAGGTGGTGCATAGCCCTCTCTTGTCATTCCGTGCAAGATCATGCTCTACCTTTTGACTTCTGTGATTAGGAAACAAAGAAACCCTTGTTTTAGCTTGATCCACAGTGTTAAGTAGCCAATCCAAACCTAATTTTGCTCTGTCAGGTTAGGGGATACTGCATATCAATTCATAATCTTGGCTTTGGCTTGACATTTGATGTTCAAAAATGTTCACAGGAGCACAGCTTGGTTCAAACAAATGGAAAGAGCAAAGAAAACACTGTATGAATATGTTTAGCCCAGCTGCAACTCAAAATTCAGTACCTGTAGTTGTTTAATGATATTTTCCTTTCCCTGCCATTCTCTCAGGTCAGAATTGGGGCATGCAATTAGAAGCAGCAGGGACTACTTCTTACTTACATATTAACCTTTCCAGCACCCCATGCCCTCCCTTTTTACATTGTACAGTAACAAGCTTCTGCCGATACAGACTGTCTGTTTTGGTAATTGGGCAAGATTTGAGTTCTAGAAGGAGGGTGAGCATCTCATAAGTGACATCATCTAATATGACTGTTGAAAGTGTCCTCCTTAGGAAAGGGAGTGTTTTGAAAGGATAGGTAATCAAAGAACTAATAAAGTCCACCTGGAAATCATATTATACCCAACAGGCTAATCTTCATTTTGTTAAGTCTCCTCAAGTTTGGGCTATAAATCCCTCTGGCTGTGCAGAACAGTGATGCACAAAACTCTCCAAATTTTGGTCACTATTTCACGGTACCATGTAATGACCACACAGCCTATGTTCCTAATGGTACTTATGTGTCTGCCAGTACTCTGTGTGCATCAACACATCTTAACAGCCTCACTGGAGACCTACATCCCCACCTCTGTCTGTGAGCCCAGGAACCCCATTTCAACACAGTCTTGCCTCTGGTCTTGCCTCTGGTCTGTCTCCTGGACGGACCTTGGATCTGTGTTGTAGCCTTGTCCAGTCCTGTCTTTGGTCCTTTCTCCTGCTTCTCCCAACTGGCCTCACTGGATGGATCCTGGACGTGGTCTATCGCTTGTTTTGGGGGGGGCTGTTGATGGACCCTGTTACCAGCACTCAGATCAGTGAGGGGACTGTGCACACCGGGCTCAGCCCCAGATCGTCTCATTGCCCTGATGATGGCTACCATCCCCTGTACATGGCTAACACCCGTAACATCTAAGATCTGGGTCACACAATCAGTGTACCTGACAAGCTGCATATACTGCTGTATGTGTAGAGAGCACATCTAATGTTCACTGGTTTCCACCTGTGAACTGCTAGTAGTCTTGCTCTTGCAGACCAGCTTTGTCCCTTTTTTCCTTTCCATCTAAGATGTTCACATTCTTGTTTACTTGATTTTATTTCTAATGATATTTTTTTTTCTGCAAAATCTCTGACTGGAAAGCTTCAGTCATAGCAACCCAACCTCGTGAGAAATCTGTAGGCATGCTGGGAGAAAACAGTTGATGGGACTTGTCATTTGTGTGTTTAAGCCTCCTTTCCTACTCTACATTATCTAGGTTGTTCAAAACATGACAGACAGTGATGCTGAAAGGGTAAAATGCTGTGATAAAATAAGGCATTGATATTCAAAGAGGCATATTCTACCCTATGGTTCCTCCCCCTGCTCCAAAAGTATGAACATAAATCATATTGCTGGTTACATTATCACCATGCACTGCTATCAGGCATTCGTAAGATTCAAATCCACTGAAGTCATCAGCAGTATTGGAGTTAACACATCCAAGAAGGTCCAAGAAGTATTTTGCAGTACTTGGTTTTCTGGTTTTGCAACATACTTAGTCTTTCGGAAATGGGGGTTGGCAGAGAGCAGGCTGAGTTGAAGATAAAAAATTAGCATATTTTAGTATGCTTGAACTGATTCTACATCCATTTGAACATCATTTTCTACATGACCCTTTGCCATGATTCAAACTTCACCTCCTGTCACTGATAAAGTCCCTGGTATTCATTCTTAATACGACAGAATGTTACTGTTATGTAATATTTATAGCAAGCCTTCCTAAATCCCCTAAATTACCTAAAGTATGCAAAAATTCAAGCTATGCATCAAGGACCAAGCACAACAGCTTTCAGTTGTGGGAAAGAGTGAGAAGTTTAACTCTCAGTTTCCTGGATTTGACAAGCTTAATCCTAACCCAGAACATTTGTTTTAGTGCATTTCCCTATGTTTTGGAGAAGAAAGGAACATTTGTCTCCATGGCACGTGCACACAAAACCAACCTCAGTGTCTCCAATCATCACTGAAAAGATTCGGTCCTGAACAGTATTCTTCTTGTCTGGACACGTCAGACTTGTGTAGCAGATGCATGGTCTTCAGATGTCTTAGTCTTTCCCTACTGTACCCTAAGAGTCCCTGATGCACGCTGATTCAGTTTTCTAGTCAGGAAGCATTGGACCGGATAAACTAGCTTAAAAATTACCATAAAGTTCGAAAATGATGCTGGCAGGAGCCTTTGCACAAAAGGACAATCCAGGCCTCTGATGATAATTTGTCTTCTGCTTTATTCTTGAAGATCTCAGTGCTGGCAATCGCATCTCCTCCCTCTGTGTGTCAAAACACAGGTTCTTGCTCCTAGCAGAAACTTCGTAGTGTCTGACCTAAATCTTCCTTGATACAATCTTATTTTATTCCCTCTTATCTGATTCACCATGGTTGTAGAGACAATTTATTCTTTTTCTCTTTTCATCTTTACTTGAAGGCTATTATTTTGTCTTCTCCTTAATCTTTTCTTTTCTAGAATAAACATGTCCAAGTATTTTGATCTTTGCTCATAGGTCATGTTTTCTAGATCTCTCTCTGTTGGTCTTCTCTGCACTATCTCCAACTATTCCACATATCAAATACTGAAAATCTTCACCTGCCCTAGGTAGGACAGCCCTGCTAAAACATCCTGATGTTACCCATCCTACATGCCTAAGTCACAGTAATGGGGCAGATGGCATCGAGCAGAATGTATTAGCTTTTTACAGATACAGGCTGACAAGGCGATGTTTTTCCCACTGCCAACACAGTTGACCTAAAGAGAGATTACAGTAGCAGAAATGCACAAGCTTACTTACTGCCTTACAGTTTTGGTCAACTCTAAGCTATACTTTTGTATGTCTAGTTTAACATTTATAGGCATTTTTATGCCTGTATGTATCAGCGTGTATATATTATATATATATATGTGATCACACACACACATATCACAGTATATGTATGTGCATGTACGCATAGTGTTATATATAAGCACACCCAGAGATACATCCGGCAAGCACTTCCCTTTGTTAAATGTGGAAGGAAGCACAATCTCATTCACAGTAAAAGAGCCTGTGCGGCACAGGACAGATGCCACTAGTCAGCAGATTGTTTTTGCCTGAAGGAAATTGGTGAAATTTTACACTAAAGGGCAGGGAACTTTACTGGACCTTTTGATGATCTCCTTCTGTAATGTCACAGAATCTTATTAGCACAAAGACAATAAAGCAGGCTTGTTTAAATAACCCATTACTGTTTGTCTCTTACCCAGACCACACCACCAAATAAATGACTGCTGTGTCTGTTTTTTGATCAATCCTTCTTTGTTTCAGGCTACCACAGAGGTTTTCCGGATTAACTCCCAAGTAAATTAACTAGTTCCTACTGAATGGACCGCACTGAATAGGGCACCCACTCAAAAAATTGCCTGATAGGGACTGAGAATTGTTTTCTTCTTGAACACTACTAAAACCAAGATGCAGACATGTAAATATTAGCATTGAAATGCATATGAAGTGATCGGACTTTGCGCATCCAAGTTCTTCACTGACATATGAAGATGGTGAATAAGTAGGTCTTGAGTGTCAAACAGTTTTTCTCAAATTTATCTCAATTTCATGTGAATCAAGTAAAAAAGTGATTAGCTGAGCTGGGCTGAGCCCAGCTGGAGAGACTGGTGTTGCCCTCCTACCTCTTCCTCCTCTTCCTTCTCCTCCTCTCCATTCTCACCTTGCTCTGACCTCCCAGGGAGCAGATTCAACTCACTAAACCAGAAGAAAACTAAGGGAAAAAACAGAAGAGGGGTTTGCTGGCTCAGTGAGCTGCGCTGGATCACCTTGGGGTCATCCAGTCAGACTTGCTTCTCTCAACCATGTGTTCGTGGGCCAGGGCCTTCTACAGCTTTTGTGCACCACTGTATTACACACCAGAAACTGACCATCATAAAACACATTGAAGATTAATCAGCTGCTCCATTTGTTTACCCATTTGGTAATCTTCCCCTGGAAAGTACAGCTGAATTTACCTTGGTATCAACAGAGAAGGACGGACTTATGGGAGAGAAATTCAGAGTAGAAGTCCAACTTTTGCCTTCCTTAATCAACTTTTGGAGAAATATACGTCCCATGGAGGCACAAAGAGTACTAGGCTAAGTACTCCCTAGCCACACTAGGCCATAGCTAATTATGAGCGCTCCTCTTGCCACCCCAGAAGTATCATTAAAGGCTGAGGGAAGAAGATTGGACTCAAAATCCTAAAATACAGATATTTTATCTAAAATAGCTTGCAAAAAAAAATCCCACAAGAGAGGACACATTTTTTAAATTGAATTTCCCGTTAGAAGAAGTGCATATTTATTGAAGTGATAATATGGAAGTGCATCTCTTCAATTGTGATAAATAAATAGCAGCTCTAGAAATTATACTTTGTTATCAATTTTCAGGCCTACTTCACTAATGTTAAATAGAAAATTTGCCTTAAAACTATGATATGGATTCACCCCTTTCACAAACTTTAATTAACAATGTCAGTAATATTTATTGTATTTTGCTATTTAATGAAAAACAGAAAACTAAAGATAAAAGAAAAAATAAGTATTTTTGCAGAAATAGCAATTGAAACCCACAGATAACAACCTGGAATATTGTTAATTTGCAAAGGCAAGCAAACTTTTACCGTTATGTTTAGACAGGCAAGACTAAACCCCTAACTTTTCATTGAAGGCAGAAAAGCATGTGGAAATTAATTTGCCTGTTTAAGTTACGTGGACTTTTCAGGCCTACATGTGGGATCTCCTCCTTGGATAAGGGGGGACCACATCTCTTGAAGTCAGTGGAATTATTCTATTAGAAAAGAGACAAAAATTAGACCAAAAACTTTGGAAAACTGACATAACAATCTCCTGCTACCGAGGTTTGGCACTGTAACAGAAAGCTGGGAGTATTTGTGTGTGTGTGTGTCTGTCTGTCTGTCTGTCTGTCTGTTACCGCTTTTGTGTTATTCTGTAGCTTCCATTTCTATCTTTGGTTGGAATATTTGTATCAAAACAATTGAAACTCACATTTCAGAGCAGCAGAATCTGTTTACATTCATTGCATATAGAGGACTCCTCCAAAGACTGAAGCGTGGCATGTCCATATTCAGATTCATCCTGTGACTCAGCAATGCTCAGTAATAATGCTGCCACAGATTTCAGTAGAGCCACATATCACCTGAAAACATAGGTGGAAGCCAAAACCTACAAAAATACACATTTCTGGGCTTTTCTGTATAAGTCTTACTCCAGCATATGGGACCATACCTCTCCCAATCCATGGTTAAAATCACCACCATTCCCTGTAATATCAACATTATATTAGTGTATTCCTTTACTATGCCTTTTAGTGGATCTTCAGTCCCTGGTGCAAAAATGGTAGTCCCTTTAAAGTTCAGCTGTATTTTACTCTTTTGCATCTTGATTTGCTGTGGTTTTTTTTTTCCTTTAAGAGGACCGAGGCAACAGAAAAGAAGAGAGAGATGATTCAGCAGGCTACTGCTGATACCAGCAGAATCGCGGTTCAAAAATGTGAGTCTGGGCAGCAAAACTATTCCTTTTCTTGCATTCCAGAAAGGAAGTTGATTTTCCTCTTCTTCTTAGTGTGTAGTCCAACAGCAATGAGCAGAACTGATATTCTGACCAGCCAGACCGATACGGATGATACAGAGACTTCCTGACCCTTCTCCCCTTGCTAAGCCACAGCTGCACTGAATCTTGGCTGAGGTTCTGGCAGGGTCAGATTAGTTCTTTCATTGCACGTTTCTTTTCCGTGGTCCTTGAATTTCTGGATTCAAAACACCATAATATCAAGTAAAAGACATCTTTTCTTCCTGACACTTTTGATTTTCCAGGATGGAAATGTAAGCAGGAAAGTTAAAATCTTTGCAAACTTACAAAAAAGTGTGTCAGGAGGTGCCAGATTTCCTCCATTTCTAATGATGCACTTAGAAGAGGGAAGTTTTCAAGTCTGGAGTTTGCACAGGAGTTGATATTGTCCTGTTAAGTTAATATCCTCACCCTGTGCAAAAACAGTCCCTCAAGCATTGGTATCACAGAACTGTTGTCATTTCACTTCTGTGAAGCTCTGAGAGCCTATGTCGATCCGGAATGAGCAGAATGTACCCTTAATACTTTCCGAACGGTTAAAAACAAACTTAGGTTTATATGCCAGTGAAGTTCACAATGTCAGTTTTGCCACTGGCAGAATATGTTCTGTGTCCACATAGTTCCTCTTGCACCTCTTTGCTTTCTGCAAAAATAGCTCTGCACAACAAGTGGAATGAAAATGCTTCCTACAGTTTTTAAAACAGAGGTATTGTGAAAAAGCATTTTGTATTGTATTGAGATCTCAAGCCAGGAACTAGTAATGGCTTTTTTCAGCGCTGTGCCATGGGAAGGCTCAGCTAACAGAAGTGTGTCCTCAGGACCTGCTGACATGTCTGGAAAGAAGGGGCAGTGTGGCTCTACTTCTACAGAGTCAGTGATGTACCACAGCCCTGCACAGTTAGCATCGATACAGGCAGTACTGTCAATTTTTGTGCTGATGTGAAACTCCTTTTCTAGGGATTGGCACTCGGTGCCACTACATTCATGCATAAAGCGAATGCCAAAATCTTTTCTCCTACAGCAAGTATGTACTTACCTAAGTATTGGTTTCTTCCTTTCTTTCCCATAAACCAGCTTGAAAACATCACATTTAAAGAAGAAGAAGAAACAAAACACTTCTTGAAGACATATTTTCACAAATTGGACTGCAGAGCCTAAAAATGCCTTCACAAAAACATACAAAAAGCTCATTGCTCAGGGCAACTGTTATTATTCCTAACTGTTATTGCTCACTCTGGGGCATCTGTCCTTTAGTTTATACCTGCATCTGTCTTAGAGATATGATCCTAACAAATATTGTTCACTCCTACATACTCTGGGTGAAAACCTATTCTCTCTGCAATCAATGGCAAAACATCCTTCAGTGCAGCCAGGATTTTTTCTGTAATTATAACTACAGTTTATTCCCTGTCTCTAGTGTAAGTTTCTCTCTGCATGACGCTGGCGTACTCCTTCCATCTGGCTCCTACCATATTAAATTTCCTACTTGTTTTTACAAATGTATAGCCAATGGTTTCCAGAACTTCATTCCTAGATCACTGACTTGCACACAATTTGTCAAAACTTAGTTAAAATATTCAATGTCCCCACTGGCCTAAGGATGATAAATGGGATGTCTGTTCCTCATATTTCTTTCCGTAGGAAGCTCTAGAAACTCCATTTATGTGAACAGAAATCCACTATCAGAGACTAACCAAGAGAAACTTGTCTGGTAAGTGATACTTCTGTGCATTTGCTGATGTAGTCAATTAAAGTAATAACCTAATATCCGTGGGCTGGCTCTGTTTCAAAATACTTCCCAGTCTTTTCCCATGTATGACTGACTAAGGAATCTGGATGTAACACTGACATGAACATTACAGATGTTTTTTCTACATATCTGGCAGAGACGCATTTAATCATTGCTGATTAAAACTGTAAGCCAACCAATTATTATCCTCAACAGCACCCCAAACATAACAGGATGTGTTTTTGACATATCCCTGCTACATGTCATGCAGACACTGAGCGGCCTCAGGTTTTTGCTCAGCAGGAACAATTCTAAATGCAGACAGCACAAAGACTCCTTCGTCTGCTGCCCTGTGCCCGCTCACGAGCGTATAGCATGCTGCTGAGAGAATGACACTTCAGTGATACTATAGCAGTGAATAACATTTGCTTTATCTCCATTACAGCCCTGCTGTAAGGATGTTTTGAAGAAAAAAAAAAATCATTCTTACAATGTGATTTGTTGGATTCAGACTGGAATTTGTGCCACCAGCTTTCTAGCTTCATTCCTTCATGCTTCATCTGCCCAATTATCAAATCCCCTGTTGCACAAAGACACAATTCAGCTGTTCTGAGGGCTTAACTGTGCCCTCAGATACAGGGATGTGCAGTGCTCTGCATCTTGTAACATCAAAATGCACAGCAGCCACTTTTTACTGGGTACACAGAGATGCATCCACATCTGAGTACTGAAGTAAACAAGTAAACACGATCCAAAAGATCATTTAAGGAGACAAACAGGCATTCAGATGCAATGAACTGCTGACCTCGTCAAACCAGGAACATACACCAAAACAGTACTGAAACATGAACGCTGGGAAAACAGTTGCTCCGATTTACTTGCACTGTCCTCTAAGAGTAGATATTCTGGATGTGCAAGTGCACTGTAAACTAGACTTTTATCCAACTTGCCGAATATCTGACATTCTTTTTCATTTTGGGTAACGAGCTATTCCCTTTTCTCTGAAAGATTTATGTCATGGCCTTACTTCCACATCGACTATCTCCCTGTCAGTTCATCTCCCTGATTATCTTCTGAGAAAATCTCTGTGATCTAAGATGTTTTATGTGTGCTTGCATCTTTTATATCATGTGTTACAAATGAGGATTCTTTTCTGTGCCGGAAGAACCAACACGCTGACGCCCAGAAAATGTTTAAAGAGAAATACTATAGAAGAAGACGATGCAGGCAGAGCTCCATTCCAGAATAAGCACCAAAACCTGCCTTTTGAGCCATGGGTTGTTCACTCTTTCCAGAGGTTTATGCCGGACTGCACCTTTTTCTATGCAAAATAACAGAGGGATCATTATAATTCACATCACTCACAGAAATGTGATTGATGTCAGTGAAAGGAGATTTTCTGGTCTTCAAAAAGGAAGGACAGTTTCAGTCCAACTACTTTCTGCCATCATAGAGCCCCAAAGAGTGTAACCAGCACTAGCTGGCACCCATGGCAGTGACACGGATCACTTGACAGCCAAGGGCAAAGTGACAGCTGAGAAAGGGTGATAACCTGTCCCCATTGGTACCTTCTCCAAGAGACCCGTGCAGACAAGGACAAGAGGACTTCACTGCCCTGGCATTGCCTCTGTAGGCAGGCACGTTTGCCAGGTTTCCAACGAAAGGTCCATTTCATGGTGCCGAGGACAGTTTCCACCCCCTCTCCTTTAGGCATCTGCAATTCCAAGAAGATGGAGATGTGTCCTCTCCCCCAGCCTGTCAGTGAAAAGAGTCAGGAGCCTCCAGGGAGCCATTCAGAACATTTAGGTTACAATTCTGAAATAGCCTATATTAAACAATGTCTGTCCCTCTGACACATGCACATATTTCCCCCAAAGGAACTAACCATGGAGAAAAAGCTCATGAATGGTAAAGGTGGGAACATTTGGCTATCAACAGGTAGAGAGAAGACTTCATTTCTTGCAGCTTCTTCAGCCCTTTGAAGCACTTCACCCTACAAAGTGTTATAAATAAGCAAAGTTAAGAAACGGGGACAAACAGATTCAAAGGCTTCCTCTCCCTGATGAAACTGTTTGTTAGGCTTTTGCAGCACGTTTAGCTGGGGAGTACAGAAGCAGACCTATTCTTTAAAAGCAGCCTTCATTTCTACTGACAGGCTGAGCTGTCAGAATTCATTACGCATACAGGTAAAATCAAAATGCAGATCTCTGCAGGAATAAATACCTACGCAGCCAAGGTGCTACTTTACTATGGTTACTACTCAAAAATATGCCAGATATCAACTCGTGGAAAAGCTCCTGTTAAAACAATAAATGAAAAATAATGGACATGTGGCACTGAAGCCTTCTTAAAAGGTTGCATGAAAGACTTTATAATTTCAGAAGCACTGAGTTTTCCCTTGGAGCATAGCGAGAGGTTGCTAGGCTCCTGAGAGAATAAATAAAATGGAGACGTCCATTTTTCATTCTCAGTAAAATATTGATGAAGGACCTTTGTCAAAATCTATTTGGCAAACTGCATGGTACATCTTGAATTGCTGCATTTTATGTTTCTGGACATGAAGAACATCATCTTTCAAGATGTTCCAAAATAATAGTTGTAGTGAAACAAGAATATTGAATTTTGGTTTATTACAATCCACTAGGTAATAAAACTGTCAGTGTTACATTTGGACCATTTTACTGAATGGAATAAATACTCGTAAAGGCCAGTGTTTTTCACACTGTTTCTTAGATGCTCACTGACCATTTTCTCTTTTTACCACAGTTTTCGGCTTCATTGTCATAAAAATCATTGCCTTGACAGAGCTGCAGACTTATAAATATTAACATAGGTTTTCGGTTTGGATTAATAGGACTGACCGGTAGGTCAGTGTCCCAGACAAAGACCAAGGAATCTTTTTAAAACAAGACTTGGGTCACTTCAATGATTGAATTTTACCTGTATTTGATGAACACAAAATGGGTAAGTAGAGCAGAGAGGCGATTCCCCTCTATGAAGGGGAGAAAGCAGAATCAGAAAAAAGAAATCATTTAAGACTCATGAGATGCAGAGACACAGAGGAACTCCATCTGTACCCCCATGCAGCACTGCCACCACATATGCATGTATAAATATAGATGCATGCGTACGGCCATTTGAAAAGGTCACTGCCCTCATTGCATTTCACTGGTAAAAAGGAGACAAAGGAAAGAGCTTCCCACCTTCAGACCAGCCTTTCCAAGCCCCTGGGCTGCAACCCGGCTTAGAGCTTAGGAAACTCTACAGCTGGCCGACAGGTTTAGTGAGCCCTGTGCCTGCCGGTCTCAGTCATCCCTGCATTTGTTCTCTCTTTCACTTGAGGCTCAGACACGGGGAGTCCCGGGGACTCGTGCACCAAAGCCCTTTTGTGCCAGTCTCACCTCGGGAGGGCTCGCAGGTCGTCGTTAGCAGCAGGCTGTCCACCGGTGGAGTCAGATGGTGTGATCTGGGTCCCTGGCTGGGAGGCAAAAGCACCGTGAATAGAAGAATAAGAATGTGCTCCTTCGCAATTAGGTATTTGTATGAAGAACAACCTCGTTTGTGAGACTGATCATGAATAGCGAATAAAAGGAGGTATGAACACGATCACACTGAACAGCTGTTCAGAACTGGAACAAATGTTGGCTAATACTCATGTGCAGTATTCTTCTAGCTCTGGATTTTCTTTTCTCCCCTCAAATATGGTCTCTACTTGAGTGGCTTAGCAAAATAAAGACAGATGGCAATGGATTATCTCTAACACTTCATTAATTGCAGTGCAGCCATTACAGTATTTCTAAAGCCCTCACTAGAGCTTTGCCTGATGATTTCCTTTTAACTGAGTCGCATGCCACTTAGTGAGAAGGGACCTAATAAGAAATTGTGACTTATTAATTAAGAATGCCTATGTTAGTCATAACAGCATATAAATACACTAGTAAATTTCACGGCTGAATATATTGCGTATTTAGGAAAACTTTCTCAGTGTAAATAAGAAGCAACACATTCTTGCAGATGCGTGGCTGCCTTATACTGCCGTGCAGTCGTGGCACAGATAGTGGACGGAATCAAGCCAGATTTTAGACCCTAATTCACTCTGATGTCATTCAGCTTTCAAAATTAGGAGCCTAATTTCCTTTTTCAAAATTGGCTTAGGCATATATAGCCAAACTGAGAGATGATTTAAAGCCTAAAGATGCAGATAACACACAGGGAAATTACTAATGCGACCAGGTACTTAGTTATAATGACCTCAGAGGCTATCTGGAAATCTCTTGGATATATTTCCTTCTGTTTATAAAAATGTGATTCATCCAATCCTGGAATAGAAGTAATAGCAGCTGACTTAAGTAACCCACTACCCTCACACCTGAGGATAAGTGGCAGCACACGCCTCATTTCTTTAATTTCCTTTTAGATAAGTGGTAGGTTGGAATATATCTGAAAGAAACATCTGTGGAACAATTTTGAATGATCTTGGTTAAAAAAAGCAGAGATAATGTGCATAAAGGGAAAGGACTATATTCATAAAGGATCTCCCAATTCTGATAGAGAACAGCTTTACCTAGTAACTGATAGGCGCCAGTTTAAAACGTTGTCACATTTCCCTTTTTTTCCTTAAAAATTATGAGGTGTTCGCATACCTTGTCACTGCACATCAGACAGGAATTTTTCAGCACCGACATTCACAATTCAGTAAAGTTATCAAAGTTCACAGACATTCATCCAGTGAAAAGCTGTCTGTCTCCAGCAGCTGCACAGCCAGCTCAGCTTGCATGTCCAAAGAGAGGACATCCGCAGTGGTCAGAAGGATGAGAACCGTGCGTCGCATGCAGGTGTTTAGACAGGAAGGAACTGGGGAAACAAGAGATGGAGAAAAGGTGTAAGCAAGTGAGAGGTGACATAGGATCACTAACATGAAGTGTTTCTGAGGAGGATGATCTCTTTGCTCTCTGAGTGCACTCTGGTCCCTGAGGAGACGCCGGTGCCCCAGGCAGCTAGAGACACTCTGAAGGTCCAGAACCATATGCGACACATCCTCACGGTTCATTCAGTCAAAACCTGCTCTGCTGTCCTGGTCTCCTTCCCCAGGCCTTCACAGGCAGCAGATCCCACGGCACAGTAATAGTCACTGCCCAGACCCCACCGGCAACTAATCGCCTTTCCCAATGTATAGAGGACACTATCCCCAACCCTCTCCCAGAGGGAGCAGCATCTCTTTCCCTGTACTGGCCTGAGCAAACTTCCATCCCTTCCCTCCCTTTCCGAGGTGGCCCCACTCCACCAAACTCAGCATAGGCTAAAGATAAGCTGTTCATTCTGCCAAGCAGGATCTTCGGGTTAATAGGCAGCCACAGGAGAGAGAGAGGTATTACCTCTGCCTACAAGACAATAAAGTCCACCACTGGAACAGTCCAATCCTGGTGTCACAAAGAAAATGGCAAATAAAAGGGGGGTCAGAAAGGCCAACAAAAATAACTAGTGCTCTGGAAAATCTGACTTAGAAACTGAAATCTGAGGTGCTCAGCCTTGATAGCCTTATTTTGGCTAAGCAATAATTCAGTCACAGTCTAATAGTGCCAACATGAGGAAAAAGATTACTGACTGTAGCTGGCTCTTTAATTTTGCAAAGAGGGAAGAAAACAGAAGACAGGGGAAAAAAAGAAAAAAAAGAAAAAAAAAAGCTGATGAAATAGGAAAAGCAGCTAAACAAAATCAAACCAGAAATAGCACATTCCCAGCAGCAAGGGTGGATAATTAGCCACTGGAAGAGTTTGACGCTATGTGGTGAAGGCATTAAGTCTTCACAGCAAAGCTGGATCTGTTCCTCCCCATCCAAACAGAAGTTTTGATCTCTATGCAGAAATCACTGAGATTGTTTCTGACAGGCGCGCTGTCCTGAACGTTGGACCACGTGATTTTAATATTTCCTTCTGCTCTATCAGACTATTTATGGACTACATGTTCTTCATATACCAGGTTGTTAAAAAAATGCAAGCGATGCTATGTGGACATCTTGTTCTACATTTGTTGTTATTTATTAAGAGGGTTCTCAACAGCCCGAGTAAGTGCCAGTTCCCCCTGGGGCTCTCCCCAGCTGAGTTAGAGGATGAAATGCAGCTGTGCCTCCGAGGGGGTGTTGCAATGCCCAGTGTTCCCCCCCTTCCCAAGAGGAATTTGCTGCCTGGGGTTGGACATCGCAGCTCACCCTGAGGAGTGCGGAGTGCCGGGTGCCTCGGGGGGGATTCGGGACAGGCAGCACGCGAGTGGGAAGATACCTAAACTAGCTCTTAGAAAACACCAGGAGGCAGATGTTTTTTTCTCCCTCTGTTTGGCCTAATTCTGAAATGCAAGGGAGTAACCAATGCCACCTCTGGACTCACAGCTCGAAACCTGCTCTTAAATTAGACAGCAAGGTGTCACTTTCAAAGCCGAGTGAGGCTCACTCTTGCCTTTTAAAATGAAGGAGCTGACACTTCTGCTCATGATCACCAACTCCCCATCAGAGGGCACTTGGCCAAACACAGGTCTGCTTCAGACCCTGGAACGTGGGCTCAAACCCAGCCTGTTTTAGACAATAGGTGACACTGTGAATGTGAGCATTTTCCAAACCTTGCACTGAATATATGGTGTCAAAAGTCTCACTGGACCATGAAAAGGAAAATTAATTGGAAGTAGATAAAGTTTGGCTTTTGATTCCAACAGGAGTGGAATTAGACAGATAATTTAGCTTTTTAAGGTATAGAACAAATACATCAGCGCTTCCTTTCCTAATGGGCTATCATTAATTTTTTCATATTTTTTCTTGAATCTAGGACTTTTCACACTTCAGGTGCCCTCTATCATTGTGTTCAAATCACATCTTTAAAATCTCATTTCAAATGAATCTTTATGGCTTATTAACCACACAATGCATTTGTATCTCTTTAGTTTTTATTGTGCATATGCAATTTTTGTAAAATCTTCTCAAAGCAGGACACCGACTAACACATGTTTTGGAAAGACTGAGTAAGAGCAGTAAATAGCAATAATTATTTCTGCTGGTGCTGGGAAAAGGGTGAGGGTTAACAACTTATTCAGAACAGAGACACAGAAGTGTCTAATTTTGTAGCAGCACAAGGCTACTTTTCTGAGGTTAGCATTCAGAGGTTGGTCTCACGCTGATCTTTTGATAGAAATATTCTTTTTTGATTTATGGCTGAACAAGCACAAAGCAAGCATGTGCATGGTAACTTCACATAGAAACTCGAGGGAGCTGTGAGAAATAACTTTGCGGAGTTTTAGGGGATAAAGTTATGAGCAACTATATTAGTGACTCTGTCCCATTCTTCCCTCTTTAATTTTCAACCAATATAGGAGTGTAGGAATTGTCGTACTAGAAATGCAGTCCAATACTCTCAACTACTACCCAGCAGATGTTTCAATGTAAGATCTACGAACTTCTGAGTAAGTGCAGGTGGGGTAGTTGTCCCTCATCATTATGTCCCCTCCTCATCCAATTAGCCTATCCATGAGATTTTCTAGCTATTTCACAAAACTATTGTAATTCTTTATAATCACTTTAAAATGTTTTCTAAATTCCTGATTTCGTTGTCTTTCTGTCGTAGTGAGTTCCACTTTGCAGGTCGGCTGTTTCACCGCTTTTTTCTGAACTTGCCTTTTCCTCTCCCCAGTACTGTTCATTGTATTTTAGATGGGGCTGAACACTTGGTTACAGCATTATAACTTCTGCAGAGTTTATCACCCCATTCTTATCTCTGTGGCATATCCTGTCTTTTATTGACTGCATTCAGCAGAGCCTTAGTGGCGCTATGGTGAGAACCTGGCCTCATTGCTAGGCTGATAAGGCTAATTGAGAATTCTCTAATGTCTGGGTAGTTCATACTTTTCTCTTCAACAGGCATGATTTTACATTGCTTAACACTGAAATTCACTTGCCATCATTCATCTGGATAACCGAGGTCTGAATTCCTCCTCAGCCTTCTGGTTCTTCTAACTCACCTTGACTCATCTTTTCCCCAGCGATCACTACTCCTTCCAAGTCACATATACGTATATATAATAAACACTCTATACCTAAACAAGCTGATGTATCATATCCTAATCTTAACCGCTCTCCTTATCACTGTTTCTCCACCTGCTCTTCTTCTTGTAAACAGGTCACAGGAGGCTACAGAAAACTACAGCCAGCTTTGCAGGGGACCACGCCAAGTCACAGCCACCTCAAAGCAAGGCACGCTGAAGGGAGCCAACATGAGCAGCAACGCAGGTGGCAAGCAAGGTAAGGTGCTACCTATTATCAAAATGCGCTACTTTGCAGCATCATTATGTCTCCGGTTTACACCATAAGTATTGACAATTTGGCAAAAAAAAAAAATCTGTGGCCTCCTACAGATCTCTTTGGATGCTTTGGAGGGTTTGAGTGTGGGATTGAGGTTGATAATACTATACATCGTCTGCATGCATCTGATTTGAAAAAATGCCAGGAAGCAGTGTAATAGAAGCTTTATTTAAATCTCTGCTATGACTGTATTTCAGTCTTTATCAGGCATTTCACAACAATAAAAAATGCATCATCGTTTTTCTCACAGCACTGAAACTTTACCGGTGTTTTGTAAGGCTGTGGTTTCTGTTCCAGTATAAAGCAGCTCATATTTCCCTCTTACCTAATGCTGACCTTGAACTGCATTCTGCACTATTGAACAGTGGGAGGGTTTCCTCTAAGACTTGGGATACCTACATGAACTTGGGAAATCTACCTTTAATCTTTCACACGGAATAAAGCTCTTGGGAATCATAACAGATAGGTTTACATGGAGATCTAATTGCCTGAGCAACAGCCCTCATTTTCCAGAA
Organism: Dromas ardeola; assembly: GCA_013398915.1. Classification (NCBI taxonomy): domain Eukaryota; kingdom Metazoa; phylum Chordata; class Aves; order Charadriiformes; family Dromadidae; genus Dromas; species Dromas ardeola. Next base: position 325,770 of record VYZM01007445.1, read on the forward strand.
CAAACAGGCATTCAGAAATATCCCAGCTATGATTTTGATCAAGTTTGTTACAGCTGAAGATATAGCTTTATGGAAAAGTCACTAATAAAGCTATTGCTGTGCTACTGTTAGGAAGGATAGGGGGAAAAAAGTTTAACAAAAAAATGCTCCGATAGATTTCACGCAACAGACAAACACTCATTAAACATTTTTGGGGGTACATCAAAGTTCAGTTAACCCTCTGTTACTTTTAAGCTTTTAACATACAAAGGCATATTCTGCTTTCATCCTACCCTTTTTCCAGGTGCATGAATATGCTGGAGGAGGAGCTACTCACAAGAGCTACAGATTCACTGGAGGAAGGGAAGTTGGTTCTCCCAGGAGTTTAAACCCCATTTTTCACATGGGAGTTGTGATAAACTCCAGATGCTTTTAAAAAATATTGGCACTGTATTAATTCCAACGACGGGACTGTTTGGGTTTGTAATGGATCATCTGCGCTGGAGATGCAGAAGCTGTTGCTGGTCTGGGTAGTGTTTTGAACCGAGCTTTAGATCAGAGCAAGTGATTGACTCACACTGAGCTTAATCCTGCTTTCTTTGGCCAAGCAGCCTTAATTTTCATCTGAATAACAGCAGCTCAGTTTAGGCACCCTAAAACAGTGAGTTGACAGGGCTGGCATGGCCCCTGCTGTAAGGAGTGAATTTGGGGCAGCCAACACGGATTCTCACTCCTGCCTTCTCCTGCCTTTGCTGTCTGACACCTGGGTCCTTCCAGCATGCATGGATAGCTATGCAGTGACTGAGCTGGCAAATACTTAATTAGTGTAATACTGTCTGGCAACGCTAGCAAAGGGTATGAACCTATCGGGAACATCTGAACACAGAACCTTTTCAAAATACCAAATGACCCAAACTAACAGACTGAGTTTATTACAATATTTTATTAAGACAAAAGAATGGAGAATGGTCTTTCTGTTCTGGGAAACTGCTGAGTATTTAAAAATTAATTTTCACTCCCAAACCAGGTCAAACAGTCAATATGGAAAATTTCCTCAACTTAGTCACCATTAGCAATAAGAAACAATGGGAATTACTGAAATGCTTCAGCACAGAAGTGTTTCATTTTTGTTCGAACATTGTGTAATTCTTTTTTCTTTCCCACAAGTTAAATAAATTTGCATAAGTAACTGCCATCACAGCACAAACAGTTTGAATTTTTTTATTTGAAAATAGAATTCATTTTTATGAATTCAGAACATTTTTACAAAACCAAATCCCAAATAGGAAATTTATTAAAATCAGTCCTTTTTCGCAAACATGCTTGAGTCTTCAGAGCAAAAGCTTTTGATAAAAAATAAATCCAATTTCTCTTTGCTCTTTGAGTAAGACTGAAACTCACTGTTTCTCACATCTTTCTTCTGCAAATATCAGAGCTCCAACTTTTATAACAACAAGATTAAATCTGTTAGTTTTCATTTGCATAAATATTTCAGCAACTGTGATAGACTTCAGTGTCAATGTTTTTATCTCAGTGTAGGAACAACTTGTCCTGGGGAATCTCTTTTCCTCATTTTTATGAGCTTGTATAGATATGCTTAAACCAGACACAGTAGGAAATATGCCGCCAATGCGTTTCATGACCATAGCAGTTTTACTACTACAGCATTTGATTAGGCTGCTTTATTCATTCCAGTTATCTTCTTCAAGGTCAAAAAATCCGTCCTGCAACAGCTGTTTTCAGTGTACTTTTCCTGTATACTAACCTATACCCTCCCAATAACACTAGGTCAAACAGAGTGATTAACCATTCATAAACAAAATGGTGATGTATTATAACCACAGAAAGAAAAAGAAGTTGCTACTTCCTGTAAATGTAGAGAGATGAGATTTTCAATAAGGTGAAGGGAAAAATGGCACTGTTCCCAGTTTCTCAAGGCTGTACGTATAAGGATCCATTTATCACCTCAGTGACAGAAGTTCTGGAACTCCTGTCATTAATGCTGAAGCAAAACACATTTGAATGTCATGTCAATAAATCATTTGCCAACTAGAGGGTTGAAGGGTTTTACAGTTGTTAGTCTGGCTGGTCTGGGAATAGAATTTACACATCATTTTCATTCATTACTAGGAACAAAATAAATCCAGATTATTGCAATCGTAGAATAAAAGAGGGAGCCTCAGTTTCAAAGATTATTAAAAATGCAGAATATATACAAAATAGCATTGTTTAATATGAGAAACATAATATATTTTGATAAGAAGTGATGTGCTTGTTTTCTTATTCTGATACATTACCTAAAAAGTGTGCAAAACTCAATTGTTTGCCAATTACTTCAGAGAAAACTGAATACTCTTCCCCCCGGCCCCCGCCCCCACCAAATTGGTTATACTGTGCTTTGTCAAGAACCAGGCACAGCAAATGGGCACTGAAGCACAATCTGAAAATGAGCTAATCAAAGCTATTCTGGGCAAAGGCCAGGCAAGCATTGCAGGCCTGTAAGGTCAACATCTGTCAGCGGTTCACTCCCTCCCATGAAATGGAGGTCAAACATCAGCATCTCGCCTGCCTGAAACCGTGTCAGTGAATCAAGAAGGGCATATGTGATGGGATCTCTCAGGCAACCACAACCTGGCTGTTTAGTCATTGCTATATTAGTTTATGCTCCATTTATGTCTTTCAGCGGATATAATACAACTTTATATAGCGGAAGGCACCATCAGAGCAATAAGGTGGAAGCCAAAATAGCTTCTTCAATGAACATTTTTATAACACTTGCATTCTAATTAAAATAACAATCATCCCAGTCTTCAAAATGTGAGAGATGCAAAATCCTTTCCCACCACCACCTTAATCAAGTTCATCTCCTGTATTTTTGGAGTCAGGGAAAATTTGGGCAAAACAGGAGTTGTTCACACAGGTGCTTTCAATTTTGAAATACATCATGGTTTTTATGGAATAAATATGACATTAAACAAGTAACCACTAGAATGGAGGCAAGGTGGACAGAGAAAAGGAGAAAAAAATGTGTGAATGTCTGTAAAGCAATGCTATGTCTGTACAGTGGTGAGCAGTGTTACGTGCCATCTACAAACCTCTTGAACAATCCCACTTTTTCCCAGCCTCACGCCAAGGATTAGAAAGTTGGTCAAAGCATAAATATGCACATACCATCCCATGGAGAAAGAGAGAGAAGGGGACTCCATATATTGTCGTATTTGGAACACAGGTATTGGGGAGGCTTCAGTGCTTTTGTGTCAGCGTTGTTCTAAGGCAAAACACCAAGGTAAGACGTTGGTCTTGAATTAACATATGATACAGTAAATGTACAAAATACCATAGGCCTGTAGGGTAATATAGATGAGTCTGATACATGCTTTATAAAGAAAAAGTTTGTGGAAAAAAGTGGGTTCCCCAAAGTTAGCTTATTAAACTCAATGATATAGCTTAGTTGGTTACAGAAAGCTAAAACTTTGGACTGGATAAATGGTTTCTGAATATTTATGAGTAGTCTCGATGTACTGAGGACTATATCAGGACAGAGAAAAATATCAGAGTACCAACCAAGCCTTATGAGCCATGCCACTTCCACTCAAGGCCTTCACAGAAGGAAAGTATCTACCCCAGCCAAAGTGACACGACTTTCAGGGACCGAGTAGGATTACATGAATGAGCAAGGACTGCCCATTCCCAGGGAAGAGATGAGCTGCTGGAAGACATGCAATGCCTCCTAGAGCATCCAGAGCTATTGAAGAGAATGGAGAGCTACCACCCCTCTCGGATTGCGCTCTTTGCTCTTCATGCACACGTGTTGAGTTTGACTGGCCACGGTGGGTAACAACGTTAACACCCCACTTGTCAGTGATCCCAGAAGTATTGAAAGGAGAGATTTCTCCTCTTGGAGTTGACAGCTTCTTGGCTGTAGTTTCTCCTGCCTGTTTAAGTATCGGGCACAGTTTCATCATAGTTAAGTTCATGAGATGAGGGGAAACTATCAGTGCAGAAGGTATTCTAAATATAAGGCCTCGTTAATTACTAATTCATGAGATCTTCAGAGAGGGGAGTATGTCAGAATGACTTAGTGAAGGGAGAACATGTTATAAATAAACATTATATTGTACATATTAATTACTTTATTGGTATATTATTTTTATTAAGAGACCATATGAGAGAACAATGATTCTTGAGGGGACAATTAAATGGGAGGTAAGTTGTTACCAGCTTTAACAGACTATGTTTAACATACCTTTGATAACAAAACTTGCTTGAAAAATGTAGTGAGTAGTTCTGCTGATTTGTTAGTATGTCTTCTGCCACACAGATCATTGAAAATTTCCTGTTGTGTTGTGCAGAAATTAGACTGTACATAATACTCCTAACTGAAACTTCAGTAACACACTTGCAACATGAAAGGCTATGGTAGAGTTTCACAAATATAGCAGGGAACAAGTCTATTCTTCAGCAGTAACAAAATTTAACTTGCAGCATCCAGAAGATTTTGAGACACCTGATTCTGGACAATTAAAGATTTTTTTTTTTTTAAGTGTGCTCAATGAGGTTATGTTCTTGAATAGATTGGCATAAAGTGGAGTTCATTAATCTGTCCAAAATTATAGGCAGTTTCCCTTTGAGTTGGCCTCTGGCTCGCCCAAAGTGGCAAGCAGATTGAAGGCAGGACAGATGCAATGGCAGGCAGCCCTGGGAAGGCATGAAGCATTTTAGAAGGACCTAGATTTAGCTAAAAGCTTTTTGAAAGATACTTAGTATGGTGCTTCTCACCCAGCTATAAAGGCCTTTATCAGGTAGATGTTCACTGTTGAGGTTTTCATTTTAGTCTCTCTTAGCTAAAAAGAGAGAGAAATAGGCAGTCTTAGGCAGCAGTTCGTCTGACCTGTTCTAATGTATTGGTGAGGAGGGGGTGAATTGCCCAGAAGTGGATATTTCTGGTCAGACGAATTTGTCAAATGGTCACATGAAACCCACCTTTACTCTCAGCTTTAGGAAGAAGAGATTTCTGAAGAGAAGCCCAATGTGGAAGGAGTGTGGATGGCTGTGGGTTGATTATATTTTTTGACCATTATTTAAGCCTGTGCAGAGTAGTGCACGAATATTATGTTTAATGATGACAGAAAGTGTCAGATTCCCTGTGTGTGCTGCACAGATGGTCCACAGTAACCCCGATTGTATTTACTGTGCACAGAGAAACCACTTGTACCACACATGTGCAGGAGATTTGAAGCCTTCCAGAACCATCAGGCTCATCGCACACATGGTGAAAAGTTGATCCTCACGTAGCAGGGAACCTGTGATGAAGAAACTATTCCAGCTTAGTTCTTTGTTATCCGTAAATCCCAGGCAAATGTACGCATTCCTCACATGCCACCATACAGCTCTTCCAGAGAGCCAACGGATTGTATGTGGGCAAATCCAGACACTAGATAGCCCTACCATTACTGTCATTAGGAGAGCAATCCTTCAGAGGGATCAGTGAGTTAAATTACCATGACGGCAGAGACTTGGTGCAGCAGAGCTGCGGACGGCTGGGTCATTGCAGGAAAAATCCTTTGAGGGTTGATTGAATCCAGGCTCCTAACAAAGAGCAAGCTGGAAAGTCATATGGGAATCCAATCCTGTACAAGACTGAAATTTCACCTCATGTTTGTCCCAAAAGAGTCATGTCTTCAGAAAGGTCTGCCATTATCATTGAATTTAAATATCTTTTCGGTTAGCTAATCAATTTTTAGTGTCTAAATCTGGCTGCTTTTCCTCAGTTCAGTTAATATCTTGCATCAGTTCTGAGAAAAAAATCAAGGCATTACATTTTATATACAGTGCTACTATTTTAACTTCATAGTTAGAAAGAAGGACTATTTTTTTTTTTTTTTTTCAAAATGCAGTTTCTCTTCATCTTTTAACTGGCTGCCACTGATGTTATGCCACCAGAGGACATTCTGTGTTCTACAGTTTTGTGCATTTTGGGAGATGTATACAGCGGTAAATCAGCATGAGGATCCCAGACACTCTAGGCTTGTTCCTGTTTAAATTACACACAAATCAGGTATTTTGGGACACCAGCCGTGGTATGACATGAAAATGTATGGCTGTAAGATATTATTCGGATCTCCTCTGAAATTCTACATGCTGTTTTGGTCAACCACCAGAAGACTGGAGCTTTAAAACCAGTTTATTGAATTAAAGCAGTGCAAGCTTATTCATCCTAAAGCCAGTCGTACACTTAAACGAATTTTGCTCATGTGTATGACTAGATTTAGAAATGAGAGGTAAAGGAATCCTCACTGACCAGCTAATGGGTTGGTACACTCTTCCTGGACCTGAAAAGCCTGAATTTGATGTTTTCAAATTTCAAGGGCACTTCAAGAGACTGCTTTAACTACCCCACTAGAGAATACGATGTGGTGCATGAAGAAAAACTATTAAAGCTACATTAGGTTTTGTGCAAGTCCTTAAAAACTTACTGAAATAAGGCAAAAAACTCTTTCAGTCAGGGAAGTGGGCTTTGGCTTGCCTGAAGAAGAGGGAACCGAAATTAAATTTCCCACTTTATTCTGTGAATGGTTCTCAGATCTACCTCTATTTTTTCTATTACTTGCACTTGTTAAAGTTGCCCTGATTGAAAATAAAATGTTATAATTTTAGCATGCCTTATTGTGAAAACAGGGAAAAAAATGCTCTCATTTTGGTTCGAAATGTTCTTTTTACTTATTTGATTTGAGAGTGTGAAAAATGTAACCAAACTTACTCAAGGAAACAAACAAAAAAAAAGAATTATCCACTCGATCCTCTAGCCAGAAAAAATGAAAGAAAAAACCCCAAAGAGTTATTTTATGATGGAGCTTGACAGACTTATGGATGAGATTATATGATGTGCTTGTGACAGCAGTGGTCTTGCACAGAACAGTCAAAGTGGTTCTTCACTCTCCCGTGTTTCTTTAAGGTTTTTCTTTAGGGTTTCTCACTGCTGGTGTGAATAACAGGAGGAAGCTAAAATTCAACTTCCAGTGTCCAAAGATAAGGGAAAGCTTTTTTTTTTTTTTTTGAATGAGAGCAGCTGAAAACTCTGTATTGAGGAGAGACTGAGGAGCTGGTAGCCATGGGAACAAGGCTGATGCTGGTGTCTTTGCCTAAAGGAATCAAACCCCTCAAAACTGCCAGAAATGTCTTTATAAGAGTAACTGCAGCAGAATTGACAGCAGGAAGAAGAGCTATTGATGCCCTGCCAGGTGAAACTGGGAATGTCAGGATTTTGGAGGACTGTGACCATGATTTAACAAGAAATCCATAGTAAATACAAGAAAATTCCAGAAAAAAAAAAAAAA
>VYZM01007445.1:333122-352298 GCA_013398915.1 Dromas ardeola
AACAAAAAGCTACAGAAGACACTGTGTAGCAGTTGTTGGGAATGTGGGTTTGAATGTAGGAGGGAATGACTCAGGCCTCAATTAAGTGAGATATGTGGGCATGAGTGTCACTTGAATGTGTGTAGAGTTGAATTGGGCCCCGGCTCAGAAAATGGGGTCAGTAGATGTTAACCCTTGCACTGGGAAGAGAACCACATGGCAGATTTTTCCCTGTGTGATAGAAACAGAGAAGATCTTTGGAAACCTACGTGGCTGCTCTTGGGAAATGTCAGCCTCCCCAAAGCCTGAATAAAATGGCACCACAGAAATGTCTGCTCACAACTAAAATTGAGAAATACCAAGCAGCACATTGTCCATCACCACAGCAAGATGGAAAATGGCTTCTTAACTGATTTGGGAAAACAGCTTCTCTAGGTAGATGGGATTCAGCCATGGAGCCTGCTCACAGGAGCTTGATCTGAGAGCACCGTCCTGCAACACCTCTGCAGAAGACGCACACCAGCACCTCTCCCCATATGTGTAAGAAGTCAACACCTTTCTTTATCACTAGACCCCACCATGGCCCCAAGCTACTCCTGACCTGGCAGCAAGCACAGATCAGGATGTTTAAAAATGAGAACCTAAATCCAAAATTCCCTGCTAAGAGCCTAATGGTGGTCTGATCAGTGAAGAGGCTGAACCTCTGATCCCATGGATCAAAGGGAGTCTCTCGGCTGCGTAGAGCGTGCTGACTGCCGGCCAGCACAGTCGGGGCGTTGCAGAGCTGCCGTGGTTTAACCCTAGTTGGCAGCTGAGCCCCACACAGCCGCTCACCCACTCCCACCCCTGCTGGTGGGATGGGGGAGAGAATCAGAAGGGTAAGAGTGAGAAAACTCATGGGTTGAGATAAAGGCGCTTTAGTAGGTAAAGCAAAAAGTGCTCATGCAAGCAAATCCAAACAAGGAATTCATTCACTGCTTCCCATCAGCAGGCAGGTGTTCAGCCATCCATCACGTGCACTGGTTGCTTGAGAAGACAAAACACCATTGCTCCGAACATACCCCCCTACCTTCTTCTTCCCCAGCTTTATATGCTGAGCATAATGTCATGTGGTATGGAATATCCCAGTTGGGATCAGCTGTCCCAGCTGTGTCTCCTCCCAAATTTTTGTGCTCTCCCAGCCTACTCACTAGTGGGGTGCTGTGAGGAGCACAAAAAGCCTTGAATCTGTGTAAGAACTGCTCAGCAATAATGAAAACATCCCTGTATCATCAACACTGTTTTCAGCACAAATCCGAAACATAGCCCCATACTAACCACTATGAAGAAAATTAACTCTGTCCCAGCCTAAACCAGCACAAGCGCTCTGCTTTTTGTGCTCCTCTTTGACAACGCGCCGTGTGAGAAAACCGCCAGGTTTGGTCCCAGACCACCCTTTTATGTAATATTTAAATGCAGCGATGGGATACCTGGAGGAAAAAGATCCACATTTATACATGTGCTGTTCCATAAAACACACTAAACCCTCAGGAGCTGCTAGCAATAGTCTAACAGGCAGTCACCCAGCCAGACATCTTATGGGAACCTGTTTTTAACGCTGATCAATAGAAAAGATTCTGGGAAGTGACCTTGAGAGCTACTGTCTCAGTGGCACATATATTTCAAAACAGTGGGAGCTTCTGAGGTTTTAACGCAGTAGTTTCTGGAAAATGAAGGAGTAGTGAAGATATGTAAAGGTGGCATTTGTCGGAGGCAGATATCCAAAAAGGGGGAATTTCTGGGAGGAAAAAACTGGTTAAAATCCAAGAGTCTGAGCCAAGCTCTTTAAGCTGCGTTCACGGCTCCTCTGTGAGTTTGTTGGACGGTTACTGTATGATCAAGTCATGAAACTTCCCTTCCCCGAGGAAGTGGTAAGTAGTTCTCATCACAGCCGAATTGTGGAGCTTTATACATTAATATTGGAAAACCCGACTTGTAAATGTTTAAGAATGAAAAAGAGTTGCTTTATCTATAAAGAAAAGTTTCTCTCCTTTGTAAGCTTAAAATTTATTATGTGTATATTAATTCTACTCAGTATTCCAACTACTCCTCCTATGCTGCCCAATACTTTAAGGATATATCCATTTTTTTAGTACCAGACAAATATTATGTCTTTTTTCTCTCCTTTTTTATATGCATTTGACCTTTTTGGTTTGGCTCCAGACACAAAGCAATTAGACTTTGCAGTATTTGCACTATTACTAATGCTATCATAACTTGGAGTAGAACCTGAGAAAGAACACCAAGACTTTTTTTTGGCAATAAATACTTTATGGCATGTATTTTTACATTTTCATACCCATTTATCCACATATTTATTTCTGAGGAAGTCTGCATTCGTTATCAGAAATACATTTTAAAACGCGTCATTATGGTAAAGCTTTTTTTATGTGAGTTAGAGAAGGAATTGCAATAATTTTCATCCTCAGGTGTTAGTATAAGGAAATATAACTGCTAAGCATTTTTTAACATACTCTCTATTTTATCTGACAGCTTCCATAAAAGTCAGCAAACTAATGTGTCAGTCTGGAAAAGAAAGTTAATGTCTCAGCTAAAAAATATTGTAAAAACTTAAATCCTCCCCCCCCCCGAAAAAAAATTAAAAACTGAAAAAGTTCAGCATCTTGCAAGACATCTGTTTCTTTAAATTATTTCTTTTATGCCTTGAATGCAAAATGCATGTAATAAACCACTAAGCTAGCTTAAAGCACAAATTCAGTAGAATAATTATTTGTGTGCCTAACTGCAGGTACATGAGGCGTGCAGTTCCAGTATCTACAGTGAGGTCACTCACAAGTCTGAGCAAAAGCATGTGTTTAAGTACTTTAAGACCTTAAGAAAATTATTGTTGCAACAGACAAATTAAAGTCTTGCTGATAGAGCTCTAGTGTAGGGAATTTAGCATACCACTTACAGAAATCTTTTGTGGTACCTCAAACAACAACAGACAAAGAGCAATGTATTTGCTGCTTCTTTTGAAATTTAATGAACAACTTTCTTCCCCTCTTTTTGCACTGCAAATATCAGACACAAGTTGAAGGCCTACATCTGACTGGCTTTGTGTTTTTTTCTTGTTCTTAATAGTTGTGTCCAATATAAAATATTTTTTAATATTTTTAGAGGTGAAAAGAGAAAACCAACAAAAAAGGAAAGAAAAATAAACTTGCTTGGAGGGGAAAGGAGATTACCAGAAAAACGAGGGATGCAGGGAAATCTTATCAACATCTAGAGAGAGATAAGGGGAGTAGAGAGAAACTACAGATGAGATGTTGTCAGATAAAAGCTGCAAAGAGTCTTAAAAATGAGGGTAAGGAAGTCTGAATTTTACGAGGAAGATATATGAGGACTTTGGTGAGCGAACCTGAGTCTTGGGTAAAGTTTATGTGAAATGGTGTACATTGTATAGGTTATAGAAAGGCCAGTTAAGGAGAGTAAAAGGAAGTGGTTAATGCCAGTTATGAGACAATCACTGTCGGACCTTTTTTATCACATACCCACCAGAAAGGGTTGTTATTTCGAATGGTCCAGAATAAGCAAGAAGGTTTACTGAAAGTGTCAGTGTGAGGAGGAGAATAAAGTGAAAAAGACCAAAGCTAATATTGAGCATCAACATTATGGAGACAACTGGTGATAGAGCAAGGGGGAAAGGAAGGCATTTTAGGGGGAAATAGGAGAAGCTCCATTTTAGAGCTGCTTGATTTTGAGAAAAAACAGGATATCCAAGAGAAAGGAGTGATTTCTTCACTCTACAGATGTAGAGACAATATGCTCAGAGGGGAAAAAAGAGGTTTTTGGATTTGAGGGTCAGAAGCACCAAGGCAAGAAAGAGAATGAGAATAATCCAGGCCACAGGCAAGGAGCGGTGAGCAGTACAGGGTGGGAATCTGGAGACACCCAGGGAGCCACTGAGGCCCCTAGAAAGGCTCCTTCTAGGAAAAATTAGTCACTGAGTGATCACAGCTGAATGCAAAGGAAGAACATTTTTGATGGGGGGAAGAAGGAGGATGCTGTCAAAAATCTCAGTTCTCCTTCTCCAGAATGAGGCTGGGAGTGGAGAAAAAGGAAGAGAAGCAGCAGGATTTGGGAAAAGGGGGAGCTGAGAGAAATAAAGGCAGCAAATTACATCTGGAGCAGAATGAGTAACACAGAAGAACAAGGAAGAAAATGAGAGAACTGAAATGTGAGGCCACTGCTATAAAATCTGAAGCGACAAGAAACACCCTACAGGACGGAATGTTTTAAACTTTCTTCCAAAGAATTATACCCTCTGCAGGGTAGAAGCCCACCTGAAATGACGGCTTTTTGTTACACATCTCGAATGGTATTCGGCGTGTATTTAATGGGATGCGTTGCAGTTCAGCTGCAGGTATAAAGCAAATGATGCATTTCTTTGCTGGAGGCCCTCATTATGCTCTGTAAACAATCAGAATGAGATTTATTCTCCACTCCCTGATTTCCTGCTCTCAGGGAAAAGCACGAGGGGCACGTTAGAAAGCAAGCGCTAAGATACTGATTATCTGTTTCTCCGAGCCACATTGGTTTAGGTTTCTCCAGGCCTCCTAGCAACAGCTTCATTTTCATGGAGTTATTTCCCCCCAAATACTTCTAAAACAAGTATGAGATTAATGTTTCAGATAAGAAGAAAGTATATTCATTAACTCCCAGAGCTGGTTTATTGAAACAGGAGCTTCCAATGAAACATGCAAGTACGGTTTCATTTTGATATGCTGATTTTTCTAGGTTTTTTACATTATTTAACAGTGAATGGTTAATGATGATCAACATAGGATACACTCACTCCATAAATGAGAAAACATAATTCCTGTTAGTGAATATTTTTCTGCATTATTATCATATTCCACTTGTTATCTTTTGATCTAGCTGTAGATATGACTCATCATATGTACATGCATTACTTTTGTTTACTTACAAACCAGATATACCTCATATTATGTTGGAAGTAAACATCAATATAAAGAATTTATTTAGCTTAACAATAATTGCAGTTTCTGTTGTTTACAACATTATGGAATTCAGATTTCTTATAATTTCCCAGGAGAATTATGGCATGTTATGAGAAGTGAATTAATCTCATAAATATGTATTTTTTTGTTTCATGGTAGAATTTTCAGAAATTGTCATGTTACTTAGACTTGTACCTCCTAATACCCATTTTTTTAATCCCCAAGTAGAAAATCTATTAAGCAGTCTTGTTTTCAAAAGTAGCTAAAGCACCTACAAGTCAGTGAGACCTGGGCCCACATGGCAGTTCTTGAAAAAATATTTCTTCAAGCATTGAAAGACGATAAAAGATGAGTGTATTTACTGCTGTTCTACAGATCATTACTTACAATTTCGTGAAGAAAAGACTCAGAAGAGAGCACTTTCCTCATTCCCTGATTTTCCTGCCATGGAACAACTGAAATCTTTCAGGAGGGAGAGGGGGTTGGTTTGGTGCTTTCTCATGCCTTAACCATAGGTATAACCTTCTCAATTGCTCCCCAGAGCAATGGAGACTGAAATTACTTTTTTTTTCCCTTTCATTATTTTGCTTCGTTTTGGGCTGCCATAGTGATAAGGTCTCCAGTGGGGTCAGCAGCTGGCTCTGTAGTGTCACTTTGTTCAACCACAGCATGAATTGCCAGGGACTGTTTCTAGCCGATGCTGGAGGACACACATTCACCATCGTGGAGTGCTCCGCTCCTGGAGGAATGCGGGAAGCTCCTTACAGCTTTTCTTAACAGGGGACTGTCTTACGAGGAAGGAAACAAAGAAGAGGAAATCAAAGTATCTACAGTGTTTCTAGAGGACAGGAGTAAAGCGGTAGGAACTGTTATATCCATATTGCAACACACAGGTGCTGCTTTGGGAAAAATGCAGAATGCCACCAGTTTGGCTCGCAAAATCTTTTTAGCATTAAGAATCTTGCTAGTAGTTACAGAATGTGACTCCTCTGAAGGCAGAGTTGGTTTATATCTGGTTAAATGTGTTCCTAGAGGTTGTTTTCTATTCTTTCCTTCAAGAAAATAAAAACTCAGGTGATGCCCCAAGGTAGCCTTGGATTCATTGCACAGGAAAATATACTCTGTAGCCCATTTTGGTGAAGTGGGACTGGGCAGGAAAAATTGTACTAACCGGTGTAAAACTTAAATGGGTTTTCCTTTTTATTGAAAACATTGTGTTTCAATCAGTTTTGCGTTTAACACCTTTTATTATTGAATTTAATTCAGGTGGAGACAGTTTCCATCGCTCTTCCTACTAGTGGTACATGTAATAACAAAGACTTAATATTAGAAATACAAATTATTTAAAGTCAGCAAACCTTCTTATACAGCAAATGGTGCAAAATACTTTGAAGTTTTAAAAAAGAAATCCTTCAAAATGTCAAAATTACCATCTGGCAAGACGGTTGAGAGAGTACACAGAGGGAATAGATGCTTTTATAGAAAGTCTCATGAGGTCTACAAGGATAGTTGTTTATAACGCAAGATTTCTTATGAACAGGAGCGATTTGTAGCATAATGTGCGACAGTGATTCAGAGATGAGTGGTTCTGTCTTCGGACCAACTGTGTTTTGAAGATTCGGTATTATTAGCAAAAGCATACGTCAAGTTTAATACACTCCATATTTACAACACAATAACAAGAAAAATAAAGAATAAAATAAAATTAAAAAAATCTTAGCTTTTTTTTAAAAAAATCTATATTAATACTGTTTTCCTCCAGTGAATGTATTCAAAAAATGGGACAGCCTAAAAAGTTCATGGAACAGAAGGAAAGGTATTAGCTACAGTGCTGAAGTCAATGGCCGATTTCAATATTTTGATTCTTCTTAACTGGTGCCACAGCTACAGGACCAATTACGCCCTGTTCCCTGTCCCTGCCGAGCAGGGTCCCCTGCACGTCACCCACGATGGGGTCACGGGAGGGGACAAGAAATCCCTCGAGGACTGGAGTCCCCTGTACCACCCAAGTGAAAACACATTTGATGCTTGTAAATCCTTTTATTCTTGGGATGTCTGCCTCTTGTTTGAGCAAGCAACTAAAATCCAGTGTCTCCAGAACAAAGGGTAAATACAGTATGGGCTCTCTGATTCTTTAACTCTTGTGTAAGTTCCCCTCTGGCTGGCTGGGAGACACAATTCTGCATCCAGCACATTGCTCTGGGCTGCCCAAGGACAGTGAAACGCTGGAAGTATAAGGCTGCCATTAGTTATGAGTGATAAAATCATACAAATTTGATAGTATAAAATACCAAAAAAGGGGATCTTTGTCCTTTCTCAAAAAGAAATCTACTTAGCCTTCTAGCAATGTTACAAAACCAAAAAATTTTGGGACAATAATCTTTTTTTCTCAAAAATATTTATGACTTCTAGCTTCTTCTCTGTTTTCTGACTGGCAAGAGACTGGTGATTATAACCAAGAGCTGCATCTGGTTCACAGTGGGGTCTGGACCTGCGCTTTGTAACTCAGACCCGTATCTCGACAGAACAGCTTTGCTTTGTTTTGTTTTAATAGAGTGTCAAGGCAGCTACATGAAGGCACAAACCACTGTAATACTGGAATGTTAATTCCTTTTTGCTCAAGAAAGGGAATTACTAAAGCAGCAACAAATGTTTGGGGCCTGCTTATTATCCGATCTAATATTATATGCTTCATGCTTCTCAAAACTCCACCAGGGACTAAATGCAGTACACTCGACAGTTGTACCAATGTTTCCTGCCTGCTACATTTAAATCCCTTTCAGCGAAACAAAAGTAGATGTTGCTACAAATCAAGCTCAAATGTAATGAAAAGGCAAAGGACAGAACACGTTGTTCCCCACATCCTTCATTTTGTGGGTACAAGAGCAAGCTGCCCCTTGCTGGTATGATGACCCTGCACAGCAACGCACAGGGTGCAGTGGGCAAAGCTCGGCACTCGCAAAGCTCACACGGGAAATCCCAGAAAGTTTTCAAAGTGCTAGGGATTTTAGAAAGCTTTGAGATCCCTTTTTGCCACAGAACAGTTGTTTTACACGGAGACTTTGATTACCTAAGGACCCGAGTTTGCTTCTGCCTTATTGAAAAGACATATTACACAGTACAGCAAACAAGTAATGATTTATTATAGAGTCAGGAGGATTAGCAACATAGTCTTGTCGCTTCCTTCTATGAATAAAGCATATTAATAGCAGATTTGTAAAACTAAGTAAAGTAGACCATAATAAGGCATATAATAAAAAAATAAAAGAATCTTTAATAGACAAGAATATTTGTTTATCTGTCTCCCTGAAATCAGCTGTATGCAGCCTTCTTATTTTATGTGTCTCTGAAGAAACTTTCCTTAGTGGAGCACTGAACCTATTGAAATTTGAATGTACCTCTTGAATATATGCCTAATTTTAAATTTGCAGCATAAACAACAAACAAATAATTCCCAAGAGGCTAACAGCGTTCTGTCCATATTTTTTAACAGGTTATGAATATTACATACATGAGGTCAAAATTCAAGGAAATGCTTGGGCAGTAGTTGAAGTCTATCGCTGAAAGCATGAACTAAAGATAAATTAAGTTTGAGGCACCCCTGAAAAGGGATGCTCTTCTGCACTCAGGTTGTGCTTTGTATGTGTAATAAGCACTGTAAAATTGGGAATTATGATTGTAAGTAAAGTTCCATGTGACAATATGCCATTAAATGTTGCACAGTGGTTTTGGTGCAGCTGTGAATTGTACTCGGGCTTTTGTAACAGGGTATAAAATGCAAGAACCCAATCTTTCTTCACATGAAGCAACAGTTCCCATCATTTCATTCACATAAAATTTCCTTGTTGCTAGTGAAAAATGATTTGTGAGTAAAGTAGGATATATCCCAGTATATGGTAACTTTAATAAAACATCTCCCACTTGAACAGCTGGGATTTACTTTACGAGTAACTCCAGGAATTCTGGAAAATAAAGAATAAATAAAAATTAAAAATTTAAATAAATTTATTTAAAGAAGAAATAATTTTTTTATCGCCAAATCTATGTTTTAAGTTATACTTTCAGTTTCTGTAATGCCACCATAACGCTATACCACACCTTTGCAGAGCATTTCTTTCCTCACAAAAAACCATTTTATAGTTATTTTGTACATCCTTTTAAAGATAATTCTATAAGACATTGCCATTTCCACAAAACACCTACAACAAATCTGTTTGATGTAAAATAAATATTTGCATTGCTTCAAATAGCAATCAACTAAGCAATATATTACTCCTTAATTAAATAAAGGTACTATATGCCTTTCTGTGTGCAGTGCTTTCTAGCCAAGGTCTCCCCGCTATTTACAGACTTTATCATAACATTTTGCAGAGGCCCTGTGAAATGAGGAAATAACAAATATTTATTCAATTCCAGGAACAGAAGCACAGAAAGCATGTTTCCAAAGGCACAGTCTCCATCCCCAGCTGTGGAAACACGAGCATTTGGAAGTTGTTGAGCACCCGCGGCTGCTCTGGAAGCGGAGCTGAGTGCTGCTGTACCCGGTCTTGGCTCCATCCCTTCCTGAAAATTTAATGTATGACTTTTTTGATGTAATTATGTCATAGAATCATAGAATGGCTAGAGTTGGAAGGGACCGTGAAGACCACCTAGTTCTAACCCCCCCTGCCATGTGCAGGGACCCCTCCCACTAGACCAGGCTGCTCAAAGCCCCATCCAGCCTGGCCTTGAACGCTTCCAGGGATGGGGCATCCACAACTTCCCTGGGCAGCCTGTTCCAGTGTCTCACCACCCTCACAGTAAATTTCTTCCTTATATCTAATCTAAATCTACCCTCTTGAGTCCTTATAAACAGCCAAGTATAGAAAGGAGGCAGTTGATGCTCCACTTCTATAATACGGTACTAAAATCCTGTATTTTTCTTTTCGTGGACAGACAACGTCTCTTCCATGATTTATGATATTTAAACATGCTGACTTGCACACTTTTCCTGTTATTATGTTCAGTATGTTGAAAAAGTGTGCTGACAGACCTGAGGCTCTATCTGGCAACTCTCCTATGTAAAAGTGCTGCTTGAGGCTGATAATGGGACCACCACGTGGGAGCTGATACTCTGCTTCAGCCACTGACCTATCCTGGAAACCCCTCATCTCTCTTTCTTCAGGTTTTCTGCTGTAAAATATTTCCTTTTAGAAAACACTTCAATGACTTTAAATATTTGTTCCCTGCTAGATTATACCTGCTCCTGCTTTCAAAGAAAATAAGGGACGGTGTTTGAATAAAGAATGCAGCAAAAGTACATACCAACTTGCAGCTTATTGCTCTCATTGCCATTTCTAGCCTACAGTTAATTAACAAAGGAAAGCAAAAAGTCTGAATGAAAATACAGTCATCAGCTTCACTGGAGTCACTGAAAGAGCCCCGCAAGTTCATTCAAATGTCTTCCCTTGCATAACTCATCTCTTGCTGAAATAACTGCATTGTTCCTATGGGGGTTAAACATAATATTTGTTTTACAGCGCGACTTCACCACCATCCAAATTGCTTCTTCACTACACATGCCCACCGCCCCACCCACTCCCGATGTATATTTTAAGTAACCTCACAGAATCCTTTTTAACTTGCAAACTGGAGCGTCTCACAATCCATGGGCCTTCAACACAGACTTGCTTTACAAAAGCACCCGTATTTCATAGGGTGCTAGATTCATTATTGACCGTATATAGGAATTCAGATCAAGTTTACAAACACTTTCTTCATAGCTTTTTATTCCTGATCTGTTACATTGTGATTCCTTTCACCTTCAATTTTTCTCCTGCCTTTTTGCAATTTTATATTAGTTTTGATCCGTTTGTATGTCTATATTCTCTCTTTTAATACTCCCATTCCCTTTTCTCTTTATTAGCTTTTTTCTGCTTGCTTTTTCTCCTTTTTTTTGGTTATTCATTTCTCTCTTCTGCATTTGCCCTCATCCCCTCTCCTTCCTCTCAAGCTAACAAATGTAGACTGTATTTACAGACTGGATTTTTTTTAAGAATAACATACCAAAGTCAGACTACAAATATTACTTATGCCTGATGTCAGTTATTCACTGCTTGTCACTTCCAATGCACGCGTCCCCAAAGAGCCTCCACTGACACTCTGGCCCAAAGTATAAAACCTCTACCACTACATTTCAAAAAATAACAAATCTTTTCATGTATGAGCTGTCAAAAGAAGCTCTCGGATTAGCCAGCAGAGAAAGGGACACAGTCACTACCCGCACTCACTATATAAGTATGACCCACGTAATTAGTAGCAGCAAGAGCTGATAACTCTGGAGGGTGGTGAGTTCCTTCTGAGCAGCTACAATGCAGTAACATGGGTTGATATATACACATATTTTATTTATTTATTTATTTATCTATTTATTTATTTATTTTTTTAATCTGCCCTTGCCAGGGTATTTGGTGCACCCTTGAAAGCAAGGCTTGGGGGGAAGCAGTGCCTGGAACACAGCTGCAGCTCCAGTGGAGGAACACCACGGGTGAGTACCAGGGTGGCATTGGACATTTGGTGTCAGACGATTAATAAGGTCACGTTGTGCTGCCTGCTGAACTGAGCTGTTCCTGGTGGAGAAGACAAGTGAGAAAGAAGCAGCAATCTATGGAAGGTGGGGTAGTTTCACATTCTGCAAAACTGCCTTAAGTACCCTCTCCCTGATAGCCTCACCATAAAGGGACATTAATGCGACTCACCCTGCACCCTGGTAGGATCCCGCAGCAGCTGGGGCGCAGAGGGGGTGTGAGAGTGTTGCTGCTGGCTCTAAGCCAAAGGGGAAGCAAAACCTCTCATGCAACTTAAAACCATCGGCCTTCTGGACCCGTCTTCATGCAGACTGGAAAAAAAAAAATGGGAAAGTGCCAGTTCAGGGCAGCAATTCTCGCAGATGAAGTTCTTGAGAAAGTGTTGCCTGTTCCATCTAGCAGAATGCTTTAATGAAAAGGAGGAAAAAAACACACATAGCTAAGAAAACAATAAAAGGTTTCGTGTGTCTGATCTTATACCTCAGCCTTTGATTACGTTTTCACTTGTCACGTTAGTGTGTTACTTCGATTGCAAATACTTCTGTAAAACTGGCCTGTTCTCATACTCAGAGAACTGTACAAATACAATAGATACCATGAAATAAACATTATGATTAATTTATCTTTATTTTGATATATCATAGTTGTTTAAATAACAAATTATTCATTTCTACATATAACTCACTTATCGCTCATCTTTTAATATTCCTTCCTTTTCCTTAACTGTTCCTGAGATCCTTGTAAAGCTGACCCTCTTTTCTGAGAAAAAATTAAGTAAATACATCTTTAGAAAGGGCTACAGCAAGCTTTCTTTCAGACAAGCAAATGCTGCTGTCTGGATGAATGCTTTACCAACCCAAAACATTTTTTGTTCTTGAGAACTAGGTGTGTTGTTCTGTCCTTTTCCCCATGTGTTTCTGAGCTAGTTCTGCACCTCACACAGCACCTGAAATAGAAATAGATCCGATTTAGTAACGGTGAGACCCTGAAATCAGAACACACGGCTTCTGGTTTTATTCACACTGTGACATGCAGCTGTAACTCAGCTGGCTTGAGTGGTACTCAGTCACTCTTGGCCATATCGACCCATCTCTGTTGATCTGGAATTTTCTAGCTCCTGGTAATTAAAGGAGAAAGCCATGCAACAGGCAAAAAATGACTCCCAGGGTGACTCTCCCCTAGCGTTTACTGTGTGTTACAGGCACTGCTAGATCTTTCTCATCTCCCCTTCTGCTCCAGCCTTCCCCCATAGCGTCACTCCCCATGCTGGCTTGATTAGCCGAAGAGAAGCGCCTGCCCTGGTGTTCGAGAGCTGGGTAACAGCCAGAGAGCTGCAGGGCAATGTGAACGCAGAAGTAGGGTGGGGGCATTTTTCCATGGATAAATTTTGCTTCCCAGCTGAGTGTCATCACATTTTCTATCTGTTATTGATTCTGTTATTATGTGCCGTTCCCTAATGCGGTCGTGAGTGTGTTCCTCCATTCCTCCGGTACAATAACGAGAAATGCGATGCTCTGTGGTTTTAGTCCCTGTAATGAGAACAAGGCAGTTCTCCTCACACACAAAATCTGTAATTATACAAGACTATATTGTGTTACTGGCAACTAATTAGAACTCTCTGTTGAAAAGACATTACTTTATTACATATCATTAACATAAAATGTCAAAATTAGCATGATAGATGTTTTTTATACGAAAAATGGGCCTATTTTTGTAAGTGAAATCAACAAAATTACAGTACTTTAAATATCAAGATTTTAAGGTATTTTATATTATTGTTAAAAAAATATAGACACTGGTTTTGACTTACAAAAACCATAAAAAGGGAATTCTTCCTTTTAAAAATACCAGTGACTATCTATTTCGTCCTCTGTATGTATTTTGCAGATTAAATAAAATTAAAAAAAAACCATGAAATGCCAAAGTGTGGGGGGACACACACGACTGAAATTACAGTATTAAACTCATATTTCAGTCTATATTCTTACAGCACAGGGCACACATTAACTAATTTACTCCCCTCCTCTGTGAAGTAAGTAATATTATTATGATGTTCCATACAGTTAAACTGAGACAAGGAACTGAAGTGGATTCCTCCTGGCCAGCCAGCAGGTAAAATAGGTGCTGGGTTGAGGACACAGAGCTCAACACAGAGCAGACTAAATACCAGGATATCACATACACTTCTCAGTCATGGATTTAACAGAGAATAAGGACAGTAAACTACCTGTTGTTAGTGGAAAGGTGTTTTGCAATGGTAGGTACATGGGTAGAAAGTAACTAGGATGTTCAGAGATGTAACTAAAGGTTTCTTACTACCTACAACAAGTTTAGGACTAAAGTATATAATCACTACAAGGCTGCGTGATTCTTGGTTATTGGAATAATCAAGCAATCACTCTTGGAGTGCATTTACATGCTAAGTTCAGATGTTTGTAAACTAGATAATAAGCACCTTTTTCATCAGGGGTCTGGAGGAGACATTACTGAATTCAAGCCATAGTTCTCAAGGTACCTGTTCCTTGACAATATTATGATGTTGGTAACATATAAAAGTGATGTGAAGGTAACATTGCCCTGGCAGCATACTAAGTATGCCTCAAGACACATAACCAATGGATAGAATTTGCAAATATGTATGGAGAATCAGTCTTGACAGTTTTGTTTACAAAGGCAGGCAGCTATTTGCTGAGAACAGATATGACATGCTATTCATCTTGCTGCTACTAAGCCAAAGGGATTGCAACTATGATAACAAACTGTTAGATTTGATTGTCGGAATGCTTATGCAATGTTAGTAATAAAGGGTGTTTAAAAGCATATCTCGTTTGTTCTTGGGCAATCATATGGTATTTCTTATAATAATTTTCCTGGGGCACTTAAAAGGACAAGCCTAATTAAAGAACTGGTATCTGTCTGTCTCAGCTGTAATGGATCTACGTTCTCCAAGTAGGTGTATGTAGGGAAAAGGAGTAGACGTGTCTTTATTTCTCTGCTTGCATGGGTTGAGGCAGGATGTCAAATGACGTAGTCGTGGCCTCACACCTGTCAGTTCCTCTGTTTTGGCTGGGGTTACCTCCATACACCTCCTGAAACTGGAAAGTAAACACAACTGTAACAACCTTCTAAGTAAAGCCCAAGGTGACAGTAGAGAAAAAACAGGAACGAAACTAATGCCTTGTGCTAGATCCTAAATGTAGCCAAATTCAAACTGATGGGGAGAATGCAGTGACTGAGGGAAAACAAAAAGGGAGTCCTCGTATGTAGTGCCGAGACCTTCAGGGAGCTGAGAAGGGGGTTTCTAGGTTGTTTCTCATGGCATTTGAGCACCAGAAGAACAGGTCAGTGTGACTCTTGCACCTCTCCTTTTGTCATCAGCCCCCTGCTTCGAACAATACTGAGAAAACACTTTTCCCAGCACTCCTAAATACCTGCACCACTTACAGCCACCACTAACGTGTTGCTCACACATTTTCCACAGAGCTTATCATCAAAGTAAAAAAAATGAACACGGGACAAAAATCCAAATACGGGACTAGAGTGTCCTGCACCATCTTGTTTGTGCAAGCAGCTGGATATACATGGTGGGGTAGGAATGGAGAACTCAGCCTTTTTTTGTGAAATACTGCTCAGTGAGCTGTGCTGAATGCACACACGCAGCCCAGTGATGTGCAGGCGTGGGCTGGTCCAGCTGTGACAGCTAAAGAGGTGCTTTTCTCCGGCCACCTTGCCCCCCAACTTGGCTGGATGAGGCTGAGCAGCTGGATGAGGTAATGGCTGGATGGGCTGAGCGGGCAGACCGGGCTGGCCATCAGAAATCACGCGCGTGCCTCACTCATGGATTTAACCAAGGACGAGTACACCAAAACACTTGGTGGTGGTGTAGCTGCCGCAGGTTATAGCTTGGCCCGTTAATGCAGGCTGTTGCTGACCTCAGCTCACACCTCCTTGTCAGTAGACTGGAGGGATATGAGAGTAAATACATCCTAAAGATGTAGGGGCACGGAGGGAAGGCTCAGTACTTGAGCTGCCATGGCTAATTCAGACCGAGTGCGGCGGTAATCCAGGCAGCAGTCTGCATTTTGAAATGTATTTTGATCATTATGCTTAAGTTTACACAAGCAGGAGAGATCCCAAACCCAGCATCCCACAGCCAGGCCTCTGGAGCCAAACAGAGGGAAACGAGCTGCTTTGTTCTCAGTTGTTCTTAGGCGCAGTTACAGGTGACTTTGTGAATAGCACATGCAACGCCAGAATACAACTGAAATTCCCTTTGAAAGCATGCAAGCAAGGCCTCAGGTTTGGAAGCAGCTGCGAGATGGAGACTTACTGTTAATGGCAGATTCAAGTAGCGTGAACAATAACAACGCATTGTTTAAGGTGGACAGAGCTTGTCTTCACCACTGTGTTGTGCTGCATTAGAACAGGACCTTGAGAACCTGCGTTAATTAACACAATTGTAAGTAGTGTCAGCTGTTTCTGAGTAAACCTACTGATATGAGCAACAAATGCTTTATTCTTGGTCTTGTAAAAATACGGATTTAGGAAGACAGTTATGATCAATAGCTGGGTTTTTAAATTTTTGTATCTCCAAACCTTTTGGAAGTTGTGAAATACTTTAATGGACTAACAAGATTAATGCATTTTATAATAATCCGTTCTTAGCAAAGTGCAAAGAAGAAGTAAGTCTGAAACTGGGTAATTTTATGATTATCTCCAGAGGTTCTTAGCTTGGTTCCAGACAACACATTTTCTTACGGATGTGTTTTATTTTACTCCTATTGAGTAGTCTTATTGAATTAGATGAGCTTAACCAGGTATATGCATGTTTAGAGAATTAGTTTCTTGCCTCAGATACTATTTATAAATCAGGGGTTA
Source organism: Dromas ardeola (assembly GCA_013398915.1). NCBI lineage: Eukaryota > Metazoa > Chordata > Aves > Charadriiformes > Dromadidae > Dromas > Dromas ardeola. The sequence goes on from VYZM01007445.1 coordinate 349,549, forward strand.
TGGCGTCTCAAAATGCAAAGATCTGTGTACGAGGATAATTATTTAAGGTGCCCTTAAATGTCACCTTGGGGCCAGGGTGCTGGTTTCACTAAAGGGACTTGGAACATGATGAAGTCCATGGGTGTTCATCATCATCTCCGATCTGTGGCTTGCAGATCTCTAGCCCCTGCTTCAATGGGTTGGTCATCTGTCTGAGGCAGAGGGTAGGCTGTCACTGGTCCTGATAGCGAGAATGAAGATCATATTATCGTAGCTAAATTAACATCAAAAGGTGAGATATTAATTGTATTATTCCATACTTCTTCCCAGAGGCAGCAGCTGCACAGTGTGGCATAATTTTACAAAGCTATCCACCATGTGATGCCGGGGTGTGAAAAATTTACCAGTTAGTAGTGTAAGAAACAACTCCACAGCTCTTGTTTCATCAGTAAGGGCACAACGTAAGTGCTATACACATGCCTAGGCTTTAACAAATGTTTGTATATTGACCTGGAACTAAAATATTGGTAAGCCTCTGTTTTGACCAGGAATGGGGAAATCTTCTGGCCAGAACTGGTCACGTAAAAGGAGATGAGCTGCATTTGCCTATTCCCCATCCCTGTTACATACATCCAGCCTAAAGGATGGAGGGCAAAATGCACCTCCTGTGAAAGGCGGTCACACGAGGTGGGGTGCCTCTGTATTAACATGTGACAAACGAGCACCCCGTTGTGTGGCAGGGGCTCCCTTCAGCACAGGCTATGGGGTCGATGGTTGGCTTCTGTCCCCAGTGAATAATGCAGAGAGCAGGTCTTGGCAGCGCCGAGGATGTATTTTGTAGCTTATGCCTCTAGCACATTGGCTTTACTTAAGGCTGCCTGATGGCTTAGGCAGGCTTCTCCATGTGTATTACATTGTTTTATACTTTCAGAGGTTTTTTTTCTCCTGACACTCAGGAGGATATCTATCCCTTCCTTTTTTTTTAAATTTTAAAATAAAAAAAATTAAAATATTCCCCCTTGCAACACAGCTACAGGAGTCAAGGCTCAAGTCACATACTTTTATTTCTCACTCTCTAATGTAGCCACGCTAACATGTGCAGGAAGCAGAAGGTCCTCCTTAATTATGTGGAAGAGCTCAAGCTCTGCAGCTTCCCCTCCTTCCTCACACCCCTGTGCCTTGCAACAGGCACCTCATGGGTCTCAGGGGTAATTTCTAGGCAATAGCTAGAGGGACCAATAAAGCACCTGGTTTTTTTAAGAGCCTGTGGCACACCAAAGTGACTTGGTCTAACATTAAACTCAAAGAGCTGGCTTAGCACTAAAAGCTTTGTGCTACCCTGCCCCTTACAGCCTGGGAAGCAGAGCTCTGGGCAAACAGTAAGGACTCCCCGGCGGGCTCTTTTAACTGCTGGGGGGGCTTAATGAACATTAGGGGGAAAGAGCTTTTAAGGGAGGCTCCTTGGCTAAGGAGCTGCTCCATTTGTGCCTGGTCTTAACAACCCCAGGATGGTCTAGTTTTGTTAGTGCCTTCTTAAAAGGTTGCTTGTAGATAGGTGGTGCTGTAGGTTGAGTCATTTTGCTTGTTCCCCCTCTATATAAATGGCTGAAGAAGTCTAACTGACCTTCAGAGAAGTCCGCATACAAGAGTATTTGTAAGTCTGTCAGACTTTTCTAAGTGAGAAATTAATTCTCCCTGTTCTATGATTTTTAACTTGCGTGAAAGGGAGACCTTCTTGCAGCTTTGCAGTATCTGCAGAGGGCCTACATGAAAGCTGGGGAGGGGCTTTTTACAAGGGCATATAGCGATAGGATGAGGGGTAATGGCTTCACACTGGAAGAGGGTAGATTTAGATGAGGTATTAGGAAGAATTTTTTTCACTATGGAGGTAGTGAGGCACTGGAACAGGTTGCCCAGAGAAGTTGTGGATGCCCCATCCCTGGAAGTGTTCAAGACCAGGCTGGATGCAGCTTTGAGCAACCTGGTCTAGTGGAAGGTGTCCCTGCCAATGGCAGAGGGGTTGGAACTAGGTGATCCTTAAGGTGCCTACCAACATAAACCATTCTATGATTCTACGATTTTAACGTGCGTGACAGGACTGCTGTGTTTGACTTAAGTACCTGAACCAAAGGACTGAAACCAGGAAGGCTGGAGGTTTACAGGATGACCAGTGGAGTACTGTGACAAAAAATGTGCTTTCAAAAGGTACCGCAATGATCAGTGAGCAACTGCATGTGCAGATCAATAGGCAAATGAACAGACACGTTTGAAAGAAAATCTGTGAACTACCACAGACAATGGAATAAAGGTATACCTGAAATTCATTTTTTACTAGTACTTAGTGACTGCCAAGTGCAGAATGCTAAGCAACCAGTCTCTGCGATCCCATCTACCCTCTGCAATAAAAAAACACAACACAAACCCAACTTAATTTAACAGGAGTCACCAGACAGCTCCTGAGGCGTAAACAGGCAGCTGAAGCACGGCGTGTAGGCTGACTCCAGCGCTGGATGCCGAGCAGCATCTGGCGCAGGTGGAGGGGGTTTTCATCACCGACCCAAATTAACTTCAGCGAGGAAGTTACCCCACGCCTGCCAGGGCCGGAGGGACCATCTTCGGGTGGGAGAAGGGCGCAATTTCTCACCCCACCGCCCTCCCTTCCCGGGCGCCGCTCGGCCGAACAAAGGCGGCGGCGGCGGGTCCCCATTGTGCAGCAGGGGAAGGGGCGCTCCCGCGCTCCCTCCCGCCCGCGGCTCCCCGCCCCGCCAGCC
>VYZM01007445.1:352860-371825 GCA_013398915.1 Dromas ardeola
TCGGTGACAGGGAGCAGCCCCCGTGGGGGTCGGTGCCACGCGTGGGAGCGGGGCCGAGCCGGCTTCGTCCCCTGCCCTGGGTAGGGGGAGCGGTGGCTCTGGCCCCGAGCGGGTCGGCGGCGGGGCGGGCAGAGCGGTTTGGCTCTTCTGAAATTCCTGGCTAATGTCAGGGGAGAACACATGGCCCAGGAGAAAGTCGCTGGAAGGGATAGCTGTTGAACTCCCCCGAGTTATTTCCGCGGGTGGGTGCGAAGTGTGAACTCCCACCCCTCCCCGCCCCCCGGGATGCCCTCTGGGGGGACGCGGGGCTGACCCAGCACATGGTCGCCTCCCCTGGGTCTCCGCTCGCCCTGGCCGGGGTCTGCTCCGCATCTGTCACAACACCGCCTGAAACCGGGCCTGCCGGCGGCGGGTCCCCTCTCAAAGTGCTAATCTGACCTAAAGAAAACTTCAGCTGGGAAAAAGGGAGGAGGCTTATACAAAAGGTAATTTACTTAAATGCCTGTTTTATTTTTTTTTTCCTTCCTTCTTTCCTTACTCATACAAGGCATATGTGAAAAGAAGGGAAAGCGATGGAATTATTTGTGTCCCAGGGTCCAATATATATGGCAGCACATAGGGCAGAGAGGAAGGTTAAAACGTTCAAAGACCTGGCACTGGCAAATTAACATCTCTAGTGAATCATAGTATTAACTTTTTTTAAACTTGAATTTTACTGTCATCTGTGTGTTGATCCTGGCTTGTATTTAAAGTCTGCAGTTACTGTGCCCAGATATTTGAGGATGAAACATCCCCTTTGTGCTTAAAATGACAATGCTGTTGTGTTTTGTAAGCTGCAAGACAACTTTTATCTTTATTGGAGACCTTTTTATCACTTAGCTGTAAATGCTTGTTCTGTTTGTAAATCTGCCACTAGTTTGGTGGGTGACTTTGCAAAGGTCACTTCAGTTCAACTTCCTTTTTCTGTAGAATGCCTGTATTGATTTCATACGATACTGGGCCAGATTTGGCATTTCTAATTTATTTCACATTCATACTTACGTGCCATAAGAGCCATGCTTTATAAAGCAACTTGTCCTTGGTTCTGCCCGTAAAGCCTGTTGGCTGATCTTGGTGCGTGGTCCACAGCGGGTGCTCGGCTTGGTTTGTGTCTAACGTTAAGTGTCCTACTTATTTAAAAATGTTGAGAGCTCTAAAAGGGTCAGTGTAATCCATACCACACGTGTGCTCAGCTGACCTAGAATTAACAAGATAAAACACTTTTGGAGGAAAAAAGTGGCGCATTATTTCCTTGTGTGCAACTAACAATTAATTGCCTCTTCAAAGCGTCCCGTGCCATGCCCCTCAGTCCAGAGGGTGGCTGAATACCCCACTTCTGCAAAGGTTTGGCGTGAGGCTGGTGATGAGAGCAGAAGGTACCTAGCAGTGTGAATGTGCTCCACTGGGGAGATGTTCCTGTTTGTGCCAGTGGCCAAGGGAGGTGGGAGCAGAGACCACCATCAGTCCTTCAGAGACGGTGGGTCACCCTTGCCATGATGTGGGGCTGCTGGCAGAGCTGTATGCCCTGCCAGGCCCCTCCCCCCATTTTTTGTGGGCTAGTAACTTCTCATGTCAGTTGCCATGGTACTGAGTTTCCCCTCTGTGGGCAGGAGGTAGCTGCAGTGTACGTGCGGGTATACCAGGAATGTGGTGGTAAGTGTGATTTACTGCCATGATGGAACTGATAGCCTGTGCCAGCAAGTTTACCATGTTGCACAGAAGGCTAGACTTCCTGCATGCCAAGGCATCCATGTTAAGAGAATGGTATTACAAGCTAAAATGAAGAGGGAAACGGTGTTTTCCAGATTCATGTGGAGATCATTTGTTGCCACTTTGCCAGGGCGGTTCTTTCCATGTCCTGCTGTAGCACTTGACCATCAGCACCCTCCTTCCCAGCTCCTTGTAGGCTTGTGGTGTGCATGCTGGAGACATCAGATCTCAAATTGTTGCCGGAGGCACTTAATATGGGTGCAGTCTTCCAGTGGGTGGTAGGTGTTTTTTTGTTAAACGTTCATGTTGTGCTCCAAAATCTGGAGGGCTAACATTGATTTAGCGAGGGAAAAGTGAGACAAATTACAGAACGTTGCCTTGCAAACGTGTTCTGGTTGCTCAGAGCACGTTTGAGGTACTGTGCTAGTGTATAAAAAGGAAGATGTTTCTCATATGTGCTTTTGTAAGTATGTTTCCCAGTGGTGACATAGTTAGATTGGAAATCGGTACACTGAAATATCATAGGGTAGATTCTGGCCATTAATTGCAGCGGAATGCAGAGTAAATGAAGGCTCCTGTTTACAGCCTTGCCCAGAACTAGAGGGCGTATCTTTGAACTCTGGGTAAGGAATGTCTCTGGACTCTCTGTAGCTGACACGGGGGCTTGCTTTCCACTGATGGATTACGGCTCTGTTCCACAAGGCCCTAAGCACATGTGTTGATGAGCCACAAGTTAATTATTTTAAATTAAAATGAAGGGTAAGTATATGTCAGCTACAAAGTGCTTTTATTTCAAGGAAGTTTTATTTTAGCAGGGCAAGTTCTGAGAGGTTAGAGGAACTAGTTTGTGAAGTCCACACAGCTGAAGACCTGCAGGAGTTAGAGGTTAAGGGGAAAAAAAAAAAAAGAAAAGGCTTGGACTGTCTTAAATGGAAGGTGCAACAGCTGCTTGGAAACTGCGTTGTAAGGAGGAGGAAAAGCTTGCCAAGTGGGGCTGCGGACCTGGCTGCAAGAATAAGATACTGCAAGTTACCGGAAAACCTGTAAGGAATGAAGGGAGGGAGGGGATTGATCATCGGATAGCAGAAACTGCAGGGATAGCACGTGAATTGCCAAAAGCTAGAGCATGAAGAAATTTAAGATGAAGAAGAAAAAAATAAAAAGAGGAGGAGAAGAGAACTTGGCTATGATGTTGTGAGGGCCAGACTATAGTTGAAAAATATGTCTAATCCCTCCAAAATTAGCAGTTATAACCAGTTTTAGATAGGGATGATGGAACATGGGAGAAAGAGAGGGTGCCAAACAGAAATGATCAGAATAAACGTCTTATGCTGCTTCCAGATTTAACACAGTCAAACTAAGGAAGCAAATGGTCTCTGTTTTAGGGCCTGAAAGAGTCGGTGCAGGATACCAGAGCCAGGTTTAAAAAAACAGGATTGGTTGTTACCTGTCAAATGTAGCAGTTGTGATAGCACACAGCATAGAAGCTGATAGCACTACAGCATAAGAAGTATACTTGTATTTATTTAAAAAGGAGAAGAGAATGAAATCTTCACACGTCTTACTCTGGTCTTAATAGTATTCAAGGATTTAGAACAAATTTGGAATGGAAAAAGTAATTAAGGATACAAAGATAAGTGGAAAACAGGATAAAATGCATCATGGATTTGCCACAATTAGGTCAGGGAAGACTAAAGTCATATTATTACTTGTTAAATACCGAGTGTCCCAGACAAAAGGAACAGAAGGCTTCAGTTCGATGTGTGCACACCATGGCGTGACACCGAAAATGATTAAATTGGAAGTACGGGGCTTGGCTAAAGAATGGTGAGGTGGCTTGGAAGAGCAACCTGAAGAAGGAATTGTGACTCTGTCTGCATGAATAAAGGAATTATTGCTCTGGATCAGGGCTGGTCTTTTTACTTCACTGTACTGGCTGAGATAACTATATGCAAAGGATGATTGCTGATGAGGCAAAGTTAGGAAAGCTAGTCAGCAGCAAGCGGGGTTGGATTATTGCACAGGAAGAACTGAATGTCTGTGATGACTGAAGCAATAGGGGTGAGAGGAAGTTAAATAGCTCTAAAAGTGAAGTTATCTACTGAGTGATTATTAACACCACATCTGCTATCAGTTGGCAGGTCGTCCCTTAAAGCAGGCCTGGAGGAAAAGGCTTGAATGCCATAATCAGATTGAGATGACTGTTTGATGGTGGGCATGAAATGAAAGGAAATGAAAGCAAATGTGATCCTCAATGAGAGCTCTTCAGTGGAGACAGACAAATATGCAAGGTGTTAGGGAGACTTCATGTCAAATATTGTACGTAGTTCTGGTCACTTGCATGCAGAAAATATTAAATTCTAGTGGAACGTGTACAGGGACATCCAGGCTACAAGGATGATGGGGCGTGAACAGTCTGGAGTTTGACCAGAGACCAAAACTTAAACTACACTGGCTTTTGTAGATTAGTAATGGTGGAGGGGGAGATAGCAGCTGCTTATAAATTCCCTCAGGCAAATTCTTGGAGAAGAGGAAGGGTCGTAAACTGAAGGCTCATCTGTAATCTTGGATTAAAAACTTGACATACAGGAGGATGATTTGATGACTTGTTGAATGAATGTTAGAATATTGTACATGGGAGATACAAATGAGTTTCCTAACTGTCAGATTTTGGATTCCCTCCCAGCTGTACTTCTCTTAAGCCCCAGTTTGTGTTTAAGTTTGCATGTGACTATTAAGGAAATGGGCAGTTTGGGTGACTCAAGCTACCATAACTTTTACCCTTCTGTCTTCTCTGCTAATCAACAGAAACAGAAAACACTTCTGTGAAAAAGGTGTGATGAGCAGAAATACTTATTTTTGGGGGGTATGTGTTCTCCAGTCACTTGATGATGAATGGAATTTATAACAAGTAAAAAACCCCCATCTGGCATTAGTAGTTGCTGCTTTTTCTTCTCTTTTAGTGTATAATGGAGTGGAATCAAATATAACTCATGAAATATTAAAGATAACCACAAATTAATATGCGTGGGACAGAAAAAGCTAAATGGACGTGCAGGCTGGAGGTCAGGATGGCTAACTTGAACCCATAAATAAATAAAAGGTTTATGCTTTCCTGTTGAGTGTGTGCCCGTATCTATCTTCTGTCTGATTTCATGCACTCTGGTCTTGGGCGTGCTCCGTGACACTGGCTGCATCTTCTTGCTTGATGACTGTGCTTCTAGGAAGGGGAATAGGGAGGCTTCACCCGAGAAGGGACTCGGGCAGAGCCTTGAGCAGTAGGTGAAGTGCAGGACTGCTGAAGATCCAGGGTGGGGGCTCCCAGCCAGGAGGACGTGTGCTCATCTATGGCTTCATTTTGCAGGTGTAGTACCTGACCTAGGCGCTGGTGCTGAGCTATACAAAGGCCAACACAACCTAACCACTGGGAACAAATTGAGGTATGAGATACAGGTTCAGACACTTCCTCTAGCAACTCTGTTGAAGACTTGTTTGGTACACACCGAAAAGGCACGCGCCTCATAAAGCGTAATGATGGTGTATGTGGTTTGAAGGCTCCACCACGTTGACTTAATTTGATCTTTGCTATAGCATCAGGGTCTGACCATTTATAAGCTGCCCTGTAGTTGGGCTTTGTATACCCATTCGAACTTCTGACCCTTCAAAAGTGGAGAACATATGTCATCTGTGTGGATGCATCTTGAAAAGAATCATTAAAAAAGTAAGATGCTTTGAGTGTGTTTGTACATCAAAGCAAGATCAATGTCTTGATATTGCTTTATGTCTGTTTGTTTTGAATTTATAAGGCAGGTGTCTTGCTTCGTTAGAAATAATCCAGTTGCAAACTGCTTTCCGGCATAGTTTATTAAAAATCAGAACTGTTAAGTTTTAGGTGTTTGCTTTAAATGCCTGTGTGTGTTTTCTTTAAAGAGGAGCTGTGTAATGAGCTCAATGTGTCAGCATCCCCCATAGGAAATAAACGTGAAGAGATTGTGTTGAGCCATCAAAAGAATAATTTAACAATCCCAGGGAAAATTGAATTTATTGTCTTGGTAGCTTTTAGCATGTATTATTAGGTTATTCGCTTATTGTGATTTTTCATTTGCTCCTATTGCTCTTTTACATGAGCGTTGGGTTTATCATTAAAAAAGATGAGACTAGGGCTATGCTTTGCATTTGTATAGTGTCTTTCACTTGACAGCCTTCAAGTTCCAAATACTAATGCATGAGGCTGAAAAGTTATTTCAGATTTACAAAGGAGGGATTCAACCTAAATTCAAACAGTCTCCAGCAAATGGGAGAGCAGAGCACTTGCCTCCTGATGCTTTGCTGTGTTCTTTAACAACAAAATCACTCCAATAATTTCCTGTTACAATTTGAGGTCTTGGAAAAGTCTACATTAAGAAATGGGAGGAAATGTTTTAAGACTTTATTGGACAGGGAAGATAACAGCAGCATCCAGTATTGTCTGTAGCCCAAACAAGTGGAAAGGAATATCCTCCTTCTTGTTAATAGGTCAGTGAACTCTGTGTTTGTGGTGAGCATGGTCAGACTGGGAAGCAGGGAAATGGATTGCAGCAAGGAGCAAGTGGTATAGGAGATGGAGGTAAAACTTGGAACATGCACATGTGAAAGAATACAGGAGAGAAAATGTGACTGAGAAAATAAGAGTTATGGAAAGATCGTGAATGGACAATCTGGTTAACATGGAAAGGAAGAGAAATGCTTACATATTACACATGAACTGAGTATGCACATTACCTTGTGTCCAAAGTAAATTAGGAATCTTATGTTTTAATCATTGCTGTGATGTAACTGTGGGATATCTATTAGCTGGTTGGGGTTGTACTGTTTAGAAAAGCGCTTTTTGAATGAGGAGAAGTTACAGCAGGGAAGGAACAAAGCAGAACCTTAGAGCAAACTGCAGGAGAACCTTTTAGGTTTGAGCATTTGTAAATTATATGGTGTCTTGCACAGTTCAAAAACAAAGCAAAGGAGAAGAGAAGAATTGTGGGCAGAAGAATGGGGGTAAGAAAGGTTGTTCTGCAGCTTCCCAGTGGTTTAACTTTCAGGTTTCTACATGGTGGTTTTTTTGTGCAAATAGGAGCTGAAGGAGTGTCCTTCTGTTGTGAAAGAACCATTGGTAGCAGTGTCTTCCTCTTTGTCCAATACCCTACACAGTATCAGACAAGTCTGTTTTAAATGACTACCCAAAGTCATGAGTGGACCCAGACCTTTGGATTTGTAATGACCTTTGTATGTTGTCTTTCTCTATTTGAGGAGTTAATCTGTGCATGTTGCCATTTGGGAGGTCAGGGGGCCATTAGAAATGAAACTGTTTCTTGTGTGTGTATGTGCGTACACATATATATACAGCTGGATAGGATGGAAGAGAATCATTTAAGTAATGGTTGGGTAGAGCACTTTTGAGATGATGATGATAATATACACTTTATTTGTTCTTATTTTATATACATAAAAAGTAACGTTGCTGTGACCTATTTGACAGAATGTTATTTCTCCTACTGTCTACCCCCAATGGTTTTAGACCTGTTTTTGAATCTCTTAATTAAAAGAAATCTTGTCACTTCCCATGCATGCACCTATTTCAAGACTACATTTTAAAAAAATTGAATTTAATACTAACATTTGTAAATTAGTCATGTAAATACAAGTAGTTAAAATGTGATAGATTTCACTTGCATGTTGTATTTAATTGCAAGATTCTTATTGTCTGTGTTGTTTTGCCTTTCTGAGCTGTGATATTACTGAAGTGTATTGCTTTTGAGTTCTCCCAGTGTGTTAGTTTTGGCTGTTGAATGATAATTGCAGTTAGTGACAATGCTGAATGAATTTAAATGGTAGGCAGTGTGAATGGGACTTCATGGATTGCTTTTGCTCCGTTTGGATAGATGTTATTTTCTCACTGAAGATCACTTGGGGCTGTTGGACTTCTCTTTATGTAATAAAACTTGATACAATATGTACGGACTTGCCCATAAGTCAGTTAATTCCATTAATTAATATCTGCTAATTGGAAACTAGAATCTAAATTCTGCAACATGTGAGATTTCTGCAATGTGTTTGTATAAATGTTTGGGGAGAGAAAATGTTGTTCTCCTTTGATCTTTTCTATAATAGTTTGAGGTATTCACTTGTGACTATAATAAATAAAATTTGTATATTTAGGAATAGAAAAATCTTAACTTGATTTTTTTTTTTCTGGTGACCTTTTTATTATAGCAAATTTGTGCTATCACAAAGCTTCTATTTTAGGAATGAGATATCAGCTTTTTTTTCCTGTTTAATTGAAAGATGATCAGTGTCACTTCTCTCTTCCTTCCCTCTCCATCCCCCTTAAAACAAAACAAAACCTTCAGTCCTTAAACAAAAGTGTCTTTGTTTTTACATTTGTTTTATGAAATCACTTAAATCCTTTGGGGAAAAGCTTTCCTCTCACAGGAAGAGGGGGGAAAAAAAAACTAAACCTCCTAAAGCCAAAACCAGCAATCCTGATACCAGACATCACAATGTTTTGCTATCTGAATAGTAGCAGATTGCATAAAAGAAGCAATTTCTCATCTTAATGAATGAAGAAGTGCAATTGCAGAAATGCACAAAATAGACATATGGTTTTCACTCAGCAACTGTAAAATTAGTAGTATTTGAGACAAAAATTTGCTGCGTACCTTTCTTGGAGCTTCTTTGGACTGTCAGTGTTGGGAGTGGAATTTAAATGGGATATTTCAAAGCTCTTTGAGACAGGAAAATCATCCGCTCCCTTCTGGCCTTTCTGATTTTTGTTACAGTAAGCAGATGTGTGAATTACCCTTTCCAGATCTAGGAATATGGCAACTCACAGCAAACGTGAGCTAAGTGAGAGAATGAACCATAAAGACCAAGAACTATGTAAAATATCATCCTGCTAATTTGTCTGCATGAGCTTTATCCAAAAATAATCCTAAAGAACAGGAGTGCCGATGAGATAGGACAAAATTCTTGCAGCATACTTTCTCACATGTATGTGTATAATGTAATAAAATGTAATAAAAAATGCAAAATCAAGACAGTGGCCTACTATTTAGAATCACCTATGTTGTTATGTGGGCTGGAGGGATCAAGGATGAAGGAAAATTGTCCAAGTAAGTGCTGAATGTGAATGAAAAAATAAGTCTTCCCTTAACACCAGGAGGTAAGGGCTTATTTTCTGTAGAATAGGAAAACAGACATTGGACTAAACCAGTGGTATAAGACTGTCATAGAGGACACCTTTGTAAGCATTATATGGAGAATTTGGAGTATTGTGGCCTCCTTGGGATCCAGTGGCACCTCACATAGCATCTCATCATGTCTCAGGCAGCTCTTGGACTTTGCTTGATGCTTCCTCTGTTTGCCCCCTGTGTTGCTTCTGACCCTGAAGCCCATGCTTGCATGAATGTTTACAGTATGTGCTGGGCTTTGGTGTGTTCACAACCTGTACATTCGCTGTAACTTTGATACTGTGCACTCATGACTTACGAGGAATAGCTGAGGTCACTTGGTTTGTTCAGCTTGGAGAAGAGAAGGCTGAGGGGTGACCTCATGATGGTCTACAACTTCCTCAAGGGGAGGCAGTGAAGGAGGAGGTGCTGATCTCCTCCCTCTTGTGACCAGCGATAGGACACAAAATGGTATGAAGCTGTGTCAGGGGAAGTTCAGGCTGGACATTAGGAAAAGGCTCTTCACTGGGAGGGTGCTCAGTCACTGGAACAGGCTTCCCAGGGAAGTGGTTACAGCACCAAGCCTGTTAGAGTTCAGGGGGCGTCTGGACGACATTCCTAGTCATGGTTTAGTTTTGAGTAGTCCTGTGAGGAGCAGGGAGTTAGAGTTGATGATCCTTACAGGTCCCTTCCAACTTGAAATAGTCTGTGATTCTATGAAACAGCTGCGTCCTCATGACTGAGCTGTACATAGCATGATGGTGAACCCACATGTCGCTTCCTGGACTTTTTATACCCTAACCTTGTAGGGACATCTGCTCGTCCTTCTGGTGCCTCGGAGGTGTACTCTGCAGTGCCTTCTGGAATAGCGTCCTCACCACCCATAAAGAGTCATGTGCAGTGATGATTATATGGGCATTCACGTTATATTTGAAACATTTTTAAGTGCTCTTCACGAAGACTAGACCAGAGAATTATAGGCTTTGGGGAGATAGAAGCTGAATTAACTTGTGCTTTGCTGGCTAAGCAGCATTAATGTTTTTGTTACTTGGCCTAAAATGGAATAGGCAAAAGCTGTAGGGAGAGGCCCTGTCCCCCAGCTATGTTGGGTTTAATAAAAGGTAGGATTTCTACTTCTAAACTCTCATTATCCAAGAACTGCTGTGAAGGTATCGAATGATGCTGTTTAGATTGTTGCAATCAACTAATTTGATTTCCATATTACTTCTGGATGACTGTTACTGAAAAGGCTTTTTATAAGGTGCCCTGCCCCAGTATGAAATCAGATCCTTGCACTCCTCCTCCTACTGCATCATATGGGCTGCACTGCTCAGCTGGAGAGTGGAGAGGGGTATTTGCCTACTGCGCTATCATTGTGGTCAATACTAATCAATTGCTACTAATGACGGTAAGCTTTCTTTACTGCTGAACAACAGGATGATATTATATATTTTAGTCAGAGGTGGTCGGTGGAGCTGTAGAGTGGAAGAGCTGCCCACCCTATAGACCCCATGCTCACTCTCCCAGTATCCTTCATTCCTGTTTTGCTGTGTGGCCAAAACATTTTCCCTGAAAACTCTGTTTCCTGTAGGTGTTGCAGCTGAGGTGGGACAATGTGGAGACTGGAGGGACAAAGACTGGTTTCAGAAAAGCCCTGGCAGTATTTGCACCTAATAATTGTGCTGTGGCTTAGGAGTGGACGTGGCTAGTATTGCAGTGCTGCAGGCTGGTGGCATGTCACCCATTGCTGTGGTTTAAGCCTGAAGGAATTGCAGTGTGAGTCAGACAGGAAGGCAAGAAGACAGTTTGTATTATGGCAGTTGTGATACAGATACTGTCTAATGCAAAGTTGGCTGCTGCGAGGTTCCAGTCTTTCTGCTATGTCTTTCCCATGCTTAGAACTTCCACTAATTTAAAGTTGAATTTCTAATGAGAAACAAAACCTGTTTCTTAATCAGTGTGATTTGCTTTCATGGAATACTTCATTCAACTTTGTGCAAATTGTGAAAGTCATCTAATATTTGAAAATCAAGTCAGCTGTTTTCGATGTTGAAACAGACTGGAGTGCTAGTAATCCCTGTGAAGTCCTCCTTCAATGAAGTGTAATTTGGTACCATAGTATACTGAGCTGAGAGAAGCAATAAAATAGTTCTGCACTTAGTCCTTTTTACATTACAATTCTGGAGTTGCAATAGTGGTTTTACCATTGTTTCCTTAACACCTTTCCCTTCTTATTAGGCAATATGTAGAACACCAAACTTTTAAAATTCACTTTAAGTGTTATTAGAATAAGTGTCATGTTGGAGTGGAGAAAATATCCTCTCTTTCTTATGTAGAATAGCCATGTGGATGCAACTTTTTTTTCTTTATTTGAAGCTGTTTTGCAGAGTAACAGAGAGTTGTGCAGATCTTCCTAGGCTGTGATTTTTCTAAAGTCAATGTCAGAACTTACTTTTTTGTACTTGCAAAGATTGCGGTCTCTGACAATGAGATATACCTCACTTTAGTTCTGTTTATCTTGTTCATCAAGTCAAACAGCTCTTAGAGTTACTATCCATGATCAGCTAGCTCATTGGCATGACAATTAATCAAAGTATAAATGAGAATGTAAGAAATACTGTGGTCGCTGCCTTGCAAACTTCATTGGCACCTCCAGTGAGCGTTCTCTAAGGATAAGGAAGAGGCATGGGTGGGTAAGGTTATGGAGGAGGCAATTACAATGCTGGAGTATGGCTGGGTTCTGACTGCTGGGCTTTGTACCTCTGGAGGCTCCTGAGAAAGAAGGGAGTGTGCCATTGGGTTGCTGTCCAGTGCCTTTCTTTTTTTAATATTATCATGTCTTTGGTCACAACTTCACAGCCTTTGGCAGCTTGAAGTGTAGGAGAACTTCTTTCCCCTGCTGAGAAACTACAGAACATACCTGCTTAATTGTTCTCAATTACACAATGGTTTTTGTTTTAACCAGTTCTTTTCTGATTGGGGAAGAAAAGGGATGTGTTCTACATGGAAACCTGTGTACAGCTTTTTCAGAAAATTTAAAGCATATTTCAAAACTGATCTCAATTGTCTTGAATTATATAGTTAGTCTTCATCCCGACTATGTATGAAATGTACAGTGATGTAAAATGAAGATGTCTGGTTTATTATGTTGTCTGCTTGTAAAATATAACTAACTAGTCACAAGGGAAAATCCTCGTGGGGAAAAGATTCAAATTAAGTAGTGCCTCACTTTCTCAGTTATTATTTTTGTTATCTTAATTTTTTTTTTTCATTTAGAATTCTTTTCCTTCTAACAATCTCTAGGACATGTATTTAAACTAACCATTAATGCTTCATTTTTGATGTCTGTAGTACTTTTACCTTTATGCTGATTTATGTAGATGAACAGGTCAGGACTTGACCTATATAATAAAAGTGCTTTAATTTATTCCTATGTACATTCCAGGGTGTGGGTATTTAAATAAAAAAGGGGGGAAAAAAAGATAAGCTAGTGCCCGGTGCAGTTATTGCAGCTGGAGACTATCACTTGTGAAAGGAGTGCAGTTGTCAAAATAGCCACCATCTGATGCTGTTTTGCAGTTTTTTCCATCCCTGCTGTAAAAGCAGCTTGTTGGAGACACATCTGCAGCGAGGCAGAGGCCGAGTGCCCACTTAGGCAGAGCCTTTCCGCAGTCCTCCTAAGGTCTTAATGGCAGGATGTGTGCGTTGGCCTTGTCCTTGCAGCGGGTTGTGCCTCATGGCCTTGCTCCCTGATGCTCTTGAGAAGAGGCAGACCCTGGAAAGCACTGTGGCTCCCTGCTGTGCCCCTGGTCCAGGCTTCCTGCAGTAGCCCACAGTACGTGGCCTGGCCTGCCTCTCCCCTGGGATCAGGACATGGCTGGCCTCTGGGTTGGACCGTAGGGTCTGCCTAGCCATCCCTCCAGGATCCTTTGGTGTTCCCTACCTCGGGTTCTGTGAGGGATGCTCAACAGGAGAGCCACAGCCTACTTCAAGGGCTGATGTGCCAGGAGCCCAACTGTGCAGAGCACTCACAGGTCACAGTCAAGGTTTTGCATCAGAGATAGAAAGTAGCAATGTCTCCACATAAAACACTGTGAGAATACGAAAACCAGCATTCCCAGGAAAACGCACATGCATGATACGAGGAAAAAGGAGTTGACAGGAGAGCTCTGGCTTATGATTTGCACCACTGACCGTGGGACCTGCAGCGTTTCTCAACATTCATGAAACGTTATGTGAATGTCTGCAGGTAATCTTGACTCATCTTGGAGAAAAAAGACTGAATCCTCCTCCCCATCCCTTGGTATTTTTGCCGTAACATGATGGTGTCCGCATGTGTGCATGCACAAATAATACTCTTTGTTTGAAAGCCCTAAATGTTTCTGTAGGGACCTGATCTAATCTTCTAGATGAGCTTTCCCTTTTTGCAGATGGTTGGAACTGAACCCAGGGAAACAACTACAGTACATGGTCTGCATCCAAAGAAGTGTTGCTCCTCTGAGGACCGTTAGTCCTTAGCATAGTCCTTAGTGGCGTGGCTGGGCTCAAACTCATCTCCTACCCTGGGCTTTGGAGAGGTTGTCCATGAGTCCTGAGCTATGGTGTTGCTCCCCCATGTCTTCTGAAGGGCACTGAACAGACTGGTGACAAGGCAGCATGAGGTGAGTGCCCGGTGAGATCCATTCCCCAGGTCCTTCTCTTAGGTATCTCTCCTAAGATGCCTCAAATGCTTTTACTTTTCACTTACTGTCTGTGCTCTGAGTTGCTTTGTCTGGAAGTAGTTACTTCTTGTAGGAGTTCTTGCTGGTGGTATAAGGTAACTTGGCAACATCTATGAGAAAATGGTTATATGGGGAAGAGGTTATTTTGAGATTTTTGTCTTATCTGGAGAACTACCAAAAGCTGGGAAGTGCAAAATACGTGTGGTTTTTTTTTTCCCTGAAATTTCACACTGCTTTTCAAAATAAATTCTTCAGCCTTTAAGTGGGTGAGTCCTTGCTGAAAAGTAGCGATTCCCAAATGTTCATATTTGAGCCAAGAATAAAATCTTTTTTTATGCAGTGTCTTCAGAGCTTGCCTTTGAGAAAGAAAGAATTTAGTCTTCTCTTAGAGACTTTATTCTCTTTATAGAACAAAATGAGTTTGCTTTTCAAAGGGAAAACTGAGAATTGCAGTGAAGATGCTCTGTTGCATTTTTGGCCCAATTCTATGCAGGATAAAGCTGTTTAGCATTTAATACAGTAAACTGTTTAAAAGGATAAGTTATATAATGACCATGAACTTTTAAATAGCCATTAGTATTAGTACTTGATTGTCAGTAACAGCGTGCTGTAATAATATTCAGAAATTAGCAGATACAAAATAACTATCTGAGCCTTTCCTCTTACTAAACTGAAATCAAGGATGTGGCTTTCTAAGTAGGAAAATGGTTGCAGATATTGTCTCTTACAGATGTTTTTTGTTTTTATTTTTGTTTATGCCTATTTACATATCTTAATTATGTAAAAGTCTTAGTTTGAAAGCTGAAGTGCTGTTTCATTTCTCCAAATACCTTGTAGTATCAGCTCAATGAGTGCCAGGTTTTAGGAGCTTGTTAACTCGCCTGTGACAGTTTCTTCAAAGCTCAAATATGGCAGCTGATGTCTGACTGTTTACAAAGAATTTTATGGTGTTCATTATTATTTTATACTTGGTGAGGTTCATTTCAAACAAACAAGCATGCGTATGGTGTATGGAAACAAGTTAGTTCTCCCTTGCTGTGTGATGCATCTGTTGGTGGACTGCAGCTGGCTCTTCAGGCAAGAAAAGTACCTAGTGGTAGAATATGAAGTGGTATTAAGCCAGTTCTGATGCCGTTCGGCTTGTCATGTATGCTTGAGGGGGAAGGGACAGAAAATAGCCTGCAAACATTTCCACTTCCCGGTGTTAAATTGTGGTTTTATTATTGTCAGCGTTGGCTACAAATGGGGTACAAGTTGAACCCAGTTTATGGAAAAACCTCGCCAAATTAAATTCCACTCTGCTTTAAGAGAAGCAGCACCAAATGTAAGCAAAAACTCTCTTGCTGCGTTGGTATTTAAACTTTTATGACAAAATGTCTTAGAACTGCAAGCAGTAGTTTCAGTCTCAGTGGAGAATGGAGACTTCTCAAAGCTGCTGCACTGGGAAGTATGTCGTTCTCTGTGGTTCTCCTTTTTTATTGCACTCTATGCCAAACCTATAATCACAGGATTTAGAAACCCCTCCCCACACACTTTTTAAAAGTGGACCAATCTTTCCATGAAACAAAATGGGCCCATGGACTTCTAAATGGCTGACATTCATTTAGCTCCCAGGTGCACCAGCAGAGTTCCCAATTAAAGACAGCAGGAACTCCTGAGGTCCCCAGCCCAGCTGGAAGTTTCCTGCTGTAGCACCTAATGTGACTTCGCTTCACGTCATAGTATAAAAGTATCAGAAAAGATTGTGTGAGGCAAAAGAAGATGGTATTTAAACACGAACCTTGCTCTTTCACTAGTCATTTTGCAGCACCAGATAAAAGATACCATCTTTTAAGATTATTTAATTGTTAAGGGAATTCTATTGCATTTGAAGGATTCTTCCTCAGTTTGTGACGACCTTTACCAAGTGCTTAGACTTCATCAGTTAATCCAGGAATTTACAGAAAGGTAATTCAAAGTTCACAGAGTAGTGGTTTAGTACGACTGTGTCAACTTGAATTGTTTAGTATATTTGCAACAAGAGGGTTTTTTTCTGTTCTCTTGAGCTTTTTTTCTCACTGTCAAGTCCATTCCCAGAAATCATGTGTTGAGTGTACATGTGTCACATCCAGGTGTCATTCTGGCAGAATCACTGACAAGCTGATGTGTGTGATTATTGTTTGTTTTTGAGGAAGGCAGATACTCTGCTTCCTAAGCCAAAAAGAAACTTTTCTCAGACAAAGCTTGATCTCTTTGTAAGTATTTTAAGTGCTGTCTGTGTATTGCAGGTGCATGCCCAGACCACATGCTGCCTGGTGACTGCTCCCTCTGTGGACAGAAGGATTAGAATAGAGTTTCAGCCCTAATCCTGGGTTTCCTGTGCAGATTCACTTTACGGTCTTATTGCTGTTTAGTTGCCTGTGTGTTAAAGAGCATGTTTTTATTTATACTTGTTCTCAAAAAAAATACCCCGAAAAAAGGCACTAACAATGGTACTTTGATTTTTATTGTATTGAAGAACTATGTTAAGATTTAGCCACCTTTTTTTTTTTTTCTCCCAGACTCTTCACAGAGTAGTAATTATCCATGTGCTATGCAAATTCTTGCAGTAAAAAGAATTGGTTCTGTTAATTAAAACCAAATGATCGCAATTTTAGATTTAGGTTATCTCAAAGTATCTAAATTATTTAGGATCTGAAGTCGTAACTTGTTTTCAATGAATGCCCTAGTCTACTTTTTGTTAATTTTTAACTTTACTGTAAATATATACGGTTTCTTATGTACAGAATGATATCCTATAATAAAAACCCCACAGGTTCTGTCTTCCTCAGGGCTTGAACTGACCTTCACAACTTTGTGAAATGTGAAAAATCATTTGGTTACTTTTTTAATGGTCTTGGTTTTTGTACTTTCTATGATCCCTGCAGTTTTAAATGTGGTTGTGCACAAATTGAACTGCATCTATAATTAATATTGGCCCAGATGAAAACATGCAATTGAACTTGTTCACCAATGTTTAATTGATCAAGAAGTTGGTAAAAGACTGTTTTCTCCTTACAGTTCCTTTTGTTTATCTTCAAAATTTTTGCATTTAGGGAGCTATTAAAATCATCTCTCATCATTAATTAAAACAGTTAGTTTTTTTCTGCTCTAAGAAATTCAAAATTAATGTTTTTGAATTCTGTAGTAAAGGCAAATGATGGCTTTCTGCTTAAAGAAAAAAATATTAGAAGCATGTTTGTGGTGTGTTAATCTTTTACCAGGTTGTCATATCTTAATTTTGGTTTCTTTACCAGTCTATTGAAAGACTGGGCTTGATGCCCTGGTGAGAACTCTGAGGGTTGGTGTGAAAATCTAGAAAATCTAAAGTCAAAGCTTCAGGAGTTTCAAAAGCTCTAGGTTAATAAGATTTTTTTGCATAGAGATGCAGTTAATTTAGATTTGTAATGGTACCCACTGTAGTGGATGCTACAAAAATATACATCCGTGGTGAGACATACATGAAAATGCATGGAGGTAAGTGTAGTTACAAGGCTGTTTGGAAAATTTCAGATGTTGGCAGTTTCACTGATGTGTTTCTGCAAATTTATTGCCTGAATTCCCTCATTCTCACTAATCAAAAAGATGCTTAAATGAAAAATAAGTTTGTTTGGAGGTACCGCTAGTTACCTCTTGCATCCCACATTGAGGGGAGTCATGAGTTGCCCCCCTGTATGGGGAAGGAGGGGGGAAGGGAATTCTTCCATCTCTGATCCATCTATTTGTAATCTCCTACTGTTATTATTGAGAGGCCTGAAAATATACTGGATTCTGTTTCAAAAAGAAGATTGAATATATGTTACTATAGGAGCAGTGTTTTAGGTAGTTTAGGCAAGAAAATAGCTGTTGTATAAAAAGGCCTACATAAGTGTGGAGTCTTCTGTTGGCATGCCTTTGAGACAAATTAATTTGTTTTCTATACAATTGAGTGCTGTTTTTTTCAATTCTCATAGAAGCTCAGCAATAAGCCTTGAGCACAGAATAAATTCCTTATCCGGTGTGATTTGTATGTATTTGTCTTTTAAATCTGTTTAACAAAGTAGTGCAACAAATTTCGGATTAGAAACATGCTAGTTACTTGCTGAAGGAGGCTGGGACAGAAAAATGGGGAAATTCACATTTTTTGCATTAGGTATGATTAGTTGGCACAAAGATCAGCTGTATCATGCATTTCTTTTCAAACAGTTCCTGACCTCACGAGTGCGAGGAAGTTGTGATCCAGCTGTAGCAGTATAAATTTGGCAAAGAAAATAAGCACGGGTTTTGTGTGGACTTATATATTGGCAGTAAATATTCTCAGCTCATGGGCTTTCATTTTACTTCTCACAAATTTAAAAATAATGTTGATTTAATGCCAACTGTCTGTTGTTACACATGCCTGTTTGTATTTTAGTGCTCTTTACTGCTTTTAGTGGCCTTATGTTTCCTCTGGATCCACTCTGATGCCTATGATATGGAGAGCTGCTAATACCAGTTTAAATCAGGTATCGCTTGCAAAAATATCTGATACATTATGAAATGAGTTTCAAATTTCAGTAAGATGAAGTCTGGACTGTAAAATCCTACTTTTAATCTAGGCTTATTTGCTGGGGCTGTGTTAAATCCATTCCTAAAAATACTCAAGCTTTTTTTTTTTATTATTTTCATTTGGGATCAAATCTCTTTGAACTGTGTAGACACACACCTGTGCTCATTTTAATCCCTGTGTAGTTTTCATCAATTATCACAGCAGGCAAGAAGAAAATCAAATTGTAAAATGCTTTTGAAAAGTAAATACATTCAGCCTGGGGTTCAGGTTTCTGTTTTAATCAAACATCATCTGTATTCATGTTCTTACACAAAGCTGGGTAAGGGAGGGGCAAGAAAACCTTTTTTTTTTTTCCTTTGTTTTCATTGTGAAATATCTGTTTTGAAGTGCTGTGGTGTATGATGAGTATAATATGTTAGTGTTTGTAGAGGAAGGCTGTGGTGTGTGTGTATATGGATTTTTTTTTTTTTTAAGCTAGGAGAAAATCTAGGTCAAGAGATTTCATTCTTATTAATAACTTAAGGCTTTATTAAAAAAAAATTATCCTCCATGGCTAGAAAGCTTCCTGACTGGGGATGCACTGGTGAGGGAGGAACCTGCCACCCTCACACATCAATGGGAGCATCTCCCTTTCCATGAGGGCATTAAAAGGCTCACCTCCCCCCATGTGTTCTTGATCACCACCATAAAAGCTCAGAGGGACGTGCTTTCCATGTGTTTCTCAGTGTGGACCCTCGGAGTTACCCCCCC
>VYZM01007445.1:371891-387313 GCA_013398915.1 Dromas ardeola
AGCCTTCCAGTGCTGTCTTGGCCTCCTGACTGCAGGTGTTTTCATTCATAGAATCATAGAATGGTTAGAGTTGGAAGGGACCTTGAAGATCACCTAGTTCCACCCCCCCTGCCATGGGCAGGGACACCTCCCACTAGACCAGGCTGCTCAAAGCCCCATCCAGCCTGGCCTTGAACACTTCCAGGGATGGGGCATCCACAGCTTCTCTGGGCAACCTGTTCCAGTGCCTCACCACCCTCATAGTGAAAAACTTCCTGATACCTAACCAAAATCTACCTTCTTCCAGTTTGATGCCATTACCTACTTGTCCTATCACTACATGCCCTTATAAAAAGCCCCTCCAGCTTTCCTGTAGGCCCCCTTTAGGCACTGGAAGGCTGCTGTAAGGTCTCCCCGGAGCCTTCTCTTCTCCAGGCTGAACAACCCCAACTCTCTCAGCCTGTCTTCATAGGAGCGGTGCTCCAGCTCCCTGATGATCTTTGTGGTTGTTTATGGGAACTCGCTTTCCTGAGTGCAATCTGAGAGGTCCCCTGAAAGTCCACTAACTCCCTAAAGACAAAAAAACCAAATTCCACACAAAACAGGTCTTGTGGCGTTGCTAAAAAAAGCTCTGGCCACAGGACCAAATTTTTTTTTTTCTTACGTGAAAACATCCATGTCAATGGAATAAATAAATTTGAAAGCTTGCCAATTATTGTTTTAATTCATTAGGAGATACTAAAGCATGAAATCTCTCCCTTGGCCTTGTCTGGCTTTCCTATTGCTCTTCCTTGGCAGTCACTGCCCCACGTGTTTAGCTCTGTAGTGCCAGTGCCTTGGCCTGGTGTTAAATATGTAAACTGGAAAAATTGGGAAAAGTGCTGTTAAATATGTAAACTGTAAGAACAGGGAAATTCTTGGCTCTTTCAGATAGAGTAATCTACTGTATTAGGAGCTTAAACTCAGGGAAAACAGTTGTTATGAAGCCTGTAATTTTCCCTTAAGCTTCTGTGTCACCCTAGAACCAAAAGCAAAGGTAGTTAAATTAGGATAATTAATCATGGAACAACTTACGTGGGGTATGTAATGAATTTTCCATCAATTTGCAAGTTCTGTAAATCAAGATAAGAGGCTTCTCTGAAATATGGTGTTTATAAGCTATGGCTGTTGTACTTGACAAAAAAATTAGGTTAAGTAAGTTAGATGCCATCTGTGTTGGCATCTTGAAGTTGTTTCTGGAGTACTTCCTTCAAACGTGAAGGTTTAGAAAGCTAGTCTGTATTTTCATGTCTAGCACTGTGTCAAGGAGTGCAAACTTAAGGGAGAAAAGGTAATTTTAAGTTAAAAGTTTGTGTTCAGCATTCCTGTGTTGACGCTTTCCTTTAATCCTGTTCCTGCCCAAGATCTTGTGGGTATGGGATGAGGTCAGAAAGCCTGCCTGTCTGCTGCTCCAGGACCTGCCAATGATACCTGTCTGCCCCGCAAAACTTGGTTTTGTGCTGGCAAAAGACAAGAAATATTATATCTATCGCTTTCAGGGGAAGTCTTCCAATGTGTGGAATTGCAGGTCCTAACTTCCCACAGTGAGATGTGCAAAAGACTTAGATGATGTAGTCAGCCCCTGTGACTAATGTAATTGCATCTTCTTCTTGATTAACTACTGTAGATGTGAAGCAGACTTTGAAGTAAGTCAGTTGACGCCCACATAGAACTAAATTATAACATCCCGAATAAATTGCTATGCAGTGTAAGTGCTAAAGTACTGTCAATACAAAGAAAGTTTGTTGCCAACAGTTCTTCATATGTTGAAAAGAGCCTGAAATTTGCTAGGTTAAAAAGATAACTTGCATAGTTAGGTTATTTTCATGTAAAATGAGCAAAGATTATAAAGATGATCAAAAACAAAACAAAAAAAAAAACACGAGAGAAAAATGTCAAATGTATTTTAAGTATGCCTATCGAATTCAGTTTACATCCCACATATTTTATTGTAAGTTAATGACCAAACGGTGACTTTTGGTATACCACTCTTTCTTTAATGTGAAATAAAATAATCGTTCTCTATTTTGTGGCAAGCAAATTGAAACATTCTGCTTGAATTGCATCATGCATCAGCAGGGTCTGAGGAGGCACACCTCTGAAAATTTATCCCCTTTTTTGTTAGCACACAAGCATAGTAACTGGAAACTTGAATGCATTGTTTATGCAGTATGAAAATGTGGCAGAAGAAATGATAGCAGTGCAATAAAGATAAAGGTAGAAATCTCTTTAGATGTTAGACTTCATTTTAAAGCTTGTTCCTTTTGTCTTTAATGGTTTTGATACTTAATTTTGTATGTTACACAAGCACCTTCTTAGATGCCTCATATATTTGAACTTACAATTCAGAACATTCAAATTCAATATTTGGGGTTTAATACTTGTTTGGGTGCCCATCTGTGTAGATAAGGTGCACAGAATTTTCTGCAGGAGCACCAGCATATCTGATACAGCAAATGTTACCAACTTTTACAAAGGAAAATGCCATGTTGACATTTAGTCTGGTGGAATCATCAAAATACGCATCGTTAGGAATATGTGAGTGCCTTCAGTGAAAAATATGTATTTTGATATAGAAAAAATGTTGCATGTATTTTTGGAGATCTTTTTGTAACCCAAATGATCAGCATTATTTTCTTAGCTGTGGGATCATTTGAAATTCCAAAGATTAACCAGTGCAAGTGTTAGTGGTCCATCTCTGTTATTTAAAAAAAGAATTGCTAGGTAGTTGCAGAATGAGTGGCAGGGT
Organism: Dromas ardeola; assembly: GCA_013398915.1. Classification (NCBI taxonomy): domain Eukaryota; kingdom Metazoa; phylum Chordata; class Aves; order Charadriiformes; family Dromadidae; genus Dromas; species Dromas ardeola. The sequence continues at coordinate 374,659 of VYZM01007445.1, forward strand.
AGGATGAGCTCTTAGTTGCCCTTTGGCTTCAGGGTAGAAAAGAGATACTGCTTTATGGACCAATGATGTGCAACTGGCAAGTTGCGACCTCCTGTGCGTCCTATCTCTTCCTTTCTGACTGCTGCTGTGAAATAACTGTCTACTTTATGAATTCCATTCCTATTTTGAAAGCTTTTTAGAAAAATATTTTATGCTCTTTCCTTCTTCCCTGACCTCAGTGCTGTTAAACGAGGATAAGAGTTATCAAAGGAAAACTATGCATGTGGCAACCCATGGAAAAGCCCTATCATATGTCTGTGGCTTTTCATCCTGCATCTAGTGATGTGATGTGACTGCTTCATGTCTTGCTTGATATTTTTATTTATAAGGTATAAGAAAAGTGTCAGAAGTTTATGGTTGAGCTGTCAGAACATGTGAGAATATAGTCTCTTAAGCTCCACTCCTAGTTTGACATTTGACAAAAAAAGTGGCCCAAATCAAGGTCAAACTGATGGAAGTATTCTGCAACTGTTGCCGCTTTCATTCCTTACCATAGCGACCTGATACAAGGTTGATAAATGTTTATAAAAGAAGCAGTAAGTGGCTAAGTCCTCAGAAAGGAAGTGTAAAACCTTCTGATTCAAACTGTTGATTTATACTGCTCTTCGCGTTAGTAGTTGGTTTGGCTGCTTGCCCCTTGTCTGTGCTTGCCAGCTTCCCACTATGTGGAGCGGAGCAGTTGCCTGGATTCACGTCCTCTGGGGTATGGAAGTGCTGTAGCACTGCACTGAAATTCTGGATAGTAATAATTTGTATTTTCATTAAAATCTTTTAACCAATAACCAGATTTTGATAACTAGCTTTAAACAAAGAGAAGTTGTCGTGGTTTAGGCTGGGCTGGATACTAAATGAATGACAGATGCTCCCTTTTACCTCTCTCCCTTCCCACAAGAGAAGGGAGAAAGAATAAGGGAGAGGGGCTTATGGGTTGAAAAGGAACTAAAATACTCTAATGAAACATGAAACTAAAATGAAAATGTAATACTACTAATACAAAAATAAATAAATTTAAATATATACAAAACCAATATTGAGCTCCCAGGATGACGATCATGTCACTGGGAGGTCTGGGAAAGTCCCAGCCTGGACTCAGGGATGGACGGGATCTGTATTCAGGAATGCACAGATTGGGATCAAAGGCAGAGGAACAGAGAGTCCTCCGCAGATGCCAGCCATTGAAGAAAGAGCCTGAATCCTTTGATCCCTCAGCTCTTATACTGAGCATGGGGCAGATGGGATGGAATACCCTGTTGGTCAGTTTTGGGTCACCTGTCCTGTCTGCTCCTCCCCACAGGTATGACCCCTCTACGCTTTTCTGCTTCCGACCTTCCAACTTGGTACATAACAAAATCAGCTGACATTGATTGTTACGGGAATAAGTATAAGCGAGAGCCTCTCTGCATACCGTTCCTTGGTATTAACTATAAACATTAGACCTTATCACTCAGCAGACAGTGGTTTGAAAAATATGCCGTTAACTTCAGAGTGCAGTTAGTTAGAAGAGACTTAACTGAAAAGTAAAATTACTGGAAAGAAAATTGGTTCTGTTCTATCTCGAATCAGGACAAAAGTAAACAATCATGGGATCTTTTTTTTTTTTTTTTTACTTCTGTACAGAATTGCCTCAAATGGCCTGTTTCTGAGCTAGAGTTGTGTCACTATACGGAACTGTTTCCTTCTCTGCTTCTGAAAATTGTGGTGTGCAGCACGAAAATATTGTTATTATTAAATGCCTGTGATGAAGGTAGACTTTGCAGAGCTGGCATGTTGTGCTTAATTCCTGCTTTTGTAAACATCTACTGGGTTGTCCTAAGCACTGAGCCCATGGCCTAGGGGTGGGCTCCACTTCTTGTGGTCCAGGGAGGGAGGCTTTTGGTAAGACATCCCATCTCCATACAGCACAGGGCCTGATGCAAGGACTCTTTCTGCAGCCTCATTACAGGTGGATCATTCATAGCCTATATCCAGCACTCTTTCCTGCAAGTGTGATACAATTTTACTGTTCCTATCAATGATGATAGTGAAGTATTGAAACCGGTCACAAAGGGAGGCTTTCAACTGCTTGTAGTTTTTTGTAGTCCAGTATTAGGTATATTTAATAACTACATTAAAGTGTGATTGTTGTTTTCTAGGAAATGTTTGTGGTGCATGTACTCTGAGGTGTTTTAACCTTAGCATCCCTGAGTCACCAGCTTGATCAGTAGTGCGGGGTCCTGGGGAACTCACCAGTCACATACTGTCCCGGGAAGCTGCCCTGCTGTAGGTGTGAGGCAGGCAAAACCTGGGTGTGTGAGCCAAAATTGTTGAGCTGGGTCCCCAGGCTTGGCTGGTGACAGGGAGTGGGACTGACCGCTGCAGCAGGCAGCACTTCTGCCTGGCTGGAGTCTGTACGCTACTATATATTGCCCTTGTACCTGGCTTTTTTCAACGTTGGTATGTTTTATAAACACTCTGGTGTCACTTTCTTGTGCTTTGGAAAGTAAATTTTGGAAGTAATCTCTGATTTATGTCCTCTCTGTATGTTTGACCCTGTGGCCTGACCCCAGGTCAAAGCTTTGCTTATCTTCTTATTTCCAGCAAAGTGGACTGTGGGGGTTTTTTTGAAGACCAGCTGCAGAATTAGTATTTCCTATCATGGGCAATATATCTGTTTCATGTTCCTTATTACTAACATGTTATCTGTTAACTGATTTAAAGTCTAAAACTGAGTTCACCTGTCTGTATCCTTTCCTCTTCCAGCTGTAAAACATCCAAAGAGAAACAATTATAGTTGAATAACCAGGAACCAAGTTGGTCTTCCTGGTTATACTGAGTTGTGAAGAGACAATTGCATAGTCTGGGTGGGATGCAGGGTGAACAAGTGGCTGTCCTCAAATGAATATAGATTAAACTAAATTCGTGCTACTTTGGAGTTTCATTAACTTGCTGATGAAAATTCTTTACCTGGAAACTTGCATGCAGAAGTGTGGGGTGGAGAGGCCAGAGGAAAATCTGCCTTTACAGTCTGTAACGTCCATCTGTATTTCAGTCATGCCTAATGAAACGATAAATCGATGACTGTTTCCCTCAGCTGATTCCTCCTGCCAGTTGTTCCTTATTTTTTATGAAGTGCACAACTGTTTTATTTTTGATGTTTTTGTTCTTTTTGTCCTCTGTGTTTGCAAATGTCTCATTATTACTAATTTGTACCTATTCTAGTTCTCAAGGTTATATTGTAAATTCAGTTCTTGTTGTGTTGGCCAGTGAGCAAATAAAGGTGACTTGAAACTCCTCCAAAACGAGTGCGTGGCTTGGTGTTCAGTAACCATCCGGCACTTTCATACTTCCTGATCTACCGATAGATCTGATGAAAGTGCTGTACTGCCTCTAGTCATTCAGGTACTTTGAAGAACCACTCTTGCAGTTCCCTGGCAAAATTGCTTGGGCAAGTTTTACCTCAGCATCTAGCTGTGTCCTGAAAACCCGAGAGCTGCCTTGATCTGATCACTTAATGGGATTGAGTGTCACTTTATTGTTTTGAATTCAGGTCTTTGTCCCTTGGTCATACCTAAGAGAGAACTAACACATCTCACGTGGTGGTTCAGTGCTAGGATAGAAGGCTTAGGACTCCTATGTCTCTTGCACAGCTTGTCTTATGTGGATATGGCAGGACAAGGGGAAGATGACAGGCTACATAAAATTTGTTTTGTAATTTGTGTAAAAACCCTACTTCTCCAACTGTGGCTGGATTTGCAACAAAAAGCGTCACAAGTCCAAATCTATTGAAGGCATTAAGTAAGATTTGTCTAGCTTTGATGTTGCAAAGACTTTTGAAAGTGTCTACGCGTTCCTGAGTATCTTTCTTAAAATGGTAATGTCATCACTATTAAAAGTCAGAGGGAGGTGTCACCCTTATCAGGTCTAAAATCTCTCATGCATAGTTCACACTTTTTAGTTCCATGCTTTTCTTATGCTTAGTAGAGTTCCAGCTCTACCTGTTAAGTGCTGCTAATTTTTTGAAAACTTGTTGTGAGAATGCAGACAGGGTAGGGTAACATATGTGATTCCCTCTTCAGCTGTTTGTAACTACTATCATGTATATTTTCATGGATGTCTTGTCTTAAGATTTCTCCCAAATAGCAGGCAAGGATGGTGATAGCATATGGTTGCTTCTAATGTCTGTCCTAAAATCAAGCCAATTACTTAGCTTGCATCTCATGAGCTACAAAGTGGTTATGCTTTCATGGGGACTATGAAAAATGAATAAAGCTAAATTGCGAACTCAAACAAAGGACAGTTCAGAATTTGGTTTACTCTACGTGTTATGCCCAGGCTGTCATTTATATTTTGGACATAATTCTCTAATATGTATGCTGACATGTTCTCTGGGTCATCAATAAAGACTCAGAGAGTACGCTGGTTTTTTTATAAATGGAAATCTCCAGGGCTGTGTCCAAGTCTTAAATCGTTTTCAAGACCTCCAAGCCATGGATCTCACAGGCGTTGGTGTCCCCGAATGAATGATTCTTAATTGCTTTAATGATGCCCTTTTTTGGAGCTTAATTAACATTTTTAAACTGCTAGAGAACTCACCATAAACTCTTACAAAGGGTCTATTTTGCTTTAATTTCAGCTTCTGTTCCCTATTTTATGGTTCTCCGTAAAGTTTATAGTAATAAGGCAGTGTGGTATTTTTCTATTCTCTTTCACAGGGAAAACTTCAGAAACTTGATATTCTCATTGAATTTCCTAGTCGTATTTACTTAAAGTAAGTCATGGTATCAGGCCCCTTCTTAAGACTATCTTCTCTTGTCACTTGAATCATTGTACTTCCTTTTTGTCATATACCTTGTTTTCCTTACCGCTTCACAGCCTTTCTTTCAACTCTTAGCTTGGCCGTCATCACTGAGCCCAGGAACTTTCACAAGTTATACAGGCTTTCTTCTTTCAAGTTCCTTGGCAAGAGGTCACAGAGACTGAAGGTGGTAGGAGATTGTATATTAGCATATGAACTCGGTTCATAAATTCCCAGTTGCAGTTTTTAGTTGGTACCTCTTGAAGTGTGTTTGTGCTTTCAGCTGGGGCCTACTTTCAGTCATCTGCTGCTTTTCAGTGGAGTTTCTTGAAGGAATGGTTCCCCACGATAGATGTGTCCATCCTCTTCAATAACTACCTGTCTTAGCTGTTTGTTTTACCAGACCTAAATCTGACTGCTTTTTTTGTTGTCATTAATTTGCTTGGCATCTGACTGTCGTTCCTCAGGCGCACAAAAAGAGCGGCAGGATGGAAACCATCAGGTCCATCCCTACTGCTGCTTTGTTCAAGTGCTGTAATTTCTCTGCCTTCTATTGCCTTCCAAGACAATTTCTTCCTCAAGAGGTGCACCATCTCTTCTTAGTCATCTTTGGAATCCTGTTTTACTGGGCTGCCCACTGATGCTTAAGAACCCTAATTATTTCTAGCATAATGTCTGTACTTTTGTTCATTTTTTAATTCTAGAAAAAGAAAACCCATCTTGCAGAACCAGGTAGCACACCTGTTTTTCTGTGTTCCTTTTTTGTTCTTCCTTTTTTTAGTATTTTCATGACTGTTTGTGATTCATTCCAGGGAAGTGTTAGACTTCCATTAAAAAGTTCCTAGAATAAATGCATTTTTTGTCATTTACCTTTATAAATTTCTAAGAAGTCCAGTGAGGAAGGTTGGAAGGACAGAAGCTCTGATTTTTGTAATTAATCATATGGTTGCATTAAGGACTCTTTATTTTCCTAATAAATGGTGCAACAGTGCATGTGGATCATAAAATGACAACTTGTCTGTACGTGATGTGTGTATTTCCATGGACACAGAGTGCTTAATCCATAACTGATACAAACCTTAAATGAAACAGTCTTGGAGACTAGAAAAGAGTACCTGACAATGTGGGCAGAAAACTAACGAGGGTAAAATGAAACTCTGCTTTTTGTCTTTTCTCTTAGATATGTTTTTCAAACATGCATACTTATAAACCAGCAAACAAAAATTCAGTGTGCCTGGATTTGGTAATCTGCTTCTAACTGAAGCTTTCTGTCAGTATAACTAATGTTTAGGAGATTAATGTACCTTCTGCTTCAGTAAATGTACTGTAACTTTCACTGACAGTATATCGTGGCTGGGTAGCTGGGCTGATCTGGAGTCTTCTACTGAGATACTCACAGCTGCAAGAATAGTGGTAGTGAAACTGTGAGACTTTTAAAGATGCTGCTACCTTCCAGTTGATGTAACTCTTGCTTGGAAAAATTAACAGTATTTTCATCAAACTTTGTGATGAGTAAGGCTCTTCTTAGTTTCTCATGGGCATCTTGCTTTGTGATGAAATTTATTATTCTTGGTCTAAGTTGGGGTGAATTTTTTTAACAGTTATGTATAAAATCAGAGAATGTGGAAGTTAACATTTCCAGCTCAGAAGTAAAACCTCCAATATTGAAGATACTTAGGCACTTATTTGCCAGCAAAGGTAATATAGAGTAAATAGTTACCATAACACTGTATGAAGTATGAACATGTTAACATTAATTGTGGAAAGTCTGGCTTCTGATTTTACTGGATTTCTTTAATTTGATTCTTCCATCTTTTCAGTGGTTTAATGCTGAATAAGTGAGCAGATTACATCTTAGTTTTATTGTTGTTTTTAATGAAAACATATCTGTCTACAGGAGTAGAAACTGCCGAAATTAGTGGATATGGCACCTTCCTAACAAAACTCCACTAATTAATGTTTCTGAAAATCATGTTCTCTAAATTGGCTGCACCTTCTAATTTGCTTTGATGTCAGCTTTTTACCTGAAAGCTATAGAGATGTGAGAGTATTGACTTGGCATCTCCTGCCTATGAAAATTTAAAGTCTGCGTTAAACAGACTGATTTTTAATTTTTATTTTTTGTCATAATACCTTTGGTAAATATTTTCTTGTTTCTAGTTCTGTGTATGTCTGAGATCTCCTATAACTCTTCTGCTTTGTTGAATAACCTTATTCTCTCTCAGGATCTGTGCTCTGTTTGGCTGCAGAAAGCATTTGTATCTCTTTTGGCACAGAAAGTATATCTTACTTATTTGAGTAGCTAGATTCTTCCAGTTGCTTAGTTTCAGTTTCCTGAGTTCAGTTCCACCCCAGTGACAGCGATTAAGGTAATGCCTTATCAAAGCATCAAGTTATCAAATGCTTAATCGTCTGCTGTTGAGTTTCCATATCAGCTTATTTCTTTGTCAAGAAATCCTACATTTTTAAAGACTTTAGTTTGGATTATGGAAACCTCAGGGTAGACTCGAGTGAGGTTTGAAGGTTTAAATCGGTGCCTTTGGGATTGTTAGAATAAGAAGCCCATTCATTCATTCACGGATCCTTCCGAATTAGGTTTGGCTTCTCTTCCTTGAGATGTGTATTTTTTTAACTACTAAAACTTTGATTTCATACTTAGCAAGAGAATGAAAGAGAGGAAGAACATAGCCAGTGAGGATGAAAACTTTAGAAAGAAAGCCCGAAGACTTGTTGATACTGGACAGCAAAGCAGGAAACGACGTGTGTCATAAAAGGCTCCAGCTTGTTGGATAAAGGCTGAAACTCAGGATGTAGTCTATAAATACAAAACTGTTTCATAAAAATATTCTTTAAAGTGCATTTCTCAGTGCCTCAGAGAAGCTGACTGGTAACTGTGCAGCTACTTTTATATATATATGTATTTACTTGTGCACATGCATACACTCATACCATATTTTCTTCTTTAAACATGAATATATTCAACTCGGTGATATGTATTTCTTGTAGGAGACCGCTAACATTAACAGTACCAGATGTAAATTTAGGAGCTACAACCTGTATTCTTTGCAGACTAAACCAGCAACTTAGTGGAGAAGCAGAAAGCAAAGGACTCCAATTTCGATAGGACAGAAGGGGAGGAATTTGTGAAGCTGAATATTTTCCTGCACAAAAAGACATAAACTTTTTTTTCTGCAGTATTTTGTCACAAGTTTTTCTTTTTAAGCAGTGCATCTAGCAGCCTTCTAGGGATTTTGGGGGTGCTTTCTGCCCTGACCAGTTGATAGCTGTAAAAATTGTCACAATTTGGAGTGCTTGTACTTGAACTTGCTCAAGCTGTTGGCCAAGAAACATGTCTGGAACAGATTTACTAGCTGCAATTAGGGACTACGTTCCCTTTTTTCGCTCTGACTTGTTGTATATGAACTTACAGGGATAGTAAACTATGCGTTGCTGCCATCCTTTTGCTTGCAAAGTTGCTTTAGTAATGAGACTGCAATGACTGTCAGTTCAGAATTACTGCTTAAATTACAGTAATTTGGAATATCAGAATAATTTGTAATAATACAAGAGTGTGGTTTTGGTTGGTAATCTGTTGTTGGGCATTGTTGTACTAAACAAGGCAAAGTTGGAATACATATCTTTTTTTTTCCCCACTAGTTTTTAAAATGCTGGGTTTTTTTTCTTCTTTTACTAAATACCAGAATAACAATACTACAGCAGTCCCATAATAATTGAGTAGCTGTAATGCTACGTCACTCTGAATATGCTTATGCCTTCATCTTCCTCTTGTTATTTTTTCTAATTTAGAAGCACTTACATGAAGGTGCCCATTTGTCTCGGAAATCCCTCCATTGTTGCTCATTTCTGTTGTACTACTGTCAAGACCCAGACTCAGGCAGGTTCCCCAAAGATTGGGAGTGGGGAAACCCAAAGTAGTTGATATCTGAAAAATATTGCTGCTTGTTTGGTGTGTTAACTGTGTGAGACAACTGTTTTATTGAAATGGTGCTTAAATAGGTTCTGCAAATATTTTTGAGATTTTTGTTAAAGGAACCCCGTGTTTCATCACAAGGTCTGTAACCTGATTGCAGTCCTGTTTCTAGAGTGAATAACTGATTAGAAAATTAAAATAATTTGAAACTGCTCAGAAATCTTTGCTTAAAAGAAGCTGCTGTGCCATCTGCTTGTGCAAGTTAAGGGTGCTTGAACACATACTGTCAAATAAAACCAAACCCCAGAAATCTCAAGTACCCCAGTACTTTTCTTTTTACAGTATTATGATTAGAGCTGATCTTACCTCAGGTGGCATGTTGAGAAAAAAAAACATAAACCTAAACAGGGATTTAGGTCACATCTTGTAACCTACTAAATTCTGTATGGCTGTTTTGCATGTAAGAAACAGCAGTGAATCGCATTTATTTCAGGAAGGCAGTCTTGTTGTTCTCCTTCCTTTCTGATAGTGGAGTTTAAGGATTTTTAGTTTGAATTTTTCTGAGCAAAAGACAGTCTTCTGGAGTGCGTATTTCACAAGGGCTGTCAGGTGGGTGGAGGTCATCACAGGGAGGTAAGGAGGTTTGCAGGATGGGTTTCTTGCCTGCAGTGGCCCAGCACTCTGTGACTCCCCTGAGAAGATGGTGTCTCACCACATGTGCACTTTCTTCTGAAGCATTTCCGAAGCGTGTCTCTGAGCAGTTTCAGTATGGGGAAAATAATGACATGAGGAAAACTCAGAATTGATACCTGTAGGTCAGGTATCAGAGCTTGGAGATTATGCTGTTAGGACTAGCAATATAAGCGCTTGAGAACATCTCCAGCTGACTGAGTGCTTGTTTGGTATGGCTATCCACCTCTTTGCAGCCTTTCAGTGTCCAAAAGACGACATACATTTCTGATTTCTGAAATTTAGGTTGCTTAAGTGAAAAGATTCAACGTAAAAGGACGCTTCTTGCCAGTCCTAAAACTGTGGCTTTGACACATAATGATGAAGCTAATTGCCTTCCCTGTTGCTGTGTCTCCAGGCACTGCTGCAAGGAGCCACTGGGAGTTCCAGGGTGAAGACACCTGCCTCCGTCTGGAGACCTCTGCTAAAGGTGAAGACCTCCAAACGCACCAGGCAGCCTTAGCAGGAGCTCAGAAATCTTAAATCAAGGTAAACAGATTAATTTTCAAGCAAATTGAAGGGGCTGATACAATTTTCAAAATAAGGATTACTTGTCTTACTAAATAAATGCACAAATGCATCTCTGAGCTTTCTCCTTCTTTTATGTGTATTGCTGCTTGCTACCAGGTACAAACGTTGTCATAGCAGATGCTGGGGGGGAGAGGGGGAAAAACAACATAGTGCATTGTAGGCTAGAGCCAGAAGTAATTCCTTATAATATTAGTAGAAAGATATATCCGCAGTCCTTTGTTGACAAGGGAACAGGCTGTTTCAGAGCTCTACGGCATGCTCTGTTTTCAGAAGTGTATCCCTCTTTAATTGCCGCATTCAGAGCTTGCTTCAAGTGGCCACAAAAATATGGAAACGCTCTCAGATGTCTTCAGCGACAGGAGGAGAATGAGGTTTGCACATGATGAATTTCTGTTTCCCAGTCTATAATTATTTCTTCGTATGGTCATCCAGAACTCATTCTCGCTTGTAAAGGACAAATGCTGATGGATGAAAAAGAAATGTGACCCAAAGAAGTTTGTTGAACCTATCAGCACTACAGATCGAGGCACTTTGGGAGATTTGACTATACTATGGTTTTGTTAGATAGCCAGGATTTTGAATGTAGTGATGATATATGCAGAATCTTTCATTCTTACTGACAAGATTAATTGAAATTTGTGTAGAGAGTTGGCTGAAAAAAGCGAGTAGTAGTGGAAACGTTTTCCAGAGATTTCTTCAAGATTAAACGTAGGTCTTTCTAAAGGTCTGCCAACTTCTGCATTTTTTAAAATAGCTGTTGCAAGGTGTTAACTTCATTGTTGGAAGGTCCCTTAGATAAATATTCCTTGATTCGTTAGAGAATTTTTCTTGTTAATCCTTTATTGATCTTTCTAATTTAGACTGGAATTAGGGCTCCGAACTAGACCAAAGTTCATTGTCCTAATGTCAGTAGACTAAAATCAAAATTGACATGACTCTTCCCATTAGCATGGTCAGCATTTCACCCCGTAACCTTCCCTTATGGTTTGTTTGTATGTGCCTGGAAGTAAGACCACCAAGCATGGTTAGGGCCACTCATCCCTTTCTCTCTGCTTCTCACTTCTTTGAATTTGGTTTCAACTGTGTTTCTCCAGTCCACTAGCAAGGTTGTCTTGAACAACTGAGGATACTGTATTGCGGCCTTGGCAGAGCAGAAAACCTGATGATGATTATACAGTGATTTCAAACTGGAGGGGAAAAAAACAATCCAAAAATATTTCTCTCCTTACTGTTTCCTTTTGTTAAATTTACCTTAGGAGCACATGAAACAATAAATGTTGAGCTAACCATGCACTAAAAAAACCAGAGTATTTTTTTCTGAGTGTTATTTAAAAAGTGCAATTTTACACATGGAGTGAGTAAAAATGTCAATAGAAGGTATTTGCATAATCCCCTGGGGTGTACGCATGTACCTCAGTGGGGTGGTGATGAGCATTCACGTACAGAAGTGTAAGGTACTGTCAGCTTTTGGTGATGCACAGTGTCCGGGATTGAAACGCAGCCTTGAACGCTGTTACTACTTCCAGCAAGACAGTTTGTTCTGTGCCTTTCTGTTTCTTGTTTCCCTTTGTTGGAGGGGTGTGTTGCTAACCAGAAACACATGATATCAGACAGCCAAATGTTCTGGTGAAAATCAAGGGCACTTCATAGCTGCGAAGATTTTATATTTGCCCTAGATTCTTTTTTTTTTCATTGATGCAGCTGTGACTGTTGTAAATTATATGAATAATTGATCAAGGAGTTCTTGTTACCTCAAGTAAATGTTATGCTTATTGCCTCTCAGAACTGTGCTGCTCTTTGTTGTACTACAGCATTGCTCATACGCTGCTCTGTGTGTGTGTGGCTTTTATCCCCTTAAAGTTTTCTTCTGCTCCCACCCCCTTTGCTCTCCCCCTCTCATCTCTTCCCTGCAAGAGCGCATTGGTTTTGCTTCACTGTATTCTATGATTTAACTGCAAAGCAGGGTCCTTTTTTTTTAATCTACAGAAACACATTTAAAAAAAAAAAAACAACCAAACAAAAACCTTCACAGCCCTGGGAACTGTGCAGTGTACACATCTGGTTTCGCATAAGTTTGAATTGCTGGCTTTACAAACATGAAGCATGTAGTCCTTGCCACAGAGTTAGCTAAAGTGTTCCGTAACTTGAGACTGTATTCGAAATAAAAACAAAATTGTATAGCTTCTTTACCATACTAATGGAAAACATTTAATTTACTTCTTCGAGCCAACCAAAAGAATGACGCAATGCTGCTGGGGCAGATTTACGGTGCCTTTCTTCCGTAGAAATCAATACAGCTTGAAGGTGCTGCTGTGGGAGCTGGCGAGTTGACTGGGATCCAGCTGCCTTCAAATGTAAACTTCTGTACCGCAAACCAAAACTGATGATTTTGATTTGTTCAGGCATCGCTGTATCTCTGAGATATTATGGTGCTGGATTTTATTCATGGCTTTTCTCTGCTTTATTGCCATTAATACTAAATTGGAATTTCAAAATAGCAAATTCAGTCTGCTTATGACTTTTTTTTTCTCAAATTGTTTACTTATTTCTGCATTTCCTGAATTAAAGCACTTAGCTCTAGTGATAGTGATATAAGGAAAAGCAGCTCTGTGTACATGACATGTGTGCCTTTCACTGCAGTCTTTTTTCTT